>VDFB02271358.1:328835826-328879714 GCA_007258455.2 Sequoia sempervirens | reverse complement strand
GTACCCTCTACCCTCTACCCTCAACCCTCAAGTACCCTTAAACCCTAATCCCTCAGCCCCTATACCATCAAGTACCCTCTACCCTCTACCCTCAACCATCAAGTACCCTTAAACCCTAATCCCTCAACCCCTATACCCTCTACCCTATACATTGGACCCGCAACCCTAATCCTTGAACCATATACCCTCAACCCTCAACCCTCAACCCTGAACCTTAAACCCTCAACCCTCAACCCTCAACCCTTAAACCATAAACCCTTACACCTTCTACCCTCTACCATCTACCTTATACATTAAACCGCCCTTAACCATCAATTCTCGACCCTCAACCCTTAATCTGCACAAAGTACTGTGGTAAAGGAAAATTTTTCTTTATTTATGATTATCTAGAGGAATAAATGGGTATATACAAAGGGAATACTGGTGACAATATGGATCTTGTCACACAAATTTTTTCATTTCATGTTAAATACACTGAAAAATCAAAGGCAGTAGATCTTTTGATGCAAGTGAAATGTAGGCAAGAAATTTAAGGCTAGTGAATATTGGGGAAGGATTTTTGTTCTAACACCCTTAATCCCTACTAGATTAGAACAATTAGGTGCTAAAATAGTCGTTAAAATAGGCTCTAAAGTAGGTGGAAAAATAGGTGTTACATTAGGTGCTAATATGGGTGCTAACGTAGACGGTAATCTGGTTGCTAATTTAGGCACTAATCTAGGCGTTATCGTAGGTGTTATTTTTGACACTAATCTTAGCATTAATTTAGGCATCAATATGGGCACTAAACTAGGTGTTAATATCAACACTAATCTTGGTGCTAATTTTGGTGCTAATTTGTATCTGGATTAGTGCCTGCTTGTTCTGGTTGGCACAAAAAACACCAAAAATAGCGCCGAATTTTCCAAAAAAATAGAGAAAAATACATTAAAATAGTGGGTGGAAGCAAAAAATGGAGCAAAAATGAGAGCTAATCACAAAGATTTGTTGTTGTGATGCTAATAATTGGAAATTGCTTGAAATTGAAAATTTTGACCTCAAGTTTTGGTTGTGTAATGTTTATGGGCCCTCTTCAACCAACAATATAAAAGTGTTATGGGATGAGTTGTCAAGGATTTTTAATAGTTTGGGTGATGTGAAATTATTATTAGGAGGGAATTTTAATGACATTACTTCACCTCAAGAGAAAGCTAGAGGTATTAGTTCACCTTTAAGATTCATGGAAGATTTCAGTTCTTTTATTGCTTCAAATGTATTAAAAGACATAATTCCAATCAAGGGAAAATTTACTTGGACGAATTTTTGGAAAGGTTTCATGCAAATTGTTGTAAGATTGGACAGATTTTTAGCATCTTCAAATTGGTTCTTGGGGTAGAATGGGATGGAAATAGAGGTTATTCCATTTCTTGGCTCTGATCACTATGTTGTTTCTTCAAACAATGAAAACTGTTGAGATGATGGAGTCACAATGTCCGATGAAGCTGCAGTCTTCAATGGAGGACCTTTTCCAAGAAAGATATTCAACCAAATAGAAAGTGTTGCAACAATGGCATGCAAATAGAGACTCTATTATGATGATATGATATGTTACAAGAGTACATGCGCCTGATTAAATAGGAAAGAGTGAGAACCTAAAATGCACAAGATGTTGCCATGTGTCAAAATCACACTACATGTGAACCCTACCTAGGAAATGATAAAATATTGAGATAGTTCTAGAAGGACAACTCATCTTGTAGAAGGAATCTTATCTCCTACAAACATGGAAAGGGGAATTACCTTATTATTAATGACTTTCTAATTTATGCAACCTAGGACTAAATTAATGCAAGACCTAAGTTAACTTATGCTAGTGTAATAAATAATTAATTACACTAACAAAAACATCTTATTGCAAAGGTAAATCATCATTCAAATTTGAGAGTATGTGGTTTAGACATCTAGAGTTCATGGTTCTTCTTCGTCAATGGTGGTTAAACTCCCATTTGAACAAGGCACAAAGATGTTTCAACTATGGAAACAATTATTGCATGTTAAACAACAAATAAAATATTGGAATGTACATGTTTTTAAGAATATCTTTCAGCAAATAAAATTAACTTTCAATGATCTTACAACAATCCATGATCAGATCATAGTAAATGGATTAGATGATTAGTTGTATGAGAAGCAAAAAAAATTATAGTGGGAATGAGAAGAGTTATGTGCTCATGAGGAGATATATTGGAGGCAAAAATCAAGAGAATTATGGCTTGAAGAAGGTGACCATAATAAAAAATATTTTCATGCCTCTGCACAAATTAAAAGAGCTACTTCTACAATCTTCTCAATTCAAGAGTTGTCTTTAGGGAACTAGCTAACCAATGAAGATGATATAAAGCAGGAGGGGGTAAAGTTCTTTGCTGATCTATTATACACTCCTCATTGTAAAAGTTTGAATAGTAGAGATGATAAAGGGAACTTTTATATGTCATTCCCAAACTCATTCAAGATGAAGATAATGCTGGTTTGTTAAATCCATTCATATTAGAGGAATTGAAGGGGGTGGTTTTTTCATTATCCTCTGATAAGGATCCTAGCCTGGGTGAATTCATTGCAATGTTTTTGTAAAAGTGTTGAGATTTCTTGTGTTATGATTTGTTGTGGGCATTGGAAGAATCAAGGCAGACAAGCTTAATGCTTAGGAAATTCAATACAACAAATATTGCAATTATTCTTAAAGTAGACAATCCAAAGTCATTTGCAGACTTTAGGATGATATCATTGTGTAACACAATATATAAGATTTTCACTAAAGCTATTTATCTTAGGCTACAAAAATTGATCCCAAAAATAATTTCTCAGGAACAGGGAGGTTTTGTGCCAGGACGAGAAAATTTTGAAGGGGCATTGATCACACATGAGAAACTTCATTCCATTTCAACTGCTCATTTACCTTCTTTTATCATAAAATTGGATGTGATGAAAGCATATGATCGTGTAGATTGGGATTTCTTTAATAAAGTTCTAGCAAAGTTTGGATTCAAATGAAAGTGGCACAGATGGATTCTTTCGTGCTTGTTAGGAGCTATATTTTCAGTCATCCTAAATGGTTCTCCAATAGGTTTTTTTGAGGCAACTCAAGGGGTGAGACAAGGGGACCCATTATCTCCTTTTCTCTTTATTATGATGGTAGAAGCTTTGAGCAGGTTAATCCAGTATAAACACAATTAGGGGCTTTGGAAGGGCATCATTATTCCACATACAAATATTTCAACCACCCATTCTCTTTTTGGAGATGATACCCTTTTTTTTTGGTTTATCATCTATTGAAGAAGCTACACAATTCAAGTTGGTCTTAGACAAATATTTTTCAACATCGGGTCAAAAAATTAATGCTGCTAAGTTAAAAGTATATGTCTTTAATATAAAGGAAAACTTAAAGAAGAAGATAGTGCAATTGTTGGGGTTTCAAGAAGCAGAGTTACTGTGCAAATACGTTGGCATACCTTTTTTTCATGGGGCCAAATAAAGGTTCTTATTAGGATAGATTTATTCAAAGGTTAAAGGAAAGGATTTTTTTATGGAAAGCTCGGTGGCTCTCACTATTAGGTAGAATTCTTGTAGTGAAATCTGTTCTATCAGCGATCCCTAATTATTATTTAGCAGTGCTTAAAGCTCCAAAGTCAATTATTTATCAAATAGAGAAAATTATCAAAAAAATTCTTTGGAAGGGTAATATTAATGAACAATAAAAAGTACCTTTAATCTCATTGGACAACATAACAGTAGATAAATCTAAAGGGGGGAATAGGAATTCATAATGTTTTTATGAGGAATAAGGAATTTGGTGCCAAGTTAGCCTAGCAAATGCATACAAAAGAAAATGATAAATGGTGCAAGTTAATGTAGGCTAAGTATCTTGATGATGGAAGTTCCTTAAGAATCCTTACCATTTCAAATCTGCCAACAGGGTCCACCATGTGGAACTTTTTGATTTCATGTAGGTCACTTATCACTTCATATATTACATGGGAAGTTCACAATGGGGAGATTGTGAAGTTTTGGGAGGACTCATGGAATGGTTATACTCCATTGAAGGATAATCAGGACCTACAATAAGTAATGATGGTATTGAAGGAGGAATGAGGTGAGGATATTCTAGATTATGTGTCTTCAATAGTTAGCTTAATAGGGAAAGTGATATGGAAAAAGTATTCAGGCCCTCTACTATCGAATAATCATACCTTTTTGTTTCACTATGTTTTGAAAAACATAAATGTATTTTTCTTGGGAAATCCTGACAAAATTTTATGGGCACCATCAAAGGAAGGATTGTATTCGGTTAAACAAGGTTATAATGCACTATGTCAAAAAATTAACTAGTTGGCATCTCATAGAGCCTATACATTTTGTTGGAATAATAAAACTTTACCAAAAGAGGGAATTTTTGCATGGTTAGCGTTAAGAAAATGAATATTAATGAGTGATCAACTAGAAAAGATGAAAATAGATGAGTCTTTCAAATGACTCTTGTGTGGTGAAGTTTTAGAAGACATGGATCATTTTCTCATTCAATGTAATTTTGCACAAGAATGTTGGGAATTTGTACATAATAAATTAAACTTGTATTAACCTCTACCAAACACCCTTTGGGAGCTCTTTCAAAGCTGGCCTCTTCTGTATAAATCTTCCTTTTTCTCATGCATATGGTAGGTTATTCCATTGCTTGTAATATGGAACATTTGGTGGGAATGTAATATGTTTATATTTAGAAAGACAACCTCATCAATTGAGAATACTAAAATTAAAATTGAAAAGGTTGTTCTAGAGGTAGTTAATACATATGTATAAAAGCACAAATCTAATATATCTTTGTTCACAAGATGAGATGATGCTATTTTGAAGTCCTAGAAGAATATCATATTACCTTTTTTGGGTAGTCTGCATAAGGATGTCAAGACCAAGATTAACAGAAGTGAAATTAGATGGAAGCCTCTGCTACCAGATTTTTTGAAACTCAATTTTGACAGTGTGTCCCAGGGTAATCTAGGCAAGTCAGGTGCAAGAATTTGTATTCATAATTCAAAGGGTGTTGTGGTAGCAACAAGTTTATTTCAACTTCCATCAGGTACTAATAACATGGTAGAAGCTCAGGAAATTTTGTTAGGGTTAGAGCTTGGGTTAAAGAAAAGAATATCAAAAATACATGTGGAGGTGATTCACTAATAATTATAAATGCATGTAAGGAAAGGAAAGCGTGGAATTGGAATTTGATATATGTTTTATAGAAAGTATGGGATTTGCTAGATAGTTTTCAATCCTTCATAATTTCACACACTTATAGGGAGGGTAATAGTGTGGTTGATTTTCTGGAAAACTTGGGGTGTGAAGGTGATGAAATTGAACTATTGACTAAAGGTCAAATTTAAGCTTTTCTAAAATTATCCACATTGGTTATGCAAGACTCTTTGAGATTTACAAATTAAAATTTGTATTGAGCATATTTTCTAAAAGGTGGTGGGACAAGCCAATCCAAAGTGTGCATGCCTTGAAGGGTTCATATGTATTGAAAATATAAAAAGAAAATACAAGCATCAATTGAAAGTTTACAAGAAAAAATTCTGATGAGATTCCAGAGTAACAGTTTTTGGAGCACCAAGTTCTGAAGCAATAGATTTAGAAAAAATAATTCAGATTTGGATAGAGACATTCCAGTTCTATCAGAGTAGTAGGCCCTTAATGAGTGGAAACAAAAATGGATCCGTAAGATATAGGCCTATGATTCTGATATTGAGTACGTTAAGGGCAAGAAGAATACTGTTGCCAAGGCTAAAATTTCAAAGCAATAGTTTCTGGAGCACCAAGTTTTGGAGCAACAGATTCAAAAAATTTAGATCAAATTTGGCTCGAGCAAGAAGGGTGTAGGGTCCTATCCTAGACATGATCTAAATAATGTAGGAAGACCAAAGAGAGAAGTCAATCCAGGAGCTGTGTAGGGGTGTTTAGTTTTTCTTCTTTCTTCATGCCCAATTCTATCTAAGTTTTAGGCTGTAAAAACAAATTTTTGATGTGGATTCTTGAATATTTTGTATAATCATCCCATTTACAATATCAAACTAGGGGTTAACAGATAGTTCATCATTGTAAAGGTGTTTTTGGGATCATATAAATGATTACTTATTGTAAATTTTATTATTATTACTATTAATATATCTACAGGCCCTCCACCTTTTTCCAAAAAAAAAAATCCAAATACCATAAAAAATCCCAAAAATAGAGTCAGAGTGAGCGTCAGTCATATCAATCAAAACGAAATACATTTCCTCTACGACTTCACGTGGAAAATACCATCAGTCGATGAGCCCACGAGGCATTAGGTCAGTCCTTTAGGGTTTGTCGAATAAATTCAACCTTGATTCAATCCTTGGTCAATAAAAACAAGGTCAAGTCATATCGAACTATGAGGTCTCTGTGTGTATAACGTATGAAAGGCCATCAATCGATGAGCCCCTAAGGCCCTAGGTGTCAGTCCTTTAGGGTTTTTCGAGTCATTCATTGTCCTTCACATAATAAATCTGGCATTTCAAATAGACACAGACAACAATCAAATAGACATTCAAACTTCAACTGAAAACAACAAATGAATGGCCCAACTGGTCATCTAGTCACAATCAATCAAATCACCTAAACAAGGTAAAAATAGTTAATCAATGTCTTCACCAAGATGTTTCCTTCTTGAGGTCACACCCTATCATGTCATTTTTCTTATTCAGGATGTGTCCTTCCTGAACATAGACTTTATAATTTGTCAACTCTATCATTTTCCTTATACAAGATGTGTCCTTCCCAAAACCAGGCATCATCAACTAGTCACTCATCAATGAATCAACCTTGGCAAACTTATCAATTAAACAATCTTGGCAAACAAACGATGCAAACCAATCTACTTGGTTTTTGACTATGTTGGTCCTGTTTGTCTTATCTTTTTATTGATTTGATTTGGTCATGTTACTAGCCACCTCGAGGATGTCCCATGAAGGATTTAGAGGATCGATGATGTCTTCTGACCTATTTTCTTTTGATTGTTGTTTGTGGTTTGTCTTGGAAAAAATATTGGGGCAACTTCACTCCTAATATGAGTCATGGCATTCCTTTTCTATCATGAACTGTCTCATTTTCATGCAAAAGGATAACATTGCAAACCTTGGTCTCTGTCATACCATGGTTTTTATTTTCCTTTTTTCCACATTTTTACTGCCAATGATGATTAAATGCAAAGCCTAATATTTATCCAACAAAATATTGATATCCCTTCTTTTCAACTAACTCCATGCTAACATTTCTTTCATCAATCCTTCCATTCATCCACTATCAAATTTGCTTATTACAATAATTTTTCAAATGTTTTGAAATTTTTCCAAAATTTGCAAAAATTTCTGAGGGGGCATAAGTCCATCATGTTTACACTAGGGAATATTTTTGAATTGAATTTCTTTGAAACAACTTGATAAACTACATTATGTCAGAGAGTGGAAAAATGTAGACACAAAAAAATGTCCTAAGCCTACAAGTTCCATTTTTCCTTGTCAATACCACTTCTTCTTGACATAATTAAATAATTTTAATTATTTCATTATTGTCTAAGGATCATATTTATCTATTAATTAAATAATTTTAATTGTTTAATTAATCCATTTCTTCATTCCTCTTTGATTAATTAAATAAATTTTATTTAATTAATTACATCACTAATGTCCCCTTCTTTCTATAATTAAATAAATTTATTTAATTATTCACTTTCCATCTTTCCACTATAATTAATAATTATTTCAATTATGTAATTATTCATTAGCCTCTTCTTCTAGAATTAAACAAATATTATTTATTTAATTCTTGCTTTTTCCTTCCACAAATAAATAATAATTTTAATTATTTATTTGTTTTTTCTTCTACTTTCTAATTAAAATAATTATTTTTTATTATTCAATTAGAAAGTAAACTTTCCTTTTTCTTCTTTGATTAAATAATTACTTATCACTTTCCCTCTTAAATCAAATGATTTTTAATAATTATTTAATTTTCCAGCTACATCTTTTTCTATGTCATCCTTATCTCTTCTTGTCTCATTTAATTTCAACCTTTGATTGAATTATTTTATAATTCAATCTCAGTCGTCCATCCTTATCTTTTTCCCTAATTCTAACCTAATTTTACCCTAACCCTATTTCATTGCTTCTCAAGCAATCTTGTCCATTGATTCTTAGGTCAAAACATCATTAAATCTCAACCCTTCATCCCAATTTCATATTCTATAAAACACATCCATCATTGTCATTTTGACATCTACATCTACATCTTATGCTACTTAGTTTATGCTGCAAATACATTCTAGCTATCATTATCTTCAATATTTTTCTTTTCATTGTCATTAGGCCTATTTGCATACTCAAAATTTGAGGGAAATCAACCTTTTTTTTGCAAAATGGAGAAGAGCAATGGATGTCATTCAACCATGGCATGAATACTTGGGTAACATTGTTTTGTTATTTTGTGTTTTTATGTTGGATTGTGCTTCATTGTTGGTTTAGGTCTTTAGGGTTTGATTTCTATTTGGTTATTCCTTCAACCTTGAATTTTCCTAATCTACACCCATTACATCTCTTCTCCTTGTGACACTTGTCACAAGGCTAATCATCCTTCAATCCTCTCATCAATTAACAACCATTGATTAGGAAAATGAATCTCAACTCTTCATTCAACCATTTTCCCTATAAATAGAACTCATTTCTATGAGAAAGGGATCCACTTCTTGAGGAAAAGTTATGCTAATCAATTCCATACTTTCTCTTACCCATTTTTACCATTTTATCTCACATCTTGCATCAATCTTCATCCATAAGTCACAATCTTAAAGCTTGTTTCATCAAAGGGGTTGGAAAAGGACTATTATTTCACATCAGTATGGCACCAATCCCCCTATGGGATGAGGTTTTAGGAATTTAGATAGATTTCATTCATGCATTTCTTGTTTATTTCATGTTTTGTGTTGATGGTTTCCATTTTTATGCTTTCAATAATCTCATAGGGAATTTGACTTAACTTAGCTAATGTGACTAATTTCCTTGTGTTTTAATCATGTTTGGCTCAGGTTATGTTCAAACTCACACTTATATAAAAAATTAGAAAACTATTCTTCTATGACCTTTTTGTTTAATTCTCCCTCCACTTGGAGAAAATAGTAGGTTTGAACTCGATGGTACTCGATGGTAGTAGAAGCCTTATCAATATGTTGTGATTTCCCATGTGTCTTTGAAGAGAGCGAAAGTTTCCCTATATGAAAGGATTGTTTGAGGTGATAGTCTCCACAACCATCATCTTGTACCTAGACCTTTAGTTTTGGAAGATGTATATGTGATGTGGAAGATGAGTCTAAAGATGATGGGTTAATATGTTGTAGTTTGGTTGTCATTGATGTCAAAATTTCTATGAAGTGTGTTGCAGTCCGGTTGTTTGGTTGTCAGAGTCTCTGAGAAATGCTCTACATTTCTCTATTGGTGATGCTTTGCTCCTCTAGTTTGGAAGATAGCTCCATGGTGTGTCAAAGCTTGTGTGATCCAAGTTTTAGTTCTTTTGGGTTACCAAAAAGATGTTTTTGTGTGTGACAGTTTGAAGACTATGTTGATCTTATGTTGGTTTTCTTAGAGGTGTAAAGGTTGGCTCTACATTTCTCCACATTTATAGATATGATTACGTGGTTCAAAATTTAAGTTCTTGTAGATGTGAAGGTGTTATATCCAAGTTTTCATACCAATAATCCTTCAACAATGAAAGTTATAAGTAACACTATTCAAGACTATGTTGTTGGGTGTTTGGTTTCAATTTTTGTTGGCTTGCACCAACTTGTTGCTACATGAAGTTATAAAAGGGATGTATGAAGGTTTTCCTTAATACCATATTATGCTTTTTATTGCTTTTCAAGATGTTTCCTAGCTTCTTCGGTACAAGCTATGGTCTAGAATGAATATTTTACCAGGTTATACTTTTCCCTAGTTGACTAAGGTATGTTGAGGGTGTGTGCCACAAGTTCATGATTATGTGGAGCCTATGGAGTTTTTGAAGGTGTTGTATGGGTCATGCTGACTCATTTGGGTGAAGTGCATCTAATGTTTTATCATTCATGTGTATTTCCAAGGGTGTGATGGTCGACATGCTATGTAACAAGTTTCATGTTTTCTTGCTTATGGCTGACATAATTTGAATTTTTTAAGCATGTGGATGTTGTTCATTGAAGATTGAAGGTGTGAAGATTATTTAGGACTAGGTTAAGTGTGTGTTGGAATTTTCAAGGTGTGTTCCTCTTCTTGGTGTTGTGTGTAGCCCTTTGGGTTTTTCCCTCTACATGTTTCATGTGGATTGTTTTATCTTTGGCCAACTTGAAAATGCAATATTCTTATTGTTGCAGGCCAACATGTGAATGTAATCAATGTAATATCATGTATAAATTGTGAACCTAGTTGATCTAGGTTAGAGCATGATTGAAACATGATGAAAATTGTATAAGTGACTAAAAGAGAAAGAGTAGAAGTATTAGTTCCTATCTAGTTCCAATTTGAACATATTTTTGTGAAAAAAGGAAAGTGAAGAAGGTGCTTAATTGTTTGCTATAGGAAGTGAGCCAAAGGAAAAACTTCTTGGATGCTAAAAGTAGTGAGCTAGTAGGCTATATAGAAGAAATTTACAAAAGTGAAAAAGAAGAATTGCAATCATCAAAAGAGAAGTGAAAAATTAGAATTGCAATCATCAAAAGGATTGAGCCTATTTATTAGTTTCAGATAGTGAAATGACTGCCATTCTATAATAATTCCTAAGTTTTTAATCATATCAAGGAGTTGTAGTTTCCTTAGGTTTTAGCCCAAAATCAAAGTCAACAAAGAGTTGTAGCTTCCTTGGGAGTGACACTAAAACCTGTATACAAGGAGTAGTAGCTTCCTTGGGTTGTAGCCCTAAAAAAGTTATTTTTATTCATTTGTGAGGTTGGATTAGGATAGTAGCTCCTAACAACATTCCTCATCGTGGTTTTTCCCCTCTAGGGTTTTTCACGACATCTAGAATTGTGTTGTGTTGTGCATTGTGTTCATCTTTCATGTTCATGTTTATGCGGAAGAGTTTAAAGTGTTTTTAAATTGTTTTGGAGGGCTTGATTTTTAAGTCTTTCTGAGCTTGTCCTTTGGGAACACTTTCTCGAGTTCAATGTCCTTATTACTCATGATATCCTCCTCACCAAAAGAGATATTTTATTGTGAGTGAGTTGAAGAGGTATTTTCTCAGAGAATCTGATCCTTTCGATTACACCAATCTCAAGAGACAGTTTTATTCCAAAATTTGAGCTCATGGCTACCCTAAGAAGTTTCTGGTCGCTTGCTTCAACAAGGTCTCTCAAATTGATAGGATAGCGCTTCTCAATCATATTCAAGGTCGTTCATTCAAGATAAAATACCCCCCTCATTCTTAAGCTAGACTACAATCCTTTTTCTAGAGCTTTAAACTTGGGGGCCACCCTAAACCCTATACTTCATTAGCTTTGCCAAGAAGTCCTTGCACTGCAACACATCCGAATTTTGAGAATATGCTTGCGAAATCCCAAAAAATTGGGATCCTTTCTTCTTAGAAGTAGATTTCTTTCAAATCCATAGCTCTGTCGAATCCTTGGCCCCATTCTCTTGGTTCATCAAGAATTTCTCAAATTTTCAGTTTGCAGAACCCCATTTTTAGTTTTTACAATAATTTTATAATCTTTTATTTAATATTTCTCTAATTTTTATAATATTTTCCTAATATTTAGTATAATTTTTAAATTCTTTTTCTAAAAGCATCTTTAAAAATTATATTTTAAATATGATTTTAAATTATTATTTATTTATTGTTTAAAAAATTTAATAAATATTAATTTTTTATTAATGGGTGACATTTTACAAGGATTCACGCCCCCTTAAAGTGGGTTGACCATTTATTAAATGGTCGCAGCACTCTTTAGGGAGGCCAACCATTTAATAAATGGTCATGTCTCCTCTTTTAAGGGGTGCTAGTGGGGTATAAAATCAACCCCCCACATTCATTTTTCCCATTCTCATCTAGGTTCTCAATCCAACTAATGAGGAGTTTGGCCCCAAAACCGGTCTTGGATCTTGATTTTGTAAAGTTTGTAAATATTTTGGGAAAATATAATACTTTTTTTTGGATTTCTATTGTAAATTAATTTTCTTCCTTTCTAATCATATTTCATCCTTTAGTGCAACGAGTGAGTTGGTAAATTTTAAAACACTTCATTAAGTCTAAATTTTAAAATTCTTTTTTGTAGATTATATTTTTCATATACCACATTTTGGTAAACCCATCATTCCTACACATAAACATTTTTGCATTTAAAAAAACACATCAAAAATACTAAATTCTCAAGAGTCTTTTCCTCTTGATATTTGAAGGATAGTCTGATTCAGTGATATAAAATCTCTTATGAGTTTTATGACCCAATCTCTTTCTTCAAGTTACATAGTAAGAAAAAGTCTCCAAAATATAACATGTTACAATGTAGGTCCTTTTCAACACCTATTTGCATTGGTCCTAATTTTTCTAAAGAACAATTTACTACTAGGATGCCTAATTCCTCTAATGTCTAGTATACAGTCACTCTTGATCCTACTTCTCCATGTAACACTTATTCTCCTATGGATGGGGGATTCAATCATGAGGCTTCTCTATAGATACCCTTTTCAAAATTTAAACCTTAGACAAAAACCTACATCACTTTCAATAATTCAAATCAAGAGACAACCTCACTAAAGTGGTACTTATGGTTCATTTTAGTCAAAACATGTTAGTAGCCAAACCACAATCTCTTGAATATATTTGGATATTGGTACACATTATTTAAAAAAATTCCCATCTTACCCTTGTATTTGTGCAAACACTGTATATTCTCATTCGAATGTCATTGGCACACAATTTTCCATGTCAATGCCAGTTTCTACCATGCACATGGTAACTACTACACCCATGACCATGGTAGCTTCTCTTCTAGTTTATATGAAAAAAACTTAGGAACCTCTTAGACCTTAGGATCTACTACTTTTAAATCCATTGGCCTATAAAAATCTACCACCTATAGGCATACAATTGATCCCATTCTTAACTAGTTAATGTAGAATATTGGCCAACTACAAAACCAACCATCTTCTATAACCAAGAAATAATCTCAACCATTAATTGTTTGTTACTATAGACACAACCCACTTTAATTGCATATTATTACAAAACCATTTCTTGTAGACTTTGAGGTTCCTAGATTTGAGAAGTATAATGATAATGGTGACCCTCAAACACACATTTTTTCTTTCCCTAATTTATGTAGTGATTTCTTATTCCAAGATGCTTTTCTAGCAAAGTTATTCTCATGGTCATTGAAAGACATTGCATTGGACTAGTTTAAATTTCATTGATCATTCAAATAGTAATTCCTCCAACACTTTCAAGTGAACATTGACCATAGGTCACTTTCCCATACCTTGTTCATTATAAGTAGGGACCCATTGAGAAGGTGATTGATTTTATCTTTCGGTACCAATCTTTGTTTTCATAGATTTTGTATGTGCTCCCTAATTTTGATGTACGGAGAGTGTTCATTGGAAACTTGCAATGAGCATTGTGTGATATAATTTTACTAATGAAATATAATTCCTTTACTCATATTTTCATGGCCCTACATGATTATCAGTCGTCAGTGAGTCAATTTGAGGGATCTACCTCATCAACTCCCTCTGATACCCAAGGCAGATCTTCTTCTTATCATAATAATAATAAAAAAATATCATACGAAATTCCCTTCTAAAATATATTGAAGCTGTACTACTATCCCTCCACTTAGTCATCAACCTATCCAAAGAAAATAATGTAACAAACATTATATAGGTGATTCTTTGATCACTATTAATTCTATACAAAAAGGTAGAATTTGAGTTAAAAAGTACAAAATGTTTTAAATCAAATAAAAATTAAGCTATAAAGTAAAAACTCATATTATATAAAAAAATGTTATAGGGAAGGAAATAAAATAGTAGACAAACAAAAAAATCATTTGATTAATAAACAAGAAGAAATCATAATTGCAAATAACATAGAAGAATTTGATGATACAAGATTAGATGAGAGGTTAATAGATTTTTCTACTAACATTATAAGTCACATAAGGAATAAAATACTAACATGAATATCATGTGGTGGTGTGAATCCCCAATTAGTAGCCATTATTAGTAAGGGGTAATGAAGCTTCTCTTTTAATGTGCTTATATTTAATATTTTATCATAGAAAACACATGGATACTTTAGGCATATAAATCTATAAAATATTGAGCATGTGTGCCACCTATAATCTTAATACCCATTTTGAGCACACCTACCAAACCATTATTGGTACAATAATATTAATAATTTGTAAGTATTAATATGAAGAGAGTTATTACATATTTATATTTATTTATATATGTATCTACATAAATATGTAATGTATATATAGAACTATAAATATATATGCATGTGTAACATATACATAAATACACATACATAGATACATATAACTATTTTAACATATATATGCACATAATATTATATATGAAAATCCAAGTTCTTTTCATACACAATTTAGAGTTCTATTTAAAATATGCAATCCAATTTCAAATTATGTATATTTAAACTCCATCTGTTCCATCAATTCTATTAAATTTTCACAATCCATATTATCAATTTTTTTATTTTTTGTTTTTGAATTTGATTGTTATGCCAATTTTTGAATCAACGTTTCAGATCACACTTTGTGATCTATCATCATGATATAGAGCTCAAGGAAATATAAAATTAGTTTGTTGCAAACCAAGTAGCTTAAAAAGAGGAGAGAGGGTGGTAAGAGGGTGGGAGGAAGGCGCACACCATGAGGATACCAATTAAAAAATTAACAATTACCTTAAGAAAATGGGAAAGGAAAGTCCCAAAAAATAACAACATTCAAGCATAAGGAGAAGAAAATTGAATAATAAATAAAATGCTCATAAACATTTAGGAATTAGAGGAATAAAATAAAAGTAAATGAGTTTTGCTAATAAGAAGACTAAACTTTATAAAGAGGAAACAATAATTTAATATGTAAAAAGAGAATATATTTAAGTAAAGATTACATGGATAACGAAATAGAATGTTTGACCTTATTGAACTTTTATTTTAAAAATATGTTAAAACTAGTTATTTCGTCAAATCCTAAATATATTTATTTGCATCTATCTTGTGTAAATATTTGTAGGTTATATATTGAATATAAAAATAAATAGATAAATAGTAATAGATATTGCTATGAAAAATTGACAAAGTGCATACTTTAGACATAAAAAATAGAGTTATTTTTTAAGTAAAGATAAATAATAAATAAAATAGAAAGGTCACAACCTTATGGGGATCAATATTCATAGAGGGTATGACACCCATTAGGTGTACCCCATCCAATGCATCCCCTCTTTTTGGAACATTGTCATTATAATTATAACTGGTTTTGTCATGTATAACTAAACATTAAACAAATAAAAAGTTGGTTCTAGACTTGGTAGTCTATAGTATTGTCTTACATTCCTTGCTTCTTCTAAAATGAACCTTACACTTGGATGATGCTCCAATTTAATTTTTCCTCCATAGTAAAATGAACACAAAAAATGGTTGAAGCTTTCCTTATGCATAACTCCTTTTAAGTTTTTTTTTTTTTTTTAATTTTTTTTATAAATTTATCACAACCTAATCTATCACGATGTTGAAGTGTTTTAAGAAATAACAAAGGTGAACTCATTGCAGCTTATGCAAAGATCCTAGGTCTTATTGTAACTTATGTAGAGAACCTAGGTATTCAGACCAATAATTATGTTAAATCTAGTGCCACCTTCAGAGGCCTTCTGGTTGCCAATGACTATAGTTGCAACAATATTGTGATAAAATGAAGCTCAAAGAATATAATTAACATGTTAAATACTAAATCTATCACCCATTTTTCTTATAAATACATCATTAAAGAGGTCATGGAAATAATTAAATTATTAAAAAATATGAAAAATGGGCATATTTTTTAGGGAAGGGAACACATCTACTAACCTCTTGGCTAACCTAGGTAGCACCATTAATTTCATCACATATTAATAGTTGGAGTGTGCATTCAATCCCAACAAATCTTGCATAATTTATTACCAATGAACATAGAATCAATTGTTAAATGAAGCCACCTCTTGTGAGGCCAAGTTGGGCTAGCACGAGGGAAGTTTATGAGAAGTACCCTAGGAATTATGACAATGTGAGGGGTAGTGTTGGGATATTGTGGGATAATAATAATACATTTATGTTAAACTATTTTCTTTTCATATCTTATCATTGTAAGCCATATTTTTCTTTGCATTCTAAGTTGAGTTTATCTTCTATTATCTATCACCATAGAGGAAGCTATAGAATCATGGGGGATAATCTCCTAAGGGTTGAATTTTCTTTGTGTGACAAGAACCATAGCAATACAACTATTTAAAATATTATAATAAGAGGATGTATTGATCACTCCCTATTTGAAGGCTTCTAATGGTTATGCCATGGTTTTATCTTGACAATTTATCAATAGTTATGGGAGTAGCATAATTTTACATTTGGAGAATATTGTTTAAGTTGTTATTGGAACTCATTACCATTGCAACATGTCTAAGAATGAAGGGGATTAAACTCTGAAAATGCATCAAGAGACATGACCATCAATTTATTAATGATTTTTTTCAAAATGGGAAAAATCTAAAGATTCTAGAATGGGGTTTTTAACTAGGAGGACCTCCTAGGGCCATGGAAAGACATCATGGAGGTGATCATGAGATATTATACACTCAGAGACAGGTATAAATATTTCTACTCTTACCACTTTCCTATGCTACACCATCTCTACCATAAAAAATGATCTTTCCATTTTTCTTAAATTGTTCTCCTAAAAAAATTGTGCTCAATGTGCTTGTGATAAAACCAAATTACCTATTCATCAAGGGCTTATTTATAGCCTTTACAAATATGAACTAACCAAAATCTTGCTCCTTACTTTTTGGCCTAGAATAACTAACCTAATCTTGATTCCCCTAAAAGTGCCTAATGAACTTCACCATTTCCAAATATCCTACCTTATTTTTAATAAGGGGTAGAACATCCCTCATCCCCCTCAACACCCCAAGGCTCTAATGTTGGAAAAAACTATTGAAAACCTAGTCATCAAGATCTTTGTGTCTCTTGCCAAAACCCCCTAGGGATGATAGCATGGATCCCCCTACCTCCAGTTCCCTAAAATAAGGGGATAAAGACAAGGAAATTTTGAATAAAAGATCATTTGAAATCCAACATGTCATTAGCCTTGGTTCCTCTGGTAATAAATTCCTATTATCAACCGCCAAATATTAGGCCTAAAAATATTCACACCACTCCCTAGTTAAAGCCTTCGAGAAAATTCAATCACCTTGCCAAGCTCTCCTGCCAAACTTGTTGAGTGCCACAATTTTCAAGGGCTATTAGAAAAAAGTGAAGAAGTTTCAAGAAAGCTTGGAACTCCATAACAATGTAATGAAGCAATTCCTTGCGTCGTTGCATGCTTCTGACATAAGGTTGCATGATATTAAAAAAGTGATATTTGATTAGGCAAAAGAACTTAAAGGGAAACATGTGGATGAGAAAATATTGTCTCGAATGCAAGAAAATGTGGCCTCACTTTGCCTAATAGAATCAAACTAAAATTGATAGGAAACCACCATAGCTTTAACAATTAGAAAATTCCGTAATTAAAAAATAAGATATTTTTTTGAGTATCATGATCTCAAACATTTTGTTGATGGACATCATTATAATATATACTCAATTTCATGCTGTGAGGTTCGGAAGTTAAAGCAATAGCTTCCTTGAACAACCCAATACTTGAACATGAATGGAGTGAATGGAAGAATAGATCCCCAATGATAGTGACCTATCATGCCATTAAGGTTCAACTATAAAATCTAAATGATTTATCTGCAAGAATGACAATTTAATCTTTGTTCCTCTCAATCACATCCCTTTCATGGAGGATACTATCTAGGAAGTTTGCTCTTCTAGGGGATTCTTAAATGTGCATTAGAGGGCAAAATGTGAAATTTGTGGTTACTTGAGCATCGCTTAAGCCTATTCTATATTGTTATTAGTTCTATCTTGTTATAGCTATGTCCATGACCATAAAGTGGATGCTTCTTACCTAGAGTGCTATTAAGAATTCATAAACACATCCATCAAAAGAAAAATTTTGTGCATGAGAAGTCATAAACATCTCCACTAATCGAATATTATTAAGTGTATTTTATATGAAAGTGGGTGACCAGATATAGACTATGAGCTGTACATCATCATGGCTAAATCCTCATTCGCAGTCAGAGGAAACCCAATTCCATCTTCGTTTATCATGTAACCATAAATATAAGTCTCAATTCAAAGACTTGGAATTTATAAGAAGAAAGTACCTTAAACATAAGTACCATAAATTGCTTACAGAAGCACAGAGTTTGCATTGAGATTCATGAAGCCTGCAATCCTAAAACTTCAACAGGGCTGTACCTTCACATTCTCTGTTGTTTCAACTCAGAAAACTATGGAGTGAAGAAAGCAAGCACAAAATCGACACTTCCAACCTTATCGGGCTTATTCCCCACCTGATGATGATCAACTGCTGTACCTTCCACACCAACAACTTTGATGGGCAATGGAATAGGTGATTTGGTTCTGTAGTGCCTCCTCCTCATGTAATCCTCTAGAATGAAAACATCCGCAGCCATATCCATGGCTATTGCTTTCGTTCACTCCCCAAGTGAAAAATAAAATATGGGTTGTTTACAGTTAGCGCTGTAAACTCTTCTGCAACACTCACAGAAGAAGAAGCAGCAGCAATTCAATTATAAATGAAATTCTTATCTGGTGAGGACTGAGGATACAATAAAAATCCTGAGTTGATGTCGTCAACATAGCCACCTTGTTAGTCATCTTACCAAATTTGGAGTATGTATGATTATTTTACAGTGTAAGAAATTAATACAAGCTAACAGACAAGAATTGGTCAAGAATGGGTCAGTTCGATTATTGATTGCAATGCCGAATGGAATATCTGATCATAAAATTAAATCAAGTTTAGGAAATGAGGACTAGGAATTTTTTTTTTATCCTTCCTTTGGCCAAGGCTTATGTCAAGATTGACACATTTTGGATGGTATCTAAGTGTAGTCGAAAAGAAATAATCTCTACAAAATATGTGAGAGGTGTGTATATTCAAATGTAACTTAAAACTTCCTCTAAATTAAGAGTTAAAGTCTGACAAATTGTAATTGGATATGTGTTGAAATTGAGGAATATGAAATGCAAAATAAATAAATTTTGTTTAATGGGCAACTGAAAATATGATTGTAGATCAAAGAGTTGAGATATTAAATCTTAAAAATTTGAGTATCTAGGACAAAATCATGACAACAATCTGACCATCCCAATAACATGATCTTGTCTTAACTAGTACCTGCAGAAAGTGCTTTCTTGCTAATGTCTAAGGTAAGGAAATAGGGGGTGGTACTATATAGTACATAAGAATTTGTTATGCAAAGGTTGAAGTTGAGGGTTTCTTTGTGCATTAGTCAAGCCTTAAGAGTAATTCATAGTAAAATCATAAAGATAAGTGGGTGGCAATGGGTGTCAATGTGTTGTGATAGTGAATGTCTCTAAATCAATTACACATTTTTATTATTTATGTGAGCTGATAAGTGATTGTATCAAAGAGTTTCCTCAAATTTGTGCTTTGACAATGGATAAATAGTAATGTAGAGAAATTGATTATTACTAATGTTGATAGATAAGTGGTTGATGGCTCATGTAATTACAAAAATAAGGAGACATTATATAATCGTACGCATGCTATCATGTGATGTATTAATCTATCAAATGACCTACTTTAAATAAATAATGATAGATGCATGAATTTGAATTATTGATACCCTTGCTTATAGAGAACTATCGGATCCTAGGAACATTGGACTTACAATATGGGAATTCAAGTTTTGAAAGTAGGGGATACAATCGCACTAGCGATCCTATCCAAGACACACCTAATCACAATTAAAATTATGTCCATAATGAGTAAACTATTGAGAACTAAATGATAATAGATCAAACTAGAGTGATGTTTCATTTTTTAGTGTTGGAATGGATCTTGGATCAATGAGTACACCAAAATAATAAAATAATGTGCTAGAATCATACATCCAAGACATTGACCCAAAGTGGCATAAAACAAGAGCAAAAAATGTTTGAGTATCTACTTTTCTTCTCTACATTTTGCCTCCACTTTAGTGTGTATATACATACCAAAATATAAATATATAGAAAATAAATAAGCTCTTAAAAAGATATAATATTCTCTAGATCCAAAGCATCTTCAAGTCATTAAAGTAAATGTGTGTCACTTGTTAGATTACACATAAATTGAAAGTAAAATTAGTAGATAACATGTTCCTTTAAATTTTGTACACCACAAAGGAGTGCAAATACATTGAGGGTAGAGAGAAATTGTGACTAAAACTGATGACAACCCTGTCTAGTTACAACCAATCTACTATATAAAGCGACAAAAATCTGCAACAGCTACCAAAAACCAAAGAAGTTTCCTACAGAATGATGATCGATCCATAAATAATGTGATAGGAAGCTGCACACTAAACCAAATTAATTTAGCATTCTAGAGAATGTTGGCCAATCAGCTAGGCCGATCCATTGGCAGGGTGACAGGAACATTTTCAGAACTCGTTCCACATTCGCAAGCGACATGATTTAAAGCTTACAAACAATAGAGAAATGAACAGTAAATGAGCATTGATTGACACCAAAACGGATTACACTGAAATTCGATTCTTGAGAAGAAATCGACTACCTTGTTCATCAACACACATACACTTGAGTTTATTCTGATTTCTGTAATGCAATTGATTTAGGGATCTTTCCCCAGCCAACCATCCTCCCTTTGGCGTTGTCCTCTTTTCTTAAACCTGTGCTTCTTTGTTCTTCATAAACAGAAATCTCTCTCTCCAAGATCAGTTCGCAACTGCCTTCCTCCTCTCTTTACCGTTCCAAACCATTTTTTTTTTGTCTTCTCCACGGAAATGCACAACTGTCCAAAACTAATTCGAGGACAGGAAAGCGGTAGTTAAGAGATTCTCAAGCAACATTTCTAACAAGTGACGCAAGCATCGAGTTCCTCCGAGAGGTAAAAAGCATCTAGCTATGAGTTAGAAAAAGTAATTAGATAGGAGATAGGAATATAAATGTATTAAATATAGCTAGGAAAGTTTGAAGTAATTTGCAATGGTGCATTAATGCGTGAAATGTTTAGGGTCCATGGGCAATGTGGTCGATAGAGACATGTGAACAGTTAACATGTGTTGATGGATGCATGCAAAATTGCATTTATGGGTACCATGTATACGTGGACTTTTTTATAGATATACCAATGAATACTTGTATTTTTATGTTTGTATGTATACATTTGTGACAAGAAACATTCTTTATGATCTTAATCAGGAAGCAAAAATGTATTATTATTTTGTTTAAATTATTAAATGCAAATAATCTGAAACGTTTGTAACAATGCTTGAGCCATCTATGTATACATGTATGCATGTATACATGTATCCACGTGCACATAATGCATAGAAGAGTGAAAAGCATCATCAACATCTGAACGAGTCTGAAAGCACGATGAGACTCAACTTGCATTTGCAGTATTAAATGAAAGAAAACAGGAGAAATAAACTACTTATGACCAATGCACGGTTTTTAAATTTTTTTTTTTAATAAACCTTTTGCTCCATAAATTCATTAGTCATTTCAATTCAAACAAAGTTTTGATGTAGGAATATTTCTAAAGCATCAAATATCATTTGCAACAATTTACAAAAACATGTGCGCAGGCACTAAAAAAAATGCTTTCTTTACATGACCCATATTTATATGCATGGTGAAACAAAGTTTACCATATCTCTTTTTTTGCTTCTATGTCTATTTGTAAATAAAATTATGTTTAGTGTAATGTTCTAAAACACATGTTACGTTAATTAATACAACTGAGTTATTTTAGTTTATCATATCACAATATGTAAGTGCTAGTAGAAACACTAGTGTTAGGTGGAACATTGATAGGGGTAGCTCATTTTAGTGTAAACTTTTCTAAGATTAATCAATCTTTTTTTTAATGTAGTATGAAGGTTACTTCTATATAAAGCTATTGATTTTATTATAAATAAGATTTTAATCTTGTTTATGTAATACGAAAACATATTTGTGTATAGAACAATGTAATTATATTACAATAAATTCTTAGATGAATCACTAGAAAGCTATTGATTTTATTATAAATAAGATTTTAATCTTGTTTATGTAATACGAATAAATATTTGTGTATATATATTAAACAAAAAGTAATTTGCAAAGATATAATAAAGAACCTTATTACCTAAGATAGAATGTAGCTAGACTAAAATAATTCACATGTTTATAGCACTTTGCATTCAAAATAAAATGTAATAATTTGACTTATTAAAATGTAATAAGTGAAATAAATATCACAATAAATTCTTAGATGAAACAGTACAAAGGTATTGATTTTATTATAAATAAGATTTTAATCTTGTTTATGTAATACGAATAAATATTTTTGTGTATATATTTTAAACAAAAAATAATTTGGAAAGATATAAAGAACCTTATTACGTAAGATAAAATGTAGCTACACTAAAATAATTCACATGTTTATAGCACTTTGCATGCAAATTATTGAGAGAGAAACATTTGTAACAATGCTTGAGGCATCTATGTATACATGTATTGACATGCACATAATGCATAGAAGAGTGAAAAGCATCCTTGGCATCTGAACGAGTCTGAAAGCATGATGAGACTCAACTTGCATTTGTAGTATTAAATGAAAGAAAATAGGAGAAATAAACTAGTTATTATGAATGCATATATCAAAGGAAAGCATAAAAATATGGATCCATGTAAACATTTATGCATGCATGGATGTGTACACGTGTCCATGTAATTTGGTATGTAAACAAGAATCTATATATGCCTGCATGCATAAAGTTAGAAATGTCAGAAACAATTTGCATTTTAAACATATAAAAAAAAATATTTATGATTGAAACAAAACAATAATACATTAGTGTTTTTTGAAGAAGTTTATAAAGTATATCTAATGATGCATTTGAATGCATGGATACATGTAAATATTTGTGAAGTCTGATTATACATTTTAGCCTTTGGGGAATTGTCATAAGTGCTTTTAGGGGTCTGTAATAAACATGATTTAGAAAAGACGTTTTGAAAAGAACTCTTGAATACAACTCTATGTTAACAATGAGACTCAATTTGCATTTGCAGTATTAAATGAAAGAAAACAACGAAAGTTAACTATTTATTAGCAATGCATATATCGAAGGAATGCATAAATATATGGATCAATGTAAACATTTATGCATGCATCGATGTGTACATGTGCCCATGTAATTTGGTATGTAAACAAGGATCTATATATGCCTGTGCGCATAAAGTTAGAAATGCCAGAAACAATTTGCATTTGAAAGATATACAAAAAACATTTATGATTGAAACAAAAGAATAATACATTATTGTTTTTTGAACAAGTGTATAAAGGATATCTAATGATGCATTTGAATGCATGAATACATGTTAAAAATGAGGCTCAACTTGCATTTGCAGTATTAAATGAAAGAAAACAGGAAAAATTAACTATTTATCAACAATGCATTTATCGAAGGAATGCATAAATATATGGATCAATAAAAACATTTATGCATGCAACAATGTGTACATGTGCCCATGCAATTTGGTATGTAAAAAAGAATCTATATATGCTTGTGTGCATAAAGTTAGAAATGTCAGAAACAATATGCATTTGAAAGATATACAAAAAATATTTATGATCGAAACAAAAAAAAATACATTATTGTTTTTTGAACAAGTGTATAAAGGATATCTAACGATGCATTTGAATGCATGGATACATGTAAATATTTGTTAAATCTGACCATACATTTTAGCCTCCAAGAAACTGTGATATGTGCTCTTAGTTATCTGTAATAAACAGGATTTAGAAAAAATGTTTTGAAAAGAAGTCTTGAATACAACTCTATGTTATGATAGTTATTTTCAAAGCCCTCAGTGTTTAATTGCATAACCTTGATATTTTCTTCATTTTTTTCTTTGGTATGGTGTGAATTTTGTTCTGTCAGAAATCCACATCTTATCATGCTTAGATGAATGTACATATCCTGTTCTAAAGCTCCTATTTTATTAAAAGCAGGCAAAATGGTCAGAAAGATTGTGTATTTGTGAATGTGAATAGGCAAGATTGATTTAACTGATTTGGAGGATAAAGATGACTAATAATTAACTATGACTAACCACTCAACACAATCAATTCATCAGCCAATTAGCTTGATTGATCACTGAATTAACTTTTTTGAAAGCTATCATGTTAAGCCAATTAGCTAATACGCCACATACAGTATGACATTTGAGATTCAAATAAGTCTCATGGATGCAAATCTGCTATCATTTTAAAGCCACATAAACATTGAAGTTCCAATTCCATGGGGTCATTCTATTTCCATTTTCCCAAGTTCATTTCATTCCATTATCCAGCACTAATTATTAAATGTTTAAACCAACCACATGCAAATAGAAATCACAATTCATAGCATCCATATACACCTATGCACAAGTACATGTTATCCAACATATTAAAACACACATGGTTTTCCAGTGCTAGTTTGTTAATTGCCTTTGATCAACAGTTCAAATGTACACAAGGATAATTGTAATTATTTCTTTGTTTTAATTATTATGTACTTAAAGACTAATTAACAGCTGCCTAATTATTTAACTATCCTTGTACACATTTGACCCATCAATCATAGTCAATCAATAAATTTGATTCCACCTGTTTTCTAATAGTATTGGCATGCAATTTTCTTGACAAGTCTTCAAAAAGAGCATTAGTCACACACCAATAAGGATTCTCATTTGTAACCTCCCCATCCAAATCATCTTCACTCAATAAGATGTTGTGACATACATTAATTGGATGTATCTCATCATCTTTCTTATTAGGATGCCAACAACCTTGATTTGTATTTGTCCTTGAGTGTATCTGGATGCCATGAATTATGAATTCTACTTGCATGTGGCTTGGCTGTACAAGTAATAGTAAGCGCTACATAATGGTAGAAATCATAACTCATAGCATCCATATACACCTATGCAAAAATACATGTTATCCAACACATTAACACACACATGATTTTCTAGTGCTAGTTTGTTAATTGCCTTTGATTAATAGTTCAAATGTACATAAGGATAATTGTAATTATTTCTTTCTTTTAATTGCTATGTACTTAAAGGCTAATTAGCAGTTGCCTAATTATTTAGATATGAGACGATACAAGGGTAAATGAGAAATATGAACTTGCCTAAATCGACATGAATGAAATGTGAGATAGAGCTATTGGGTAATATGCTACATATACTGTGACATTTAAGCTTCAAAGAAGTCTCATGGTTGCAAGCCTATTATCATGTAAAAGCCACATAAATATTCATTTTACAATTGGATGGGGTCATTCTATTTCCATTTACCTAAGTTAATTTCATTTGGCTGTCTAGCACTAACTATCAATTGTTTAATCAAACTTCATTCAAGCAGAAATCACAATGCATGGTATCCTTATAAAATTATGCACAAATACATATTGTCTACCATATTAAGATGGGCATAGTTTTCTATTGCTGCTTTGTTAATTGGCTTTGAGTTATAGGTGTAATGTGCACAAGGATAATTATAATTATTTCTTCCTTTTAAATGTTATGGATTTAAACACTAATTAACTGTTACCTAATTAATTAGATATAAGATGATATAAGAGTAAATGAGAACTAGACACTAGATAAAAATGACAAAGTTAACATGTGAATATCAAGGTGCGCAGACTAAATACTCAGTGCATTCCAAGGGACCACATTTCACCGAGAAATTTTGTCAAACAGTTCACTTGCCCTACCTATGCCTCCATATTTTGCATGTGTACCTAGGAGGAAAATAACCATGACATCTGATAACAATAAAATTCCTGTATCCTTCATGCTTTGCTAACAGCCAAAAAGCTCAAAGCAATTTTAGAGTTTGGGTTCGCTTCTCAAAATTTGTTTTGCTTAACAGTTTCTAAAGCATTTTGAACACATTGTCCTTACATTCCTCCGAAGCTCTTACTATGGGACGAGTTCAAAACACATTGGCTCCAAAGCTCTCACTATGGGAGAGCTCTGCAGAATGGACAAAAGGGTCTCTACATAATGCCTATGAAACCACATTTCATAACAAGTTCTACCTGTTGTTCAATGCCAAACTAGCTGCCAATGAACAAAAAAAGCTTCAAAACTCTCAGTTAACATGTAAAGGGCTAAAAAATATTGATCTGCCAACTGAATGGGGTCATTTTACTTCAATTATCTAGCACTTATTCTTAATTGTTTAATGCAATCACATGCAACCAGAATTCAGAACAATTAGCATCCATACACACCTATGCATAGATACATGCTCTCTAACATATTGATATGCATATGGTTTTCTACTGGCACAATCCTTGAACATTCTTTAGGTACAAGCGCTAGTTTATTAATTGACATTGATTGCTGGATAAAATTTATACATAGACACATAGCTGCACACACGCTTCAATGCATAGATGCATACATACATGCATGGATGTACACATATATACACGTATACATATATACATGATTACATACATACATATATATATGCATTCATGCATCCATGGATACATATATCCATGTATTAATAGATCCCTTAAAATATGCACATATTCAAATGACTCCATAGACTTGGGGAATGAATATTTATGTGGCCTTTACATGATAGCAATAAATCCTATAAATATGCATATATACATGAAGACACAGCCATCAATGAGTCTATGCATTTTCATTTTCATGAGAATTTTAAAACAAGCACGATACAAAAAGCCACTCCCATGGGTTGCAAAAACAGATAAATTCCAATTTACCGATATAAAAAATAACTTACGAAATTGAGATCATATATATAAAAAGCAATATGTACAATAACCACAATATGACTAGCTAGCGCCATCCACAAAAAAGCATCTAAAGAAAATGCAATAGTAATCTGTTATATACACACATACATACATGGTAACATAGATACATGCATACATATATACATAATTACATGCACACATATATACATGCATACCTATATGCATGGATGCATACAAAGACTATGTTTCATGGGATTATTAAAGAGTTCACTTGCTTTCTATATGCTTCCATATTTTGCATGTGTGCCTATGAGGACAATAAACACAATATTTGACAATATTCCTCTATCCTTTATGACAACTCATTGGTTCCAAAGCTCTCTTTATAGGACAGTTGTGCATTGCCTCCAAGACTCAGATGAATCCTTGGTATTTCAAGGAAAGATTTGAATGGATAACACTTAAAATGATCTAAACTATGATTTTATAATCAAAGTATCCAAATGCATTTTAGCAATGCGAAACCCAACTTCCATTTAAGATGTACAATGAAAGTAAACAGAAGGAAAAATGCATCTGCTTCAAAGTTTGTAAAGCAATTTCAACAAATTGCCTAGCCATTGTCCAAAATATGGTTTTCTATCAGCATAGTCCTTGAACCTTTTTTAGGTCTAACTGCTACTTTGTTAATTGAATTTGATTGAAAGGTCAAAATGTGAAATGTGGCCAAGGATAATTATTACTTATTTCTCTCTTTTAATTGTTATATATTTAAAGACTAATTAGCAATCCAAACAGTCTCCCCTTTAGTCAGATTCCATTCAATGCATTGATTTTACATCAATGAATTATGTACCTTCAGCCACTAGTTAATCAAAGTATGCATATGGATTCATAATCAAACTCTCAAAATAAAAAAGACTATGTTTAAATTATAAAGTGCAATCAGCCACCAAAGAAATTGATTGGATAATAATTGCATTTCTGATGTCATGTTATTGCAACAAAGATCTACTTTTGAACCCCAATTGCTTAATTTTTATGAACCATATAGCATATGCCACTCACAATACCCATTTGTAAAGATTTTCCTTGTAACAAAAAGCAACAATATGACTACAAGTACAATCAATATAGTGAGAATCTTGAATTAACCTTTTTCTTTGTCTACTCCATGCAATTGCAAACAAAGGAGAAGGTTCATTCTAGAAACTCACCCTGTACTCTTTTCTTGAATAATTTTCTACAGTTGGACCGCTACACCACCTCTCTTCTTCCAATCAAAAGCATTGCACCATGTAATAAGCTTTGATTAGAAAACAAAGACCATTTGTTTGTTTTTATAAAAGAATAGCAATAAAGCTCAAGGAAATGACCAAAATGCAAACAACTCCCAAAATTACAATTGCAATATATAATACTCCTACTGCGATGGATACTAATAGCCAAAACCATTAAAACACTAGCAAGCATTTTTTAGATTCAAGAGACACAAGTATAAATGTAAATCAGATTAACTACACAAACTAGTTGCCATAGGTTCTTGTACCACAAATCTTCTAGCAATGAATTTAACTACTCTTTTGCACGAAGTCTAAAATTATTTTATCAAGCAATATTACTTGACTGCTCTATGGCAACATTGCAATTTGAATTCTAAAACATATTTGACATAGTTTTTTATAACCCCAAGATACAATTTTCTAACTTCCTAAGCATTCAGTCTAAGTTTTCCAATTACAAAATCTCAAATTGTTGTTTGCTTCGTATGTTTGTTCCTTGAATTTGATCACCAGGTAAAATGTACACAAGGATAATTGTAATTTTTTCTTTCTCTTAATTACTATGTATTTAAAGACTAATTAACAACTACCTAATTAATTAGTTATCTAATGATACAAGGATAAATGACAAATATGGAATTGACTACTTTAACATGACTGAAATGTCACATGGACCTATTAGCTAACATGCTACATATACTGTGACTTTTGAGTGCTTAATCCATCTACATGCAAGTACAAATCACAACCCATAATTAAAATGTCCACAAGGATATTTATAATTATTTCTTTCTTTTTATTATTATGTATTTAAAGACTAATTAACAACCACCTAATTAATTAGATATCAGATGAAAGAAGAGTAAATGAGAGCTACCAACTCCATAAAAATGCCAAAGTTAACATGTGAATATCAAGGTGTCCAGATTTAATACTCATTGCATTCCCCGGAAGCCCATTTTCTTGAGGAGTTTTGTAAAACAGTTCACTTGCCTTATAAATACTTTCGTATTTTACATGTCTACCTATGAGAACAGTAACCACGACATCTGACAGAATTTAAATGCTTGCTGGTAGAAAATAGGTTTCTACTGCATTCTTTTGTCTATCTCCGTGCAAATGAAAATTTGTATTCTG
Source organism: Sequoia sempervirens (assembly GCA_007258455.2). Lineage (NCBI taxonomy): Eukaryota > Viridiplantae > Streptophyta > Pinopsida > Cupressales > Cupressaceae > Sequoia > Sequoia sempervirens. The sequence goes on along the minus strand of VDFB02271358.1, from coordinate 328,850,055 downwards.
CTATGGTAAATTCTCTAGTGCATTAGGTACTTTAAAGCGCAATTTTTTGGATGTTGCTCTTGTTCCAGGTTTGATTCTTTTTGGAGGTTATAACTACCCACTGTTGTATTAGTTTCCCATTTTTTCTTCTACAAATGCATGAATATATAAACAACTAATCATATATAATAGTTTTTCTTTCATGAGTTTTTTCAAACAGTTCACTTGTTCTCTGTATGCTCCCATTGTTTGCATTTATTCCTACGAGGACAATAACCACGACTTTTAACAAAATATCTCTATCCTTTATGCTTTGATGACAACAGAAAAGCTCAAAGCAACACACTGTTGACTCATTGTTTGAAAGCTCTCATTATCACACACGTTGACATAATTTTGGTTCCAAAGCCCTCTTTATGGGACCGATTTGCAATAATAAAAAATATACAAACTTTACAGGGCTCACATGCATGAAGTAAAATAGACAAGAGGGTTTCTACATAATTCCTATCAAACGTAGATATTTTTTCTTCTAAAAATGCATGAATATATAAACAACTAATCATATATAATAGTTTTTCTTTCATGAGTTTTGTCAAACATATCACCTATTTTCTGTATGCTCCCATTGTTTGCATTTATGCCTATGAGGAAAATAACCATGACTTTTAACAAAATCCCTCTATCCTTTATGCTTTGATGACAACACAAAAGCTCAAAGCAACACACTGTCGACTCATTGTTCGAAAGCTCTCATTATCGCACACGTTGACATAATTTTGGTTCCAAAGCCCTCTTTATGGGACCGCTTTGTAGTAATTAAAAATATACTAACTTTACAGGGCTCACATGCATGAAGTAAAATGGACAAGAGGGTTTCTACATAATTCCTATCAAACGCAGATGAAACCTTTGCATTTCAACAAGAAATTCGAATAGATAATACTAAAAGTAGTTTAAAATACGAATTTATAATCAAAGTATAAGAATTCCTTAAAGCACTATGAAACCCTACTTGCATTTCTCGTATCAAATAGAAGAAAACAATGAAAAGTTACCTCTTCTGACCTCAAGCAATTCATCTCTTGTTGTCCAGTGTGCAACTTTGCAACTACAAAATCCCCTACTCGGCCACACAATAGAGCACTATGAAATACAGCTTTGTTATGCACTTTAATGTAACGAAACTCTGAAAATTAACAAATTATCACCTCAAGTAACTCGTTTCTGGGTCTAGACTCTACAACTATAACATCTCCTGCTCAGTCACTACAAACTCTTCCTCAAAACACGCGCTTACAGAACACAAAAAACAACACACGCAAAGTAATAGAGATGCATAGCAAGTGGCTTAACTCTATATTAAATGACCAAAGTACCCTGGCCACGCGTGGCCACCAAGCCATTCTAGCGCCTTCACCTCGAGCCAGATGCCATTTAATGCATTTAATTTGTATTCATGCATTACGTACGTCTACCCGCCAGTTTTTATAAACTATGCCTTTGCTTAAATTTATTTAATCAAATTTTGCGCTCACATTTTCCTGATATTTTAATGCATTTAATCTACATTCATGGATTACGTACCTCTAGCCGCCAACTTTTAAACTATGCCTTTGCTTAAATTTATTTAATCAATTTATGCGTTCACATTTTCCCAAATTTTTAAAATGAAAATGATTTATAAAGCTACTCGGACGAATAGAAAAGTAGATAAATGCTAATTTTCCAATATATAAAATAACTCTCCAAATTCAAACTATACAAAAAAATAAGTAATATGTTAAATTGCGAAATGTGATTGGTCGATGCTGCCGGTTAAAAGCATTCCGGGCGAATGCATAAGTATTCCTGCCTGGTGGCAGGAACTAATAAGGTATGGAAAGAAGGAATCAACTCCAATAATTTCACAAGCTAAAATCGAAGGGAACCCAAAACAAACAAAGGAAAATAAGAAAACAAAAATTGGGTCCGATGCTCCTACATCAAAAACATGGTATGATCATGTGAATACCTATTAGTGTGTAAATTAAAAAAATAAAGTGTGAAAAATGAGCATAGAAGTAAAAATGTATCGAATGTATATTTCAAGTATTCGTTCATATGTAATTAATTGATATACATTGGGAAGTGTGTGGAAACTATGCCCCTAGCTTTTTCCAAAGAGAGAAAGTATGGGAATGTAAAACTTGCAAAAAGACAATGACACGTTGCCCCCAAGTGTCAAGGTTAATTGTTAAGATACCAAGCAATCCTTATGTTTCTAGTTTCTATTTATGTACATTCTTGAGACTTCATAAAAAAAAATGTCATCTTGAATGCTAATGCAATCACAATAATGTCCTAATCACCTAGATGTAGTCATGCTAGCATATATACACAAAAAATATTTTAAAACAACTAAAGCATAACTCTTGTGTATTTTTAACATGTTTAAATAACTTCTATGTATGCAAAATTCTTAAATAAGCCCTTTCAAATATTTTTCTCCATCCTAGTATTTTCTATATACTTTGGTATCAATCTTTTGACTCTTCATTATTCTAGATTGTGATTATTATATGTATGTATGTATGCATGTAGGTTGATCTACAAGTGAAACTGAGTTCATTTTGTGGACATTTCCCTTTATCCATTTATTAACTCTTTAAGAAATTTAGTTAGTTATGAAATTTTTAATATTGATAGTGCTAATTCTTTTAATTTTTTAATGGATTATAAAAATGTGATACCTTAGTAACATATATATTTTTGGTTATTCTATTAATTAATGTAGATCAAATTTATTTCTAAGGTACCTTGTCTTACATAGTATAAATAGATTGTTAGAGTTCAAGTTAACTCTTGTGAGTATTATTTTGGAATGCAAATGTTTATACAATTTTTTTGAGACAATTATGATCTTGAATAACTATGTTTATTTTTAGGTACTGAGTCATTTTTAGACTATCATTTCGTTACTAAACTTTGATAAACCTTGCATAAATAGTCTCCTTATAAGAACTGTTGAATAGTAAGTTATTGTTATTTACTAGTGTTTAGAAAACTAGATCAAGACTTAGTGTTATCTAAGTGTAGAACCTTCTCTATGAAAACTTATAACCTATCATTAGCCTTAGAAAGTATTAAGTTAGGTGGGTCTTGACTAGTTTAAAATTTTGTAATAGGCCAAGAATGGGCCTTATCTATTAAGGGTGTTTATTTCCTTGCGCACATGATCTTAAAATATTCATATTGTTAATGAGATAGGATAATATTATTATGGTAAATAGAGGTTAAATTGACTCTATAGCAATAGTATGCGTGATGCCTAGATTATATTAGTCTTTGAATAATTAATTGTTGCCTAGGGTATTATATGAATTTATTTTTCTAGATCAACCAATTCACTATTATCATATTTTTAAGGCTATATTTTATATTCATTAAAATAATATAATTAGAACCTTAAGAGAGTGTGCATGTGTTGAATATGGCTAGAAAAAGAATAATAGGTTAATATTAATGTATAAATTAAATATGTCGTATACTATAACATGTAAGACATACTTTTTCTAAAGCTAGAATAAAATAAAGTGTAAAAGCTTGATTGATTTTTATTCTCTCCCATATCATATTTTTGATGGACATGTGCATTAGATATAGGTATGCATGTATGAGAATTAGATATAATAATACTATATTTTGAAGGAGAACATGTTTAACTATATTCCTTCATGCATACCAACTTCAAGCTGCTAGATCCTTCATGAAGGGTTGGGATTCTCCAATTTGGAGTAAGGCCAACAAAGCTCTTACTTTGTGGTTGGATGGAAAAACACCCTATTGATTTCTCTCTCCTACATACTTTGATGATCACACTTCAACTTCTCTTTAAAACTATTAATTGATAGATACCATGTATGTATTATATCAAGCAATATGTTATGTGATCTATTTGAAAGATCTTAAATTGTTGAAGGCCAAGTCCTAATTTGAGTTTTAAGATGTATGTTGATTAGATTTATGAATAATTCTATGGTGAAAACACTTAATAAATTTAATGAAGTTATTTTATTTATTTATCAAAATAAGTAATCTACTACTTAGTTTTTATTTTTTTAATATTCCATAGTTTATATCATAATTTTGCATTAATATATTGTTATAAGGATCTAGTCTTTACAAATTGGGTAACAAGCTACTTGTGGGATTAATCTTAGGTGAAACTTCATGGATAAGCACACTTGAGCCATAGTGGTAATGTGATGGGTGACCTCCCAAGAATTTATAATACTTCACCTCTACATGAGCATTACCTAGATGTAATGAGTGCTAAATGTACCATGCATTCTCATGTGATATGGGTATCTCTGAATCACTAGTCATAAAATATGAATCAATTAGTTTTACTTAAAACCTACACAATTGAATCCTTATAAAACATCATAGTATTACTAAATATTGAATTTACCTTCTTTCATTTCCAATATTATACAAGTTTCATCTATAGGTCTCATTTTCCCTTTACTATCACCATAATTACTTCTCTAAAACCAATGACTCCACATCTATATTGTAATTCCCAAGACCAAACATGGACAAAAAGATGTATAAATGTAAGGCCAATAATATTTTTAACTCAAAAGAATATCACAATTGGTAACACAAAATGTATGTATAAGTTTCATCACTACATACATTTCCACATGATATTAAGGAATTAGAAGATATGCATTAGTCAAAATGCTAGAAAATTTGATGTAAAAGGACATGGAGAATACTCAAGGGCACACACTCCCATATGACACACCCTACATGGTAGAAAAAACTAAGAGGTGGTAAGGGGGTAAGTGCAAGAAATTGAGTCCACTTTTAGTGGAAGTATAATGGGGAGAATATTGTTACAAGGAATGCATATTTATTTCATAAGAAATACATAACTAGTTAGGAATAGAAGCCTAAAACTAAATGAAATGCATTTAGAATGGGTACCATTTCAACTTGGGCTTCCATTCCTAAACGGGTGTATATTTTTATGAAGTGCACACATATTCCTTTAAGAATAATACTCGTTTCTAAATGGGTAACTATTCCTTTTAGAAATGGTAGCAATTTATTTTTAGAATGCATACACATTATTTTTAGAATTGGTGCATATTTTGTAATAGGTACATATTCCATAAAATTTAAAATTTAACACACACTTTTTCTTTGGTTTTAGGCTTGGAATAGAATTGGAAACCCAAGCTTGAGCCTTGGACCTACAAGTATAATGTCATGGTAGTAGCAAGAGTAAAAATCGACTTTGGCAATATGGCTAATGATTTTTTTTTTTTAGAATTTAAAACTCATTACGTATGACAATGTCTAACTTTTAAATATGTAATTTGTTTAGTACTGTTGAAAATATTTTTCTATTTATTAATTAATTTTTAATAAAAATTCTCATGGACTTGAAATAACATATGTTACTAGATTTATTTAATAACTTCTGGTTTTAATTATTTTGAAAAAATATCTGATCAATGTAGACACCATTCTCTACATGATAAAAAAATCATGTAACAATCATTTTGGTCAAATTGATTTGGTCTTACATGAGAGTTTTTTATAATAAAAAAAATCCTACTAAAAAAATATTTTAAAAATTACAAAAAATTATATTGACCAAACTTCATCATCATAAGCATATTTTCACAAAATAATTAAAAAATATTATATTTTAATAATTTTATTGGTTTTACACATGTATGTTTTGGCCTTCAACATACAATTTTTAAATATTCACTTTTTTACATCCTATACAAAACCAACTTTTATCATTTAGGTATTAGAATAAATAACATATTTGAAAACAATAAAAAAATACATTTCATATTTTTACACCATGTTAATATTCTATGTGCAAGTGCTTCAAATTTATACCCCAATTATGACAAACTTTGATTTTCAAGAAAAAATGATTTTAAATTTTGACCAGAATGTGGACCCATTATCTTGCACTTACCTAATGCATCGGGATGAGTGATACCCAAGGGAGTTATGCTCTCATGATAGTCACACTTCCGAGACACTGAATGAAAAGAGGGAGGAGTATGTTTTTCCTAACATTAATTATAATAAATGCACCAACAATTGATTAAGAATATCAAATATAGAAATTCTAATTTACACTAGTATAATTTCATAGTAAATAAATCCATAAATACCTACCTAATATTTTTTCATAAAATAATCGATAAATAAAATAGATAATTTATTCATCTTTAATTACTCTAACCATTCAATAAATAACATGAAATCATTTACTAATCTACCCTTTTTCCTTTGAGGACCAATTAAGTACATGAAATTACTTACATTGTTTAACCTTTAAATTATGCATGAGATAATGGCTTTAAATTATGCATGAGATAATGGATACAAGAATACAAGAAGTAACATTACACACTAATACAAGGACATTTATTTAGCATTCAATATAGATTACTTAGGAAGGAATAACAATGCAAATTATCATTTATAAAACAAGATGTTTCTCTTCTTTCAAGTACAAATTAAGCATTAAGAGAATGAGAGAGTGATAGAGGGATATTTTAATTTCATTGCAAGGAATTAATAAAAAGAGATTCAAATAAAAAACATGGATGCATTCATGAACTATACAACATATGCATTTTTTAAAAAACTAACCTAATTCAGTTGATAAAATTAGGTACAAGGAACATTATATACATGCACTTAGATTTCCATTTTATATCATAAACATGCTTTACAAGCACAAAACATAAAAATTTAGAAATAATTTAATGATTTATTGAAAATTTAAGTTTTTAAGATCAAGGGTCATAGCCACACTTTACTATTCAATACTATATTACATATTATGCTTGTTAGAATTAGGGATATTAGTTTGATAATATTTATAAATAAGTATAAAATAAATAAAATGGAAATTACAAGATACATAGATTAAACACATTGCACAATAAATACATGAGAAAAGCCTTTTGGACAAAAAAACCCCATAAAACATCATTCCATTATAAAAAACTTACATAATGGTCTATTAGAACATAGATTGAACCTAGGGAATCACTTCTCCTTACTTCCACATGACCAATAATACATCTTGTACATATTAATGCAAATCATTATTCATCTGCAAAGTCAATAAATCTCAATGATAGAGAGCCTCCTTAAATATATATAAGGGGTGGAAAAATGCCTAAAGGGATATTAGACACAACTATTCAAAATTAGACCAATTAGTTTGTGCAACACCATTTATAAGATATTCTTTAAGATAATGGTTAATAGTTTGAAGCCAATTTTGAAAAAAAATGATTGATGCTAACCAGAAAGGTTTTGTTCAGGGTAGACATATTTTGGATGCAACAATTTATACTCACGAAGTGTTACACTCAATGGAGTTAAGCAAGAAGCTAGATATGGCTTTGAAACTTGATATCTCAAAAGCCTATGATATGTGTCTTGGCAGTTTTTGATTGTTCTAAAAAATTTTGGCTTTAAGGGAAGGTTTCTAAATCAAATTATTGCATGTGTTACCACCCCTAAATACTCTATTTTGGTTAATGGAGTTCCTAAAGGATTTTTCTCTTGTGGTAGGGGATTAAGACAAGGTGATCCTCTTTCACCTTACCTCTTTGTTATAGTTGTTGAAGTTCTGGGAAGAAATATTCAAAAACCGCTTGATAGGAAATAGCTAAAAGGGTTTAAATTTTCTTCTTCATTGCCTCCGATTGAACCCATCAACAATTTTTTGATGATACTATTCTCTTGGGGGAAGCATCAGTTTCAAAAGGTAGGTAGTGGAAAGAAATATTGGAAAAGTATGCTAAAGTGTCAGGTCAATGTATATTAATTACCACAAAAGCAAGATTTATTTCTTTAATACTACCTAGATAATTAGGGAAAAAGTGAAGACCATAATTGATTGCTAGGAAGTTGATCTGCCGAGTACTTATCTTGGCCTACCCCTAATTTCCAAAAACCCCCACAACAATTATTGGAAAAACATTATTGAAAAAATGCAAAAGAAACTTGCTGGATGGAAAGGTAATTTGTTAAGCTATGCTGGGAAATTGCAACTTTTGAAAGTCTCATTGCAAAATATAACTGTTTACTACCTCTCCCTTTTTAATATCCCAACTTTTATTACTGATAAGTTAGAAATGATTCAAAGGAGATTCCTTTGGTCTGGGGTGGAGGAGAAGAAAAGGATTTATCATAACCCAATTTTATTGCACATATTAAATATAATATGGTAAATTGAATTATTGAAGAAATTCAATATATTAATTGGAAATTTTTAAATTTTTGAAATAGATTGAAAGAAGTTGACTAATGTTGACTATGCAATCTTTTTGAATTATCTTATACGTTATCAAGAATTAAACGTTACGGATGAATTTTGCAAGTACAAGTGTGTGCAGTTGCAGGGTGACAGGTTGAAGGATGAGAACACGGTTGAAGTAGGATTTTTTAGCCGGATCGAATGGTAAGCTAGATGGAATCTGGGTGCACACACCACAAATGGCATAATCACTACATTTAAATTCACAAAGGAAATTATATTGAGCTGACTAAGTAATTTGGTGATTGAAAAAGATAAGACTTGTGAAACATAAATACTTGTGGATTGATATTTAATTGTCTATCCTAATATTTTTGTGGGTTCAAAATTGAAAGAAAATGAAAATGTGGCTTACCAAAAGAATAAATGTGTGTAATTCAAAAGGAAAATAAAATAAAATGCTTTTTCATTAAAAAATTTTGTGCTAAAAAATAGAATAAGAGTTTATTTTTAATGCTTCTATTGTTCAAAAATAATAGTTTATGAAATATATCATCATTTACAAACAAACACATGTATATATGTATATATATATATCAAATGGAAATGCAAATGTAAATGAGTAAATATGTAATTTTGTATATAAACATACATAAATGCATATATATATATAAGTGGTATATATATATACCACTTATATTTATTTATACTCATGAGGAAATTGAATTCAAAATCGATATTGATCACTATTGAAGTTAATTGAAATTTAATGGGAAGATTCCCACGTTGTGGCCTAGAAAACACATTATGGCCAATTAATTTGAATCAGATAGTGGGCAGTATTGGCAATAATGCCATAATAGAAATGCCCTAGCATCATGCAAAGAAAAATATGTTTCTTTCTTGAAAGGAAATGATGCAGGAAAAAAAAGCACGACGAATAGAATTGACTGGCTCGAAGGAAAAAAGCAAGGAAAAAGAGCTCGTGGAAGTGGAAAAATTAGTGGAAAGCTCACAAAAAGCTTGATTTCAAGGTAAATCGATCCATTTTGGAAATAAGCTCAATTTTATTATCATTTCCATCAAATGCTAGTATTATTCTTATCATACTATCGAATGAATTCAATAGCACAGTAAAATGTAATTCTCTATCTATGTTTTGGCCTTGAGCCAAATGCTTGTGAAATATCGACCACCTTTTGGGTTGCAAGGCCAAAGAGCCTACCTTGCATGGATAATATCTAAGTTTAGTGCCTTATCGGCTAGCTTGCAGAGCTTGGTCGAGGCTTAGAGCCATTATTGAATTGACTATCACTTGATTATTGCATGATGGTGCTAGCCATACTATGGCTATCATAATTTCATTTTGATTGACTGTCTATTATAGCATATTTAAACTTTGTAGAGGATTGACTATCGATCCTATGGGAGGGGCATAATACCCTATGTTTCATTTTCAATGTATTGATACTCATTATTGGTTGGGATGATAATGGTAAAGGGATAAAACAAATGCTCTAAGAATTTGTCATATTATTCATACTGTTGTTTTATGATGCCAACTTTGTTCAATAGGAACGCTGGAGTAATTTAAGTTTGAGATTCATTAAAACCATGTATGGTTCGATCTACATGATCGATGGGTTCTTCCTTTGAAAGTATTACAGATATAAGTCTGCATGTCAAATATATATGGTGTAGTATAACTAGCATGCCTTTATGGAAATTCTCAAATATGACCCTTATTTTGCTAAGGAAGAAATGTATCAGTCATTTAAGGAGTAGTCATTCCTGGAGTGACCAATGAATTCTTTGCTTATAACCTTGAAAGCATGAGTTCTGTCAAGAACCTCGAAAACTTCTGAGTTTTGTCTCATAACCAAATGATTACTCAAGTTTTATAGCGACGAGCATGTCGTTCTATTTTTATTTTATTCAAATATATAGTTGCACAATGAACTTCAGTATTGTTTATGTATTCAAAGTGTTGAATAATGGACATTCTATTTTCATGAATGAAGTTGGGTTAGCCTGATTTTGTTAATGAGATTTTAATGGATTTTCCTTGTTATTGATAGTTTAGTTAGTTGTACACAATAATTATTAATGGAATAAACAACATTGTTCCTTATTTGTTCATTGTAGACAACCCCATTCTGTTAAAAATAGTGAACGTTATATTTTAATGTTACTATTTTGTATCTAATTAACTAGAAACAACATAGTATTATTAAAAGAAACAAATGCTCTATTGGAAACGACATTGTTTTGTCATAAACTGTAATTGTTTAGTTGGAACAACATTGTATTATTGTAAACAATGAATGTTTTGTTGGAAATGACATTGTTTGTTGTGAAAGTGTATGTTTAGCTGAAAATAGTCTTGTTCAGTAACTGTTTAAATGAAACATCATTGTGTAGATTCAAACCATGAATGTTCTTTATGAAACAACTTGTTCTATAACTATTTGGTTGGAAACAGTATTGTTTTGTTATAAGTAGAGAAAGTGTTCATATGTAAATTGCATAAGTTGAATATTACAACTTGTATGAAACAAATGAAACAACAGTAAGTGAGAAATTGTTAGAGCATATTTAATTCTAGAATCAATTATTCCTTGAATTTTGACAAATGGAAATGTCAAAATGGAACATTATTAAGTGATAGCAATCTGATTTAATGGTTTATTTCAAAATGTACATGCACAACCTAGTAACTTAAGTAGGTGCATATATGTGTATGCACATAGAATCGTCAATGTACATAAAAATACTTGTGACATACCTTCTTTTGTTTCTTAAATAAATTCATTTTTAAATGGATAATTCTTTATGTTGGAAGTAAACATGGGTCATGTGAATGATATGATTGAATAATTTCATGTATAGTTCCATTTGAATCATGCATCTGAATTCTATTTATTAAGGAAATTAGTAGGTTGAATTTATTTTCTATACATATATGAAATCTTTTACTTGAATAGAACAGTGATACCTAAGTAGACTAGAGTACCTCGGGGTAGATGCTACTAGAGGGTAAATAGTTGTTATGGGATATTGTGTTTTAGAAAGTTACCTTCTATGATGAGTGCCGAAATGGAGTTTAGAGAGTATAGGTTTACTTTACTAAAACCTATTGTTTGTTGTTGCAAAAAAGATTTTATGCTTAGCCAAGCAATATAGTTCATTTTGTATGTATGAACTTTGTGATATCACTCTTTCATTCCTATCATAGATCTTGCATTTTATTTTCTAACTTGTAGATAGAAATTGCATGTTGATGTATGGGCACGCACCAAATTCCACCTTGTAGATTGTTCTCTTGCTAAACTTTCCATGCAGGGTTGGGTATTCTTCAAGTTGGAATAATTTTGGGGAAGCGTAAGCTTTGTGGTTGGGAGGTAAAGCGCTTCAACCATGTTCTCATCCACCAGTGGAGGGGAGCGTCAAGAGGAACCTTTGAAGTTAACAAGACTATTAAGTCTATGATGTAACCTTGATGTAATCCATGATGTAACATTGATGTAAAAGTTGTATATTTAAATGACTTTGTGGCCTTATGAGCCAAGTCACACTTGATATTGTAATTAGACTTTTGAATTGAATGTATGAATATTGACTCATCTTAATTATACATGTGTTGCTATGATTGACTATAGCTACTTAGTTATGTCTTTTTAATTTGAATATATTCATGTGTCAATTGCAATAATATTAATTAATTAATAATTTACTATGGGTTATTATAGGCTTTCTCTTGTTGGATGGGATAAAGTTTTCTCTCCTAAGGAAGAAGGTGGTTTGGGAATCAAAAGATTAAAACTGTTTAATAAAGCCTTAGTGGAAAAAATGGGACGGTTTCTGTTGGAAGGAGCTAAGGACTCAATTCAAATTATTAGAGTGAATTACTTGAGCAATAAGGACCAAAGTTGTTTCTTGAGGAAAGAGAATCTTCTCTATGGCTTAGTCTTTTGGAACAATTTGATTAAGGCAAGAGGAACTCTAAAATTAGGATTGAAAATGAGAATAGGGAATGGAAAAAAATTGACTTCTAGGATGATGCTTGGCTAAGTGACACCCCTTTGTCCTCAAACAATAATTTCCAACAAATCAGAGCTGGAATGAAAAGACTTATTGATAAAAAGGTTGCTAATTATATCAATTGGCGGGATGGTTAGAGACCGAGTTGGATAAAATTTAGAAACCAGTTCAACTGTGATGGCCTTAGAAGGGGTCGTCAACATAATTGGGAGGGATCCTTACGGCTTCTTCAGCAGATAAGTAAACCGACCTTTTTCTTTGTTGATAGGGAGGATTATTGGTTGTGGACTAGACATCCCTCTGGAAAGTTCTCTACCAAATTTGTTTATGATATATTTTAGTTACACCTCTGATTTAGAAGGGAGACTTTAAATGGAAAAAATGTAGGGAATAAGAACCTAATCCCTAAAATTAATTGTTTTTTATGGACTGTGGTACATGGAAAGATACTTACTCTTGATAATCTTAAGAAAAAAGGTTTCCATGTGGTTAATAAATGCTACCTATGTAATGAAAATGAAGAAACCATCATGCACCTCTTATTCCAATGCCCCTATTCTCAAGATGTCTGGGCCTATTTTTTGGAAAACCTCAATATAGAGTGGGTGTTTCCTCAGTTAGTCGGGGGGTTTGTTGATGGTTGGAGTTTCTTCCCTTATTCTCATAATGTTATTCTAGATCTATGGAGACAAATTCCCCATTCCTCACTTGGGGCATGTGGAAAGAACGAAATAATAGAGTCTTCAAGGACACAAAAAATAATAGTAAGGACCTATGTATAGCTATAAAGATGCAAATACAAGAAAATATTAACAATTACAGGTATGCTCCTTCTAAGAAACTGCCATCCTACAAAGAGTAGTGAATCAAGCAATTATGGGGTATTTCACAAAACCTTTACAAGTTGAATTGGAAAAAACAACTTATAATAAGGTTCACACTAAGTGGAAACCTTTGGATATTGGGTGGATCAAATGCAACTTTGATGGTTTCTCTAAGGGGAACTCATGGCTGGCGGGAGCTAGAGGAGTTTTTAGGGACCATCAAGGTAGTTTCATTGAGGGGTACAGTAAAGGTCTAGGTGTTGCTTCTAATAATTTGGTTGAGGCTTATGTTTTTTGGGTGGGGATTAATAGAATGAAGCAGAGGGTTTTTTCTAAGGTGCTTGTTGAAGGGGACTCAAAGCTTATAACAGACTATCTTAATAATGAGGTTTATGCTCCATGGGAATTAAAAGACATCTTGGATGACTGTAAGAAAATTTTGAATTCTTTTCAAAACTATTAAATATGTCATGTGTACATGGAAGGTAACATGGTGGCTGATACCATGGTGAATGACAATCTAAGGCATTATGATTGGGTTTATTGTGATTTCCTACATTTGCATAGTCAAATCAAAAGAATTGTATTAAAAGAGAAAATTGGCCTTGTAAATCATACAAGAGACATAATTAATTATTATTGATGATGGATTCGGGCTATAAGTTTGTTATTATGATTTTGTTCATAAGTATTATGGATAATTGGGATGTAAGAGATTTATAATGAGTGCACAAGTACAAGAAATCTCGAGAAGCATTAAAGTCATAAGCCAAATTTACGCTTCACCCATGTGATCCTTCTCAAATCTTTTGATGGATTCACGACTGGACAACTTCGTACAAGATGGTAATGTTAATTGGATGTACAACCAAAAAAAATTAATTATTTTTTTTATTGGTGAAGGGTTTGTCATTTCCAAGAATAGATGGATTGAAAGGCACATTTTATCACCGTTTTTTCAGCTAGTTTTATTTAATTTTATTATTTTTTGGTTCAAACTTCCACCTATTCCAATGAAAAGCTCAAGTGTTAATCTCAATATTGTGAATTTAGACATTTCTGTGATCACGGTTGAGGAAAAAAAGG
>VDFB02271358.1:328799127-328835726 GCA_007258455.2 Sequoia sempervirens | reverse complement strand
TCTGCTTTTTGGTATTGTTGATGGTGGATTGGACCCACCATTTCATTGCTAATCTTCTCAAACCACTAGTATGGTGGATACTCTTGGTGACTGCGACCACACCATGAAAGCCACTTCCTTGACTAAGCATTTGGGCTTCAAGAGAACAAGTCATATTTCCAGGCAACCACAAACTGCATGCCCAGGAAAAGCTTGCAGATAGCTTGGCGATTATACCAAACCTTACAGAAGTACTCATTCACCAATTCTTTTTGTCACAGGGTGGAAGGTGTCGCTTGATTGGTCATCTCAAATACATTAAATAGAACTTGAATTGTCAGATGACAATTATTCTAATAATACATCCACAAAGTCATTTTGTCACCAACAAAAACTAAGGCAGAAGTTGTCAGCTTCCCTCGTCATTTCAACTACATTAAAAAGCCATTAATGCCAAATTGAAAATTTCCCTTGAGAATTGCAGATGCATCGCCTGCTGAAGAAGCATTGCATAGACAATATCAGATACAAGAACATTATTAACAGGAACCAATAATTGCTGAACTTTATTTTTTTGTTTTAGGAAAAGATAAAATTGATTTAACAATTGAGAGTGAGTAGGATAGAACAATAATGCCCTTCCCCTCCATAAATATTGCTCAATTTATTGCAGGCTTTACCTCGGAAGTTCAAATGTTTTCTAGAATGCTTTTCTATTTGGTATTTTTCTAGAACACCACACTTTTCTTGAGATTATTGTTAAACCTATTTAGTTCTTCGCTTGCTAAATGAAAACGCAATTACTTAAGGTGTTAGTTATGATTGTTGATAATGGAGTGATGGTATCAATCCACTACACAGTTACACCCGTCGACAACAAGGTTGTTAGTTAGCTTGCATATATTTGGAAAGAGAATCAATTTGTGCATAGTCTTCAATGATCTAAAGATTAAATAAAAAGGTAAAACTAAATCAGGCTGTAAAGCATCAAACAACTTAATCAGGTTGTAAAGCATAGTAGACATGATAAAGGAAGACCAAAGGCGAGAGCATATGGTGTGCAACGGGTAAAGAGAGATGAAGGGCTATGGTTCAGTAGTTGATATTAGCGGCCTAAATATTATTGGTCACGTGTTCTAGTCACACCATGGCTCTCCAGTAAATCTAGCATCACCAAAATAGCTTGTTATAATACAAAATATAAATAGCTTGTTACAATAGAAAAACAAACAACTTGTTACAATCCAAAAAGGATAAACATAGGAAAGTTACAGTCCACTGGCACTATAATGTGGAGAAATTCAGGGCTCAAATGGGTTTTGACTTGAGGTGAACTGGGTAACCATTAGAAACGATTGATCCAAAGATTATGTTCACCCATCCCCGAAACACTAAAAACCCAGTAAATTCACGGTCACGAGTCGAGTTCCACACCATTTATGAAAACCAAATGGAGACTATTCCTCTTGGTCTTGTGAAGCAAAAGGAGACTGCCTGTGAGTGGGTTTTCTTATGCGTCCAAGATCGTATGAAAGAACGTCAAAAAGAACACCTATGGAAGCGCTTCCAAGGCTGAATACGTGAATTAGAAAGAAAAAAACGAACAAAAAGTACTCTCCTGTTCTTGACAAAATGCATCAATGATCACAACCCAAAAACATACCATACCATTTATTGACAGAATTTGCCAAGGAAAGAGAGCACTTTCTTGTAATAGAACTACAATCAAAGCAGGAAATTAACTAAAGTGGAAGCTGGAGCATCAGAAGCACTATGCACTCTTTGGAAGCCTTTACCTGTTATGTCCTCTACCCTCTGCGTAGTCTCCTGAAATTCGATTCGAGTAAATTAACTGCTTCCAATGGTTGTCTTCGTAGAAGTCGTGTGTTTGTGGTGAATCGCATAAATCTTCTTGTAGGGATAATCAGCGGTGGGTGGCTTTTTAGATATTTACCAAAACCAGTAAATGCCTTGCAGATATTTACCAAAATGAGTAAATCCTTGTCAGATATTTACCAAAATCAGTAAATGCAGAAGAATGAAATTTAAAGCATCTGAGATAGCGCAAAGATCTCAAATCTAGAAGGTGTGTTTTCATCGCTATGGCTTCGTAAGCATTCTGACAGCACACTTCAGGACATAAAAGGACTGTCGCTTACCCAACTCGTTCATGCATTGATTATCCAATATTTCTACGCTATACCAATTTGCAAGTGGCTTCAGAGTTAAACAGGGAACCACAAAAGCTTGACGGGAAATCATGTTGGTGTGAGACTTGTTTTAGGCCAAACCTCATGCAATATATAGCCTATCGACTAAAAATTAAGTCATCTTAGGTGTTGTCTTAGGTATCTAAAGCAACCTAGGTGGAATTCAAGGAATGAGTGGGATATATAACAGCTATTAGTTAGTATATGACCCACATGTTGTGAATTATGTTCCCACTAGATATATTTAGAGGTTTTCCCCTTGAAGTGGCCTATTATTCTCAAGTATTATCAAGTATTTGCAACATTTTTCCTATAATATTCTTCTCTTGTGTAAGTTATTTCATTACAACATTCTCAAATTTTATCTCTCCAATACACAATAACATTTCAACTAGCATGCAAATCTCTCTCCAAAAATGGTGGATTTGCATTCCAAATTATAGATTTAGTCACTTTACAATCAAAGATGACCCAACAAAGGTTGACCATTGGTAAGTTACTCTTATTAGAGGCAATCACTTCAAAATCATAATGAGGTAGGTATTATTACTAACCATCTCCACTCAAGAAATATAGAATAAATGTTCGAATATTACTTTAATCTTTTATCCAAAATAAGAAACCAAAATAGTGTCACATCATCAAGATACTCAAATAATTGATCCTACTTTAGAAGAAACCAATAATGAAGGTGCAATGTCATTCATCTATTAATCGATATCATTATACAAAATTTGCAACTAATATGACCAATCAATGATCGTCACTCGTAGCTAGTAGTCCTTAGCTCTCATCATCTTTAGAACAACTAAAACTTAATCATAAAAAATCCATCAAAAAGTGTCAATACTTAAATGTGTCTTCTACATCAAAATGTGGCCAATCAATAGGTTGCCAACGTAAGTAAACCCTAACTAATCACTTGGGGAAACTCTACATAATCATCGAATCATCTAAAAACATGTGTCATTGACAAGCTAACATCCAACCAAATTCAATCAACTCTATATAAATATAATCACAAAGAACTCTTGTGCACGAAAAAAGGTTCAACCAACACAAACAAATGCATAATTAGGAGGGATATGTACACCAATTATATATCAACATCTAAATCAATCATTAACAAGTTCAATCAAATGCATGTCTAAAACACTTGAATGTTAGATCAATGTTGCAACATCACCAATCTAAATAAAGTGGAGGATCAATTACACAAAACTTTTCAACCAACCAACAAAATATTTGAGCACAAAGACAAGGTATCATCATGTGCTCAAAAATCAATGCATCAATCAAGACCTCTACAACCTATTGTCAACAACTAACTATCGCTATAGGGAAAAAGTCTAGAATTGTTTCACACTTTCGGCCAACAAAATAGTGTTGGGAGAAACTATTTCATCCTAAACAATTTCATATGAAATACTTTCGCCTGAAAAGATTTGCACTTATGTGGTAGAAAAAGTTTCATGTGAAATCATTTTGCCCAAAACTATTAAATAGCTATATTTTACTTTTAAAAATTGGGAAAGGTTGAATTTACATGCATTATTTTGACCAAAATATATTTAGGAAAAAGTATTTCGATTGAAACACTTTTTAATGCAATTATCTATGTGGTATCTTATGTCATAATTCAACCCCTCTTTTGAGATAAATTAAACAAAAATTCAACTTCAACTCCAGATTTCTCCAACCGAGTGTACTTTCATGAAAATCTAAAAATACCCTTTGGTAGAGCTCGGAGTCTAGAATTAAAAAAGAAAAAAGAAAAAATTGATTAGATTTATTAATTTTAAAAATTATTACTTGTAGGTTATTATAATCAAACATGGGGCTTATTAGAAAAAAAATTAAATAGTAAAATATATTTAAACTTTTTAAAATACATGGTGCACTAGAGAAAAGAATTTTCTCCAAGAGGATGTAATTTTTTAATGATAAAAAATAGACAAAAGTTGATGCTCCATAAAAACTATAACATTTTGATTAAGTTCAACTTATAAAATTACTAAGAAACAAATATTTATCAAAAAATTATTTTTTCTATGCACTAGATTTTTAAGTTTATCTATGCAGAGATAAAAATAAGAGAAAAAATTGTTTGCTCTTTTTCATGATGTCCCATTAACCTCGCTTTTTTCATAAAATTTCAACAATCAAAATTCTTCTTTTAAATTTATAAAAAAAATATAGCCAACTAGTTTTTAAAAGAAATATTACATCATAAATATAAATTACATGAATAGTTATACATTCCATTAGTTTCTATCATTTTAAAATTTAAAACATAAACATCGCTTTTAGGTGGTCCAAGCTAAAAAATTATATATGTATTGGTTGTTTCCTTTATAAATGACACAATTATGAACTTTTACCTTAGAATACAACAATACTCTGGGATCATATAACTCCACATTATTTTCTCAACATGTGGCAAGGTTGTATCAACAATATGCAACATGTGCAACCCATAAATGCTTAATATGCACACACTAGTAATATATAGAGGGAAGAGAAAAAACTACTTGTCATCCCTATAGCATCAACTCTTCTTTGAAGTCTCCACTTGAATCACACAAACAAGATTCCCCTTTCTAGATGAGAGAGGAGAAGGACAACAATATTCCCCAAGTGGAGGAAAGAATAAAGCATACACCCCCTAAATGAGAAGTACCAAAACACAAATTTAAAATAAGGTGATCACAAGTGCACTAACTCAATAACACCCTTCTAGGTTTTCATCATGAGTCTCCGTTAACCCACCCTTTTGGGTTTTCAACTTAACAAAAATAATGTGCACACAAAAGGATCACATAACTAATCATTAGGAGGTCATGCACACATCTACTATACAAGATGGAAAAGCTAAGTACCCACATCTACATCAAGTGTTGCATCCTACACTTGCCTACTCATAATGTCAAACTAGATCAAGAACAAGTAGGGAATCTAACATAAATGGATCTCATAAATAACACCAAATCTAAGCTCTTTTTTTGAACTGTTTTGAACTCATAAGTCTACTTCTCTTTCTAGTTCATGTCATGTTTTGAACTAGCTC
The DNA here is from genome assembly GCA_007258455.2 of Sequoia sempervirens. Classification (NCBI taxonomy): domain Eukaryota; kingdom Viridiplantae; phylum Streptophyta; class Pinopsida; order Cupressales; family Cupressaceae; genus Sequoia; species Sequoia sempervirens. The sequence goes on along the minus strand of VDFB02271358.1, from coordinate 328,830,470 downwards.
TTTTTTAGCCCTGAGGGCTCTCCGTGTAAAGGGCACAATACCCTATAAATGCTTCTTACTTTATCAAAAACACAAAATCTAAGCTTGGAATACATGTGTAGACTTATCAATGTGATTGTTGGGCTTATATTATTTAATATGAACATCCAAGATGAAATTTGCATAAGAATCTAGCTTAGTGGAATCCCCAAAACACACAATATCTAGAAGATCATCCTAAAGAACATCCTCATCACTAGTAAGAGTACCAATCTCAACATCTGGTAGAGTCTTTGTTATAGGTGTCACGTTTGAAATATCCACAATAATAGAAGCATTTGTAGTATCCCCAACAATAGGCGTAAATAGACAATTGGCAACACATAGCATAGGTCTTAACACATTCTTCTAAAACAACGGTAAGGAGCATCTGTATGCTTACAACAAAAAGAAAATGGGTTCAAGTCAAAACAATGAATGAAATCATACCTATAATTACCATAATGGAAACACAACCTAGATGAATTTGAGGGCAACTAAGTGGGTTGGACTTCACTAACACACATGTGAAGACTCAAATGTACATGGGTGAAGAGTACCACTAGACACATAGTGGATGGGTTTAGAATAATCTAGAACATAGGATCCCTACTATCCTTTCATAACAACTTACATCGGTTATGAAACTTCATGAAAGAATACAATTGACTTTCCAACTTACATTGGTTGGTGTAGAGTGGTTACAATCGGAGATTATAAACTCACGATATTCCATATTCTGGCAGACTTGAAGGCAATAGCACAATCGATCTGAGCCTATCAAAACAGCCTGTATTCTTTCGACACTTGATAAGCAATCTTGTACTTATTTTGACAAAGTTCGAATTGCAGTCGGTTGAGTGAGAAAGAAAACAAAATAGCAGACCAAATCATTAAATTGCAGAGCATATGAGTTGTGGCAGAAAAATGAAGACTGTTTCTTCGATTTGCAAACCCATATGATTGACTTCACTTAATGCAGGGAGGGACATAACAAAAACAAATCAATCGACAGTTATCACTTTTTGGGAAGAAAGGCGGAGTCCCTGGAGATTGATTTGATGATCTCTGAACACTCCCACCTCTCCGCTCATGTGTAAGCCTTATTCATTTGTAGATTGCTTGCAGGTGGTCAGCTAAATGCTCGTCCTCTTGATAGAAAAGTGCCACATTTAAACCCCCATCAGTTATATAAAAATTGAGATGTTTTCTGTCCCATATGCATGAGTCTTGGCATGATATAGGTCTCTTGTGTTAGGAATATTAAGATGATGGTATCAGGTAAATTCATCATCAGCAATTCATTTCTAACAATTTACTTCCAATAATTTATCGTCGTGACATATTTAACACATATACAATTCACCACTAACAATTCATCATCGTGGTCATATACCTTTTTTATGCATTTAACAAAATCTCTAGACTTTTTCATTTTTGGGTGCTCTTGGCCACTTTAATATTGAAATATATATATGTGGTGAATATACCACGGTGATGAATTGTATACGCGATGAATATGTCACAGCGATGAATTGCTGATGGTGAATTGCTAACGATGAATTTTCCTAGAGACCTTAATGATTTATAATTTATAATTGTTGTTAAATAATTAAATTGTATTTTCACAAAATAATAGTTTGAAATTTTTATTTGAAAGATTTTAGAAAAGTCATATTATAATACATTTTCAAACGAATAATATTATATATATCATTTTTCAACATTATTCCCAATTGTATGCCTTCAATTATACTATTTCTCACTGCTTTGACTCTTTTCACAAATACGGTCATACAGATGATATACAATCATGCCTTCATTTGTACATTTTCCTTCAATTATAGGTATACATGTAGTGTAACTGTAATCAATAAAAGAGTATATATAAAGAATGTATTCACCCAAAAAAAAAAGTTGGAAACTGTTTCATTCTATTACAAATGTGTGGTTTGTTTATCAAGGAGGAAATATCAAAGTGTTGAGAATTGAGTGCAAGGAGCAGCTTCTAGAGGAAAGGAAAAGCACATTTAAATCACCATTGAATGCTATTTTACTACACATATTCTCCATAATCCTTAACCCTTTCGTTGCAGATTGGAAAACGATGATATTTTTCTTCAATAAAATCAGCATATTGCCTATGGAACAATTGTACAAGAGCATTACAAATTTGTGGTTTATACTTCAGACCAACACAATTTTGTAATCTTGGATTATTTTATTTTCCATTTAAATCAAATTTAAAAATAAATCAAATTATTATACATTTAAATTTTTTTAGCATATTTAGTATAATCTTTTGATATTATTTAGAGGTTCAATATTCAAAATTCATCAAGACAAAGTTGTACTATAAAGTCACATTTGTTAAAAAATAAATGTATGAATGTGTAGATGGACTAAAAAATGTAAAAATACATCTATGATTTTGTGTAGATGGATTGAAAATTGTAAATTCTGCCAAAACATGTAAGCAATAACCTGGATGTCACAATTTTGAATCCCTATAATGATAAACAATTTGATCTTCAACACACTTTCCAAAATGATTTTCTATCATGAACAAGGACTATTCATATGTCTAGTTACATCTACTATATTGTCATCATATAGTCAATTTTTAGTGCTTTCAGCTATTTAAAAAACTAGATTCACCGAGGTTTCTAGTGAGCACTTACATTATAGGTTTCAAGTTATTCAAGGTAGATTTTGAAAAAAAAATAGAACACATTTTGTATTTTTAATCTGCAGAGGAAAATATACCTTTTTGTGCACAAAATAGTTTAAATTGTCATAACTTGCATTAATGTTAAGTTAATGTAACTATTGGTTATTTATGGAAACTAAATATTTGAACATATTAGATTTTGCATAAGTAGTCTCAACCAACATTTTGGACATGTGAGCTAGTGGAATACATGAAATTGCCCAAAAAGAAATAGGAAAATAGTTATGAAAATTTGTCAATTTTGGACGTAAAAGTATACTCAAAATTGTAAAGTAGCTAAAAAACCAATACAAACCATCATAAATTTGTGTTAGGGACAGCTAACGGATTTGTCTACATCCAAGCATTTACAATGGTACTTGAAACAAATTGGAAATTGTGCCTGATGCATTGTTGTTGGTGTTAATATATAACTATTATTTTGTTATTTTAAATCATTGGTAGATACATTGTATTTTGATGGCATATTATATTTGCATATTCATGTGAAAATAAGGCATGAAATTGATATGATAGTTGAATGTTGGAGGCAATTCCTATTGATGTTCTTAAGCAGCATTGGTTGTATTCTTCTAGCGATTTCCTTCATGATGATAAATTAAATAATAGCTAAGGTTTATTTAATTTATAGTCGTCGATTTTGATGAAGAGGCATGATCGATATTAATTATATTTAATTATGAAGAGGCACGATTTAATGAGTTGTATTTTAATGAGGCCGACCTCATGTTTCTTTGGGATGTGATTTTTCAAGAGACATTCTTTGGTGGTCGACTAGTTGCTTTTGAAAGGTCACGTCTTCCTCCATCACATTGTATATATACTTGGTGATATCTCATTGTTTGATCACCGATTCATTCCATTCTCATTCATCTCAAGTGTGAGTTCATCTACAAGGCAGATCGAGTTCATAGTCAAGAGCAGTTCGATATTGTTGTAGGTTGAGATTCATCTTCAATGAGTTACATCTGATTATATCTGTGATAGCATCAATTTATGGTGCATTCTCCTGGCCTCATTATCGGCCTCTATTGTAAAGGAGTTTCTCATTGTGATTCAATATATAAGTGATATATTGTTGCTGGGTTTTTCTCCCTCAAGTGGAGGGTTTTCCCAGGGTATCTGTTGTGTTATTGTGTTGAATTTTGAATTAATTTTCTGTGCTCTAATCTGATCATAAAACTAACAATTCCAACCCACATTCTTGCACTTTTGTTAACATTATTCACTTTGGAGAATCGAGATCAATAGAATACAAAGATTCATCTTCAAGATTAAATTTCAAAAAATCTTTGTAGAAGAACCTATGGTCAAACCAATGATCAAATCAATTCATACAAAACTTTCAAAACATCATGAGACATATTTGAAATCAGTGTTGATATTCCAACCAATTGTATCCATAGATATCTAAAAACAACAAAAGTGTCAAGTTGAGTCTTGTTTTAACACCATGAGAATTGTTGCAAGATTACAAAATTGTGTTGGTTTGAGGTATAAAAATCATGTTGCTTTATATATATATATATATCTTAACAATCTACCCATTTTTCTTCAAGATGTTTTCTAACTAATTGTTGTGAAATGAGTTTGTTTGAGTCACCTAATATTCCAAAAAAAAATACTACCTCATCATTCTTGGTAGCTATATTCCAAATTGTGAAGTCAGTCCCTTGTTTTCTAGAGGTCATCTTACTAATTATGAAGATGAAACCTCAACTTAGAAAAAAAATGGTGAAGATAATTTCCAATGCTTGTTAAATATTCAATTGTCTACTTATAGAGTTTCAAGAGCTCTTACTTACATCCACCTTTTGGAATTAGAGGTCATATACCTCTAGTTTACATTTTTATCTACAAACTTTTATCTCCAGTGACAAGGCCATCAATTTTGTGAAATGTTTTAAAGTTTGAAAATATTCTACAAAGCCTATGAGATGAGTGCATTTTCTCAGATTGGCCAAGCAAGGTGGAGGTTCAAGAATCAATTATTGCCAACATCCAATAAGATATTTGATTATGTTGTTGATGAAGGTAGAACTTTCTCAATGATACCAAATCCTTGTCTATAATTCATTTTTTACTTGCTACTTGAAGATGTTGTTTGTCCTACTTATACTAGTCTAAATATTACTTGTCCATCTCACCCTTGTTTTAAATGATGGAAATCATTAGCATGGGCATGAATCTTGGACATATTTGATAAAAGGTAACTACAATGAGAATTCTAGACTATACTCAAATCTATAGAAATTATGACATGTCAACTTCTAAGACATACATTTGATTAGGTATCTATAGACGCTAAAATAATGTCATCTTTGCCATCTATATTTCTTCACCTATCGTTAAAGCCTTATTATCCATTTATCACCTAGTATATGATCATTTAATTAAATAAATCGACCTATCCATTAATATTAATAAATTAAATCCAATTAATCTATAATTATCCAATATTATTTAATAATTTTTATTTTATTTTCCACATTATCTATTGATTATTAATAAATATTATTTTCAACCTAATATGTACCTATAATTCATTTATTTAATAATTAAATCATCAAAATCCACTTCACCTAGTTAACTACCTAGTTCATCTAGTCTATAGAATCATTCTCTTAGTTTCACTCATCAACCAATCCACTTTACTCACCCATGCACTCAATTAAGTATTAAATGCAAATAGTCAACTCCCTCTAACTCCCCCATGCACGCAGTAAACTCCAATCAATTATGTTAACTCACCAATCAATTTGAGTTGAGCAATATTTATTAATTAATTAAAAATAAAAATAATGTACATACAACTTTTCCATGCTTGCCACCGCTCCTCATCAACCCCCTCAATCTTGGATTAGACTTGACCTCCAAGATTGAATATCAATTGTCTATCTGATTCTCTTGAAAGTCTATAAATCAAACCTCTCATTCATTATTTGACCATCAATATTTTATGCATCTATATCATATTAATTTATCATCAAAGGAATGCAATTGACATTATGCTAAAAAATGAGCACCCATATTCATCACAAGCATCTCTCCACATGGTACTCAATCTGAATTTTGCATTAGTAGAGTTGAGTGTTCAATTTTTTTAATTTGATGCTCCTTTATTTTCTCAAATTTGCATGTATTCATTTTAATGAACTTGTCATGAAATATATGCTTATCACATATCAGGTCTTGGTGTTTATGAGTTTTTGATGGTTTAATCTTGTGGGTGTGTGCTTCTTTGAGATGGTCCTAGGAGTCAACTTTTTCTCGAAGCCTCCTAGCACGAAACGGATGTCTTGGTTATGTCCAAAGGGGCAGAGATGAATTTCAACATATAATTTATTATATTTTGCTTATAGTGAAATCTGGAGAAAAAAATTAAGCCTCTAAAATCCCTTATTACAAAGATTTGTATGACTATATGGAATTCATATGGTCATACCATCGTCCATAGGGTTTTTGACATATATTCACATCCTCCTTGCAGGTATATACACAATTTATGGTAAGATACATAGGAACTTGTGGGCAAATGTACACATTGTGCAATAATATATACACAAAAAAAATGTGGCAATCTATTTATATTGCAAATATACACAAATTTATAATGATATATATAGATTTGTGATATATATTTGGATATATAGTCGCATATATACGATATAGCTCAAACATATAGACAAGCACATATATCATAGGTGTATGAGGATACACACTCACAGTTGAGAAGTAAACACACATGCCCACATTGTATATAATCAACATAAACAAATATCTAAAGTAAAAGATATACACATGCAGTGATACATACACAATAGATTGACTTATATACACACATAGTGATATATACATATTAGATCGATATATATACAAAAATTCATTTAAGTATATATAGTTTTCATGATACACATAATAGGTTGTAACATAAGTATCCATTTGCTAAGTATATACTCATTATGTATATATTCACAAGTATCTATTTGTACATATATACCCACTGCATATACATCTCCTTGCATATATTCACAAGTATATACTCATCATGCATATATTCATAGATATATATTCGTAAGTATGTGTTTTGGTTTTCTATTATTATTTTTATTTCTTTCTTTCTTTCTTTTTATTCTATTTTTTATTTGTTTAACTCCTATGAGTGACTAGGAGCCTTGCTAGCTCAACCCCTGGTCACAAGTTTCTAAACCTCTAGTTGCAAGAGGCTTATCCTAGGAGCTCAGTTCCTTTCAACCTAGCCCCTGGTCATATGCAGAACCAAGAGTTGGCACACACAGGGCTAGACATCCCCCTAATTCACTTAACCTTTCATAATCTAGCTTACAAAAAACTATCATAACTTTCATATTACTAATCATATTTTCAATTTTTTGTAGGCATTGGAAAGTTGGTTTAGAGCTCTACATAGTGGATTAAATCATTTTTCTAGATTGTATATTCATAATTGGGTAAAATGATTTTAAATTTTTCATTTGGTTAAAAATTTTATATGCTAATAACTTATGCATATGAAGCCATTTTTAGTGAATTTTTAAAAACATATCAAAATATTGCAAAGAATCTAATGGTTTTGTCTATTTTTTATTTTAGATAGTTTTTTATTTTTTCAAATGCAGTGTTTTTCATTGGTCGAAGAACAAATTATGAAAATGCTAATCTATGGTTTTTCAGGACATCTCATTGAAGACTATTTTTATACCACTTTTTATTTTTGATTGTAGTGTATTTTCTTCTATTTTCTCACATTGAAATTGAGATTAAAATTTACAACACATTTTGATTTGAATTTTAAAATTAACAAGTGTCTTTGAATCTCAAAGATGTGGGTTGTGTATAGTATTCTCTTTCATGCTTGTGTAATCTTCATAATTAAAAACATATACTTCTTCCCAAAAAAAAATTCAAGAAGCATGTCTAACGAGTTCATCACCCTAGAGGATGACCTCAACCATGTGTTTTAGTGAGGAATATAAAGGGGGGAGAATGAAATTCATACCTCAAAAGAGTCAATATTTTGTTTGACATAGCTTTGGGGCACTTCTTTTTTAGAACACAAGGTGAAGGGGCATTCATTTGTGCTTATGTCTCATTCTTATAGATGGGCTCTAGTTCACATATTTAAGTTGCATGTACTTTCAAGTATATTGCAGATCCCTTAAAGAACTTCTATATCCTAAATTCAGACCTTTCGATCATGCTTGTTGTAATGCACTAGTAAGTGGTTAGCCTTGGGAAGTTACTCACCATGTCCTCCCAAAAATGAATGTGTATGGTGCATATGCCCTCCCCTCATGATAATATGTGCAATCTTGAGTGATAAAAAGCAATTAGTTCCCCAAGATATGACTTACACATCACACTTAGATAAGGCATATTGGTGATCTTACATCCAATTATACTCATTTTATCGAATTATTTTAGGATTGTTATTTTTTCTTCTTTGTTGAGTGTTGTGAATACCATGTACATGTTTGTAATCTTTAAACCAATTCCAAATTCTATAAAACACAAAACTATATTTATTTACGTAGAGTAGGGTTTTCCTCTTGCTAAGGTTTAAAAATCAACCATCTCCCATAAGCCAACAATGGCATACACCACATCCACCTAGCCCATCAATCTCATCTTCATAGACATTAGGAACATTTGACCATCAACCAATCATCCTAATTTTACCATACCCCAGATCCACATAATTTAATTTTTCAATTTCCATTATATACCTTCAAACCATATACTAATTTTCATCCTAATCTCATTCTATTTCATAATCCAATCTTAGCTCTTCACCACAACCCTAGATAATCCAATTCCAATCAAACCACAAAACTTTGTATAGCTTTACATTAATAGTTGATGCTTAAGTATGTTGATTCATCCTTTGTAATATCCCCTTTTGGGATATCCTAAATTTAGGCTTGCAAAACAATAATAATCACTAAAAATTGATATTAGTAATAACGAGTATCAACTTTATGGCAACATTCAAATTAATACATGAAATATTATAACATTGAGAGCAATATACCATAGCTAAAACATCATAATAGTTAGATGGATAGTTCATATCATCATTAACATTTGAATTCAAAATATCTTATCATTAATGGTTATTCCAAGGCTATTCCTATAGCCAATCATATTAGAAATTCACTTGAAATGTTTACAAACCACAATCTCAAGGATGGTTCTCCTTCTATTGTGGGAGCATGGGAGGATCCTCGTCTGTCCATCTTGGGGTGTCGTACTTGAAAAGACCTTCAAGCCCAAGAGCTCTCATCCACCTCTTGGCCCATGATCATGCCAAGATCTTACGAGCACTCCATGCCTCATCCACCTTGGAGGTGCTTCATCCTCCTTGATCAATCCCAGGAGAACTCATTCGCCTCCAAACCATAAGCAACCCATCTTGGGTGGCGTGCTTGATAAGATGCATGAAGACTGCCTTCCTCAACAAGCCCAAGAGCACTTATATGCCTCTCAACCCACAAGCACTCCATCTCAGGGTGGTGTGCTTGACGAAGGAAAGGACGGTCATTCACCTCTCATGAACTCGAAAGGTTGATCAGCCTTCCTATTTGAAAAACACTCCTATAAATTGAAAAATAGATTGCTAAAGGAATCTACTATATTCATTAGTAATAAAATATCATTATGCAATTATGATATTATATATATAGTTATTCCTAATTTATATTCTCAAACTTACTTCCCAATAATATTCTTGTTGAAACAATATTTATTTCCAATAGATATCTTATATTCCTTTTTTCCAATCACATCCACTAGATTGATATCCCCTTCTCCAAATGATTTGTTCTCTCATTTTTATATCTTTAAACGAGAGTGAGTCACACCTCTTCATCGAAACTTTTACCTTTGCCAGGGATACATCCCTTCATAACTTTAGCGTTGCTTTTTATGGTTATTTATCTCCTGATGTTTGGCAATCATTGTCCCTAATAATCCTTAATTATCCTTTGTTGGCCCCCTTTTTAAATAAATTGCTACCATTCAATTTATTTGGTAAGGGTAAGGACAACGATCAACTGATGGTGTAGCTCTTTGACATGTCAAAGGCATGACAGAATAAAATGGGACATTATAGTCCATCATGCCCAAGATTGCTTGTCCTCAAGAAACCACAAGCTAATATGCTCTTGAAGTTACCGAGATCCCAAATCAACATTTAGATTTGTAATTCTTAGACATTGATCCTTATTGTGATATAATTAGCTTTTCTTGTGATATTTTGATATAATTAGTAATTGAAAACTTTGCAACTAGTGACGATTGTCTTGGCTATGTTCGACTCTATACTACAATGATGTCCCTGTAGAGTAGTTGTTATTATACTTGCCTCAACTTGACTACTAATAAGATTAATACCATCCTCTAAAGTATGAGGGCAATTTATTGTCCAATATTCTTCGATTTTATGTATTAGTATTGCCTAATATCTCTCAATAACAAAACCAATAGTTGGTAATTAGAAAGGTTTGTAATTTAAGACAAGTTTTCTCATCCTCAAAGAGAAGAAACAAAAAGACATCTTGTAGCCCTACAATTCTTTCTTCCAACTTCACCTTACAAGCATCAAATAAGAAGCATTTTTCAATCGTTTACTTTTGTAATTTATTATTTACACTTTTTCAATGTGTTTTCCAAATCATTTTGTTTTGGTCTTAGCTTTGTGTGCCTTTCCTCATGTCCTTCACTCAATACCCTTGTTTCATTTTAATCGCAGTTTGCAGTTCTACAACTTTTTCTTCCTAAATCCACCCTACTAGAATCCCATATTCTCTTAACCTTGACCATTTGGGCCCTTTTATTGTATAAATCCTTGACTCATTTTTATCATAACTATGTTTGGTGTGTGATTCCTCATGTTTCGTGTTCAACACTTTTCTTTCATTAACTGCAGAATCAAGCTTATTTTGCAGCTCTCCAATTTCTCTTTGCGTATCTATCTCACGAGCATATTGCATAATGTAGAATGGAAGGGGCCTTGTTTTGTGTGAGTGATAAGTTTCTCACAAGTTGAGATGGTTTTGGGCATAAGTAGGAATCAAGTAGATATATTTGTGTGCTTTTTAGAGAATGTTAGGGATCATGCGGGTTAATCAATAATGATTGTAAATCTTTATTGGGATGTCTTAGGCTTTACCCATGGTGTTGCTACATGGTAAGTCTTATCCGTAGATGTTTTCAAATTATTTAGCCTTGAATTTGATGCTATTGTTGATTGTAATCACTAATGAGTTAATCAATCTTGATTAGAGAGCTTAGCTATCATCAATTAGTTGAAGTTTGGGTGCAATTTTCTCACTTGTTTTGATATCACTTGTATGATTGTAAGAATAAAGTTGCTAAAGAACTATCAAATAGTTACATTCTTGTCACTTAACTTTTTTCAATGAAATTATGGGCGACACCACTATCTACTAGGATAATCACTTTCTGCCCATTTAGAACACTACGAATTTTGAAGGGGTGATACTTAGGTGCTCCTGAAAGTGTGGCTAAGGCACCACTTGCATTTTCTTCATCGTCATGTTTCCTTTTCTTATTTTGGGGTTCAAATTCTTGTTCACTCATTTCTTCATCCGAATCTTCTTCCAAGTTGTGTGTTTGTCCTCTTTTTGCACACCTATGTCTTGCCACCCATTTTTCCTTACAATTAAAACACAATCCCTTATTTTGAAGCTTTGTCCTATATTCCCATGTGTGTGATTGAGGAGGTAGTGTCCTTGGTTGCTAGGTTCCTTTGTAGGAGGGTTGGTTATGTGACCTTGAAGGCATATTCTTTGAATGGCTCATTTCTTTTGTGGTTTCAAACCTCAAGGCCTTTTGGATTGCATCTTGAAGAGATGTGGGATCAAGGGCACTCACCAAACAACAAATTGATTCTAGTAGCCCTTCAATAAATAAGTGCATTATCCTTCTCTCGGTAATCCCAGGTACCATAACTGAGATATTTTGAAATTTGGCCACATAATCTTCTACTAATCTTTATTTTTTTAATTGGGTTAGTTCTTTGAAGTGCCTTTTAGGATGCTTTTAATCAAATAAATCTATGAGCTTTTGTGTAAATTTATCCTAGGTTGTTATGTTTTGGTTCCCTTGAGTAATAACACCATAATGCCACCAATTACGTGCAACCCCTTCCAAATGTAAAATTCCAAATTTGATAGCATCCTCTTCGGTCTTGGGATTAAGGGAGAAATACGTGTCCAACTTTTGGATCCATGAATGTGCAGTCACTTTTCTAAATCCATCAAAGTTGGGGAGTCATTTTACTCACCCTTTGGCATAAGTCTTTATTTGGTTGCCTTTTTTCTTTTCTATGGGTATTTTGTGTCCTAGCATCATAATATTCCTCAAATGAGATATTTCTCCTAATTTTAGGGACCAGCTTTGAGTAGGCCCCAACATATTCGTCAAATCCATTAATTGGTTGATTGGTTTCTTTTTCTTCTCTTGTTGGTCCTTCCCTAGGTAAGAATAAGGGTCTTTTTAACCTAGGTGTTGACCCTAGTGTTGATCTATTGTTACTTTCTAAGTGATTAGAATTTGCATCCCTCCCATTAGACTTTTGGTTGGGTCTAAGAGTGTTGATTGTGTTATTCATGTTTTGTAGGGTTTGGAGAAGTACTTAAGTTGTCCTCTCGTTTTGTTCCATGAAGACCCAAGTTTTCCTCTTGTTCTATTCCATGAAGGCCCTCAATTCATTTCCTAGTTTTTCACTCATTTTATTGCTTTGAGTAGGGTTGTTTCTTACTACAAGTTTCCTTCTTTCTCTTTCCAATGGGCCCTTTGAGCACTTTGGCTTAATTGCATAAACTACTCTTCTTAATCCTAAAGCTGGCAAGATCAAGGCTTTGATACCAATTGTAATGTCCCCTTTTGGGATATTCCTAAATGTAGGCCTGCAAAACAATAATAATCACTAAAAACATATATTAGTAATAATGAGTATCAACTTGCCGGTATTGGCATGGTGTGATGGTTTATAGGTGGCATTGTTGTTCTTTCCACCAAGGTTCAAACCCCGTTGGGGTGGTATTGTTGAATGGTTGTATCCGGTTCATAGCTCCGGTCAAAAGCGTTTACCCCTTGAATAAAATAATAAGTATCAACTTTACGACAACATTCAAATTAATACATGAAATATTATAATATTGAGAGCAATACACGATAGCTAAAATATCATAATAGTTAGATCTATAGTTTGTAGCATCATTAACATTTGAATTCAAAATATCTTAACATCATTAATGGTTATTCCAAGGCATATTCCTATAGTCAATCATATTAAGAATTCGCTTGAAATGTTTGCAAACCACAACTCAAGGATGGTTGTCCTTGTATTGCAAGAGCATGGGTGGATCCTCGTCACACAGATGTTATACAATCATGCCTTTATTTGTACATTTTCCTTCAATTATATGTATACATGTAGTGTAATTGTAATCGATAAAAGAGTATATATAAAGAATGTACTCACCCCAAAAAAATGGTTGGAAATTGTTTCATTCTATTACAAATGTGTGGGTTGTTTATCAAGGAGGAAATATCAAAGTGTTGAGAATTGAGTGCAAGGAGCAGCTTCTAGAGGAAAGGGAAAGCACATTTAAATCACCATCAGATGTGATTTTACTATGCATATTCTCCATAATCCTTAACCCTTTGGTTGCAAATTGGAAAACAATGATATTTTTCTTCAATAAAATCAGCATATTGCCTATGGAACAATAGTACAAGAGCATTACAAATTTGTGGTTTATACTTCAGACTATTACAATTTTGTAATCTTGGATTATTTTATTTTTCATTTAAATCAAATTTAAAAATCAATCAAATTATTATACATTTAAATATTTTTAGCATATTTAGTATAATCTTTTGATATAATCTACAGGTTCAATATTCACAAAACTCATCAACACAAAGTTGCACTGCAAAGTCATATTTGTTAAAAAATAAATGTATGAATGTGTAGATGGACTAAAAAATGTAAAAATACATCTATGATTTTGTGTAGATGGATTGAAAATTGTAAATTCTGCCAAAACATGTAAGCAATAACCTAGAGGTTGCAATTTTGAATCCCTATAATGATAAACAGTATGATCTTCAACACACTTTCCAAATTGATTTTCTATCATGAACACGGACTATTCATATGTCTAGTTCCATCTACTATAACTTCTTCATATGGTCAATTTTTAGTGCTTTCAGCTATTTAAAAAACTAGATTCACCGAGGTTTCTAGTGAGCACTTTCATTATAGGTTTCAAGTTATTCAAGGTAGATTTTGAAGCAAAAAATAGAGCACATTTTGTATTTTTAATCTGCAGAGGAAAATATACCTTTTTGTGCACAAAATAGTTTATGTTTGTTAAATTATCAGATTGATATTATTCAATAATATAATTTTACATGAGAGCAAAGCTCTTTAAATAGATACACAGAGATGTTTCTATAAAGAAACGACAACTAATAAAACAAAACGAAAAGAAAGATTTGAAGCTATCTAATCTAAAACAAAAATAGAAACAATCTAATAAGATGACCATTAATATTACAACTAATATTTGAATACCCTCCCGTAATAGTCATCATACAAACAAAAACTAAGTCTACCCATATAGTGTTGATCATCAAAATGCATAGTATGCATACTCCTTTTGCTCAGTCTGCTCTACCACTAGAGCACTTTGTTGAGACACTTCCTGGTTGGACTTCTCATTAGCCAACCGCTTTCTGCAATACTTCTATATATGACCAATCTTTTCACAGTAATGGCAAGTAATAGACTTATTCTTGGAGCTCTCCTCTAAATTGCCTCATCCTTTTTGTTGAGTGGACTTGTCTTTGCCAACCTCTTTGGTAGTAAATGCTTGCTCAACACTAGGAGACTCGTTGTTGCTCCCAAACTATTTCCTCCACCTATCCTACTACAAAAGCTTGTTGCACAGTTCATCAAACTTTAAGTCAACATTGGTGGATGTAATGTTGAGTGTTTCAATGAAGTGCTCGTACGAATGTGGCAGACTTTTCAAAATGATCACCACCATATCCTCCTCTTCCATTGTACAACCAATGGCCTCCAATTGATCGCGAATATTTTTTATTTTCCTCAAGTGCTCCTACAAAGATACTTGGTCATCCATCATAATAGAAAAGAGCATATTCTTCAAAAAGAAAGCCCTTCCCTTGTTTGAGGTCTCATGAAGATCTTTCAAATGCTTCCAGATCTTCGCAGCAAACTTACCAAAAGGTATTTATGGTAACATCTCATGGGTGATAGATAATTTGAGAAGCATGACTGCCTCCCTATTACCTCCATTATATTTGTCCTGATCCTTCCCAACAACAGTGGGATGAACTTTTGTACCAAGAACAAGCGCATCCAAACATCGGTACTCAAAGATGGTAAGCATCCTCTACTTCCACGTGTTATAATTCTTTCCATTGAACCTCTGTGAACTTTCCAACATAACATTGGACAAAGTTGTCATCCCTCCCATTTTCCAAAGCACGAAAAACAAGGTAACTCTATGATCAGCTGGCAAAACACTGGCACAACACCCGAGTTTTCAAAAATCGTCTGTAAAAGAGGCTCAAAAATTGTAAGATTTTTGTAGAAAAATCCTCAAAAACTCTGAAAGATTTTCAAAATTCTGTGTAAATTTTTGAAGAAAATTTTCAAAAACTCTACCAAATTTTTATTTTTCCTAGATTTTTTGTCAAAACTGGCTCAAAATGTTTTCAAGCTTCCATTTAAAAAATAGAAAATCACCTTAGAAGAATTAACACATAATTCAAGACAAATTTGTCGGCACAAATTTCAAGGCATGGATTTCAATGTACCTAGAAAAAAATAGAGGCAACCTAAAAAAGGTCTCAAAAAACCCACCAAGAATCTACAATCAAAATAATTTTTCGACTAGAAACAAAGGAGATCTTGTAGAAACCCTAGCCGAAAACGAGCAGATCATAAATCGCCCAAAAAAAATGCAGAAAATATCAGAATCGTTGCATAGTTGAATCATGAACAGAAGATGAACTAAGGCAGAATTGAGGTGGAAGAAGTACAAATAAGAGTCAAAGACTCTTTCTTTCGTCGTTGATAAAAATGTCGTCGGGCTCCAGACATAGTGTCTTCTAGTCGCATATGCAAAGAAAGAAAACCCATCGCTATAGAGGTCGTAGAAAAAACACAGGCAATTTAAAAAAGAATTGTGTCTACAACAAACTCCTAGGTCGTGGGATAAGCATAAGCAACCGCACAAAAAAAAATACGAAGAAGATCACATGGGCAGATAAGAAGGTCGTGCATGGATGCAGAAAAATGTGACGCCTAGAAAGCCACAAAATTGCCCAGCAAGAGAAATACAGAAGAAGAACGGCCTGAAAGTCGCACCCAAAAAAAAAATGCGAAAAATAACCCTAAATAAAAAACAACTACCCAGGCTCGAACATGAGCTCTGATACCATGTTTGTTAAATTATCAAATTGATATTATTCAATAATATAATTTTATATGAGAGTAAAGCTCTTTAAATAGATATAGAGATGTTTCTATAAAGAAACGACAACTAATAAAGCAAAACAAAAAGAAAGATTCGAAGCTATCTAATCTATAACAGAAATAGAAACAATCTAATAAGATGACCATTAATATTACAACTAATATTTTAATAGTTTAAATTTTCATAACATTTATTATTGTTAAGTTTAATGTAACTATTGGTTATTCATGGAAACTAAATATTTGAACATATTGAACATATTAGATTTTGCATAAGTAGTCTCAACCAACATTTTGGACATGTGAGTTAGTGGAATACATGAAATTCCCTAAAAAAATAGGAAAATAGTTATGAAAAATTTTCAATTTTGGATGTAAAAGCATACTCAAAACTATAAAGTAGCTAAAAACCCAATACAAACCATCATAAATTTGTGTTAGGGACAAATAACGGATTTGTCTACATCCAAGCATTTACAATGGTACTTGAAACAAATTGGGAATTGCGCATGATGCATTGTTGTTGGTGTTAATATATAACTATTATTTTGTTATTTCAAATCATTGGTAGATACATTGTATTTCGATGACATCTTATATTTGCATATTCATGTGAAAATAAGGCATGAAATTGATATGGTAATTGAATGTTGGAGGCAATTCCAACCCACATTCTTGCACTTTTGTTAGCATTATTCACTTTTGAGAATCGAGATCAATAGAATGCAAAGATTGATCTTCAAGACAAAATTTCAAAAAATCTTTGTAGAAGAACCTATGGTTGGACCAATGATCAAATCAATACATACAAAACTTTCAAAACATCATGAGAAATATTTGGAATCAACGTTGATATTCCAACTAGTTGTATCCATAGATATCAGAAAATAACACAAGTGTCAAGTTGAGTCTTGTTTTAACACCATGAGAAATGTTGCAAGATTACAAAATTGTGTTGGTCTGAGGTATAAAAGTCATGTTGCTTTATATATATCTTAATAATCATCCAATTTTTCTTCAAGATGTTTTCTAACTAATTGTTGTGAAATGAGTTTGTTTGAGTCACCTAAAATTCCAAAAAAAATTACTACCTCATCATTCTTGGTATCTATATTCCAAATTGTGAAGTCAGTCCCTTGTTTTCTAGAGGTCATCTTACTAATTATGAAGATGAAACCTCAACTTTTAAAAAAAAAAATGTGAAGATAATTTCCAACGATTGTTAAATATTCAATTGTCTACCTCTAGAGTTTCAAGAACTCTTACTTGCATCCACCTTTCGGAATTAGAGGCCATATACCTCTAGTTTACATTTTTATCTACAAACCTTTATCTCTTGTGACAAGGCCATCGATTTTGTGAAATGTTTTAAAAGTTTGAAAATATTCTACAAAGCCTATGAGATGAGTGCATTTTCTCATATTGACAAAGCAAGGTGGACGTCCAACAATCAATTATTTCCAACATCCAATAAGATATTTGATTATGTTGTTGATGAAGGTAGAACTTTCTCAATGATACCAAATCCTCGTCTATAATTCATTTTTTATTTCCTACTTATGTTGAAGATGTTGTTTGTCCTACTTATACTAGTCTAAATATTACTTGTCCATCTCACCCTTGTTTTAAATGATGGAAATCATTAGCATGGACATGAATCTTGGACATATTTGATAAAAGGTATCTAATATGAGAATTCTAGACTATACTCAAATCTATAGAAATTATGACATGTCAACTTGTAAGACATACATTTGATTAGGTATCTATAGATGCTAAAATAATGTCATCTTTGCCATCTATATTTCTTCACCAATCGTTAAAGCCTTATTATCCATTTATCACCTAGTATACGATCATTTAATTAAATAAATCGACCTATCCATTAATATTAATAAATTAAATCCAATTAATCTATAATTATCCAATATTATTTAATCTTTTTTATTTTATTTTCCACATTATCTATTAATAATCAATAAATATTATTTTCAACCTAATATGTACCTATAATTCATTTATTTAATAATTAAATCATCAAAATCCACTTCACCTAGTTAACTACCTAGTTCATCTAGTCTACTCAATCATTCTCTTAGTTTCACTCATCAACCAATCCACTTTACTCACCCATGCACTCAATTAAGTATTAAATGCAAATAGTCAACTCCCTCTAACTCCCCCATGCAAGCAGTAAACTCCAATCAATTATGTTAACTCGTCAATCAATTTGAGTTGAGCAATATTTATTTATTCATTAAAAATAAAAATAATGTGCAACTTTTCCATGCTTGCCACCGCTCCTCATCAACCCCCTCAATCTTGGATTAGACTTGACCTCCAAGATTGAATATCAATTGTCTATCTGATTCTCTTGAAAGTCTATAAATCAAACCTCTCATTCATTATTTGACCATCAATATTTTATGCATCTATATCATATTAATTTATATCATCTAAGGAATGCAATTGACATTATGCTAAAAAATGAGCACCCACATTCATCACAAGCATCTCTCCACATGGTACTCAATCTAAATTTTGCATCAGTAGAGTTGAGTGTTTAATTTTTTTTAATTTGATGCTCCTTTATTTGCTCTATTTTGCATGTATTCATTTTAATGAACCTGCCATGAAATGTATGCTTATCATATATCAGGTCTTGGTGTTTATGAGCTTTTGGTGGTTTAGTCTTGTGGTTGTGTGCTTCTTTGAGGTGGTCCTAGGAGTTAATTTTTTCTCGAAACCTCCTAGCACGAAACGGATGTCTTGGTTATGTCCAAACGGGCAGAGATGAATTTCAACATATAATTTATTATATTTTGCTTATAGTGAAATTTGGAGAAAAAAATTTAGCCTCTAAAATCCCTTATTACAAATATTTGTATGACTATATGGAATTCATATGGTCATACCATCGTCCATAGGGTTTTCTGACATATATTCACATCCTCCTTGCAGGTATATACACAATTTATGGTAAGATACATAGGAACTTGTGGGCAAATGTACACATTGTGCAATAATATATACACAAAAAAAATGTGGCAATCTATTTATATTGCAAATATACACAAATTTATAATGATATATATAGATTTGTGATATATATTTGGATATATAGTCGCATATATACGATATAGCTCAAACATATAGACAAGCACATATATCATAGGTGTATGAGGATACACACTCACAGTTGAGAAGTAAACACACATGCCCACATTGTATATAATCAACATAAACAAATATCTAAAGTAAAAGATATACACATGCAGTGATACATACACAATAGATTGACTTATATACACACATAGTGATATATACATATTAGATCGATATATATACAAAAATTCATTTAAGTATATATAGTTTTCATGATACACATAATAGGTTGTAACATAAGTATCCATTTGCTAAGTATATACTCATTATGTATATATTCACAAGTATCTATTTGTACATATATACCCACTGCATATACATCTCCTTGCATATATTCACAAGTATATACTCATCATGCATATATTCATAGATATATATTCGTAAGTATGTGTTTTGGTTTTCTATTATTATTTTTATTTCTTTCTTTCTTTCTTTTTATTCTATTTTTTATTTGTTTAACTCCTATGAGTGACTAGGAGCCTTGCTAGCTCAACCCCTGGTCACAAGTTTCTAAACCTCTAGTTGCAAGAGGCTTATCCTAGGAGCTCAGTTCCTTTCAACCTAGCCCCTGGTCATATGCAGAACCAAGAGTTGGCACACACAGGGCTAGACATCCCCCTAATTCACTTAACCTTTCATAATCTAGCTTACAAAAAACTATCATAACTTTCATATTACTAATCATATTTTCAATTTTTTGTAGGCATTGGAAAGTTGGTTTAGAGCTCTACATAGTGGATTAAATCATTTTTCTAGATTGTATATTCATAATTGGGTAAAATGATTTTAAATTTTTCATTTGGTTAAAAATTTTATATGCTAATAACTTATGCATATGAAGCCATTTTTAGTGAATTTTTAAAAACATATCAAAATATTGCAAAGAATCTAATGGTTTTGTCTATTTTTTATTTTAGATAGTTTTTTATTTTTTCAAATGCAGTGTTTTTCATTGGTCGAAGAACAAATTATGAAAATGCTAATCTATGGTTTTTCAGGACATCTCATTGAAGACTATTTTTATACCACTTTTTATTTTTGATTGTAGTGTATTTTCTTCTATTTTCTCACATTGAAATTGAGATTAAAATTTACAACACATTTTGATTTGAATTTTAAAATTAACAAGTGTCTTTGAATCTTGAAGAAGTGGGTTGTGTATAGTATTATATGCATGCTAGTGTAATCTTCATAATTAAAAACATATACTTCTTCCCAAATTTCTTTTAGGAAGCATGTCTAACAAGTTCATCACCCTAGAGGATGACCTCAACCATGTGTTTTAGCAAGGAATATAAAGGGGGAAGAATGAAAGACATACCTCAAAAGAGTCAATGTTGTGATTGACATAACTTTGGGGCCCCTATTTTTAAGAACACAAGGTGAAGGGACATTCATTTGTGCTTATGTCTCATTCTTATAGATTGGCTCTAGTCCACATATTTAAGTTGCATGTACTTTCAAGTATATTGTGGATCCATTAAAGAGCTTGTATATCCTAAATTAAGACCTTTTGATCATGCTTGCTATAATGCACTAGTAAGTGGTTAGCCTTGGGAAGTTACTCATTGTGTCCTCCCAAAAATGGATGTGTATGGTGCATATGCCCTCCCCTCGTGATAATATGAGCAATCTCGGTTGATAAAAAGCAATTAGTTCCCCAAGATATGAGTTACACATCACACTTAGATAAGGCATATTGGTGATCTTACATCCAATTATACTCATTTTATTGAATTATTTTAGGATTGTTAATGTCTTCTTTGTTGAGTGTTGTGAATACCACGTACATGTTTGTAATCTTTGAACCAAATCCAAATTCTAGAAAACACAAAAAACTATCTTTATTTTCATAGAGTAGGGTTTTCCTCTTGCTAAGGTTTAAAAATCAACCATCTCCCATAAGCCAACAATGGAATACACTACATCCACCTACCCCATCAATCGCATCTTCATAGACATTAGGAACATTTGACCATCAACCAATCATCCTCATTTTTCCATACCCCAGATCCACATAATTTAATTTTTCAATTTCCATCATATACCTTCAAACCATATCCTAATTTTCATCATAATCTTATTCTATTTCATAATCCAATCTTAGCTCTTCACCACAACCCTAGATAATCCAATTCCAATCAAACCACAAAACTTTGTATAGGTTTACATTAATAGTTGATGCTTAAGTATGTTGATTCATCCTTTGTAATGTCCCCTTTTGGGATATTCCTAAATTTAGGCTAGCAAAACAATAATAATCACCAAAAATTGATATTAGTAATAACGAGTATCAACTTTACGACAACATTAAAATTATAACATGAAATATTATAATATTGAGAGCAATACACCATAGCTAAAACATCATAATAGTTAGATCTATAGTTCATGGCATCATTAACATTTGAATTCAAAATATCTTATCATTAATGGTTATTCCAAGGCTATTCTTATAGCCAATCATATTAGAAATTCACTTGAAATGTTTACAAACCACAATCTCAAGGATGGTTCTCCTTGTATTGTGAGAGCATGGGTGGATCCTTGTCTGTCCATCTTGGGGTTTTGTACTTGAAAAGACCTTCAAGCCCAAGAGCACTCATCCACCTCTCGACCCATGATCATGCCAAGATCTTAGGACCACTTCATGCCTCATCCACCATGGAGGTGCTTCATCCTCCTTGATCAAGCCCAGGAGCACTCATTCGCCTCCCAAACCACAAGCAACCCATCTTGGATGGTGTGCTTGATAAGATGCATGAAGACTACCTTCCTCAACAAGCCCAAGAGCACTTATATGCCTCTCAGCCCACAAGCACTCCATCTCAGGGTGGCATGCTTGATGAAGGAAAGGATGATCATTCACCTATCATGAACTCAAAAGGTTGATCAGCCTCCCTATTTGCAAAACACTCCTATAAATTGAAAAATAGATTGCTAAAGGAATCTACTATATTCATTAGTAATAAAATATAATTATACAATTATGATATTATATATATATATTTATTCCTAATTCATATTCTCAAACTTCCCAATAATATTCTTGTTGAAACAATATTTATTTCCAATAGATATCTTATATTCCTTTTTTCCAATCGCATCCACTTGATTGGTATCCCCTTCTCCAAATAATTTGTTCTCTCCTTTTTATATCTTTAAACGAGAGTGAGTCACACCTCTTCATTGAGACTTTTACCTTTGCAAGGGATACATCCCTTCAAATCTTTAGCGTTGCTTTTTATGGTTATTTATCTCTTGATTTTTGGCAATCATTGTCCCTAATAATCCTTAATTATCCTTAATTGTCCCCCTTTTTAAATAAATTGCTGCCATTTAATTTATTTGCTAAGGGTAAGGACAATGATTGCTTGTCCTTACCCTTAGCCCAAGATTGCTTGTCCTCAAGCAATCACAAGCTAATATGCTCATGAAGTTACCAAGATCCCAAATCAACCTTGTAGATTTGTAATTCTTAGACATTGCTCCTTCTTGTGATATAATTAGCTTTTGTTGTGATATGTTGATATAATTAGTAATTGAAAAGTCTGCAACTAGTGACGATTGACTTGGCTATGTCCAACTCTATACTACAATGATGTCCCTGTAGAGTAGTTTTTAGTATACTTGCCTCAACTTTACTACCAATAAGATTAATACCATCCTCTAAAGTATGAGGGCAATTTATTGTCCAATATTCTTCGGGTTTATGTATTGATATTGCCTAATAGCTCTCAATAAAAATATCAAGAGTTGGTAATTAGCAAGGTTCGTAATTTAAGACAAGTTTTCTCATCCTCAAAGAGAAGAAACAAAAAGACATCTTGTAGCCCTACAATTCTTTCTTCCAACTTCACCTTACAAGCATCAAATAAGAAACATTTTTCAATCATTTACTTTTGTAATTTATTATTTACACTTTCTCAATGTGTTTTCCAGATCATTTTGTTTTGGTCTTAGCTTTGTGTGCCTTTCTTCATGTCCTTCACTCAATACCCTTGTTTCATTAATCGTAGTTTGCAGTTCTACAACTTTTTCTTCCTAAATCCACCCTACTAGAATCCCATATTCTCTTAACCTTGACCATTTGGGCCCTTTTATTGTATAAATCCTTGACTCATTTTTATCATAACTATGTTTGGTGTGTGATTCCTCATGTTTCGTGTTCAACACTTTTCTTTCATTAACTGCAGAATCAAGCTTATTTTGCAGCTCTCCAATTTCTCTTTGCGTATCTATCTCACGAGCATATTGCATAATGTAGAATGGAAGGGGCCTTGTTTTGTGTGAGTGATAAGTTTCTCACAAGTTGAAATGGTTTTGGGCATAAGTAGGAATCAAGTAGATGTATTTGCATGCTTTTTAGAGAATGTTAGGGATCATGTAGGTTAATCAATAATGATTGTAATTCTTTATTGGGATGCCTTAGGCTTTACCCATGGTGTTGCTACATGGTAAGTCTTATCTGTAGATGTTTTGAAATTATTTAGCCTTGAATTTGATGCTATTGTTGATTGAAATCACTAATGAGTTAATCAATCTCGATTAGAGAGCTTAGCTATCATCAATTAGTTGAAGTTTGGGTGCAATTTTCTCACTTGTTTTGATATCACTTGTATGATTGTAAGAATAAAGTTGCTAAAGAATTGCCAAATAGTTGCATTCTTGTCACTAAACCTTTGTCAATGAAATTATGGGTGGCACCACTATCTACTAGGACAATCACTTTCTGCCCTTTTAAAGCACTACAAATTTTGAAGGGGTGATACTTCGGTACTCTAAAAAGTGTGGCTAAGGCACCACTTGCATTTTCTTCATCATCATGTTTCTTTTTCTTATTTTGGGGTTCAAATTCTTCTTCACTCATTTCTTCATCCGAATCTACTTCCAAGTTGTGTGTTTGTCCTATTTTTGCACACCTATGTCTTGCCACCCATTTTTCCTTACAAATAAAACACAGATCCCTTCTTTTGAAGCTTTTTCCTATCTTCCCATGTTGTGTGTGGTTGAGGAGGTGTCCTTGGTTGCTAGTTTCCTTTGTAGGAGGGTTGGTTATGCGACCTTGAAGGCATATTCTTTGAATGGCTCATTGCTTTTGTGGTTTCTAACCTCAAGGCCTTTTGGATTGCATCTTGAAGAGATGTGGGGTCAAGGGCGCTCACCAAACCATGGATTGATTCTAATAGCCCTTCAATAAATAAGTGTATTAGCCTTCTCTCGGTAATCCCAGGTACCATGATTGAGATCTTTTGAAATTCGGCCGCATAATCTTCTACTAATCCTTATTGTTTTAATTGGGTTAGTTCTTTGAAGTTCCTTTCAAGATGCTTTTAATCAAATCAATCTATGAAATTTTGAGTAAATTTATCATAGGTTGTTATGTTTTGGTGCCCTTGAGTAATAATACTATAATGCCACCTTCCAAATGTAAAATGCCAAATTTGATAGCATCCTCTTTGGTCATGGGACTAAGGGAGAAATAGGTGTCCAAATTTTGGATCCATGAATGTGCAGTCACTTTTCTCAATCCATCAAAGTTGGGGAGTCATTTTACTCACCCTTTGGCATTTGTCTTTATTTGGTTGTCTTTTTCCTTTTCTATGGGTATTTTTTGTCCTAGCATCATAATATTCCTCAAATGAGATATTTCTCCTAATTTCAGGGTCTAGCCTTGAGTAGGCCCCAACATATTCGTCAAAGCCATTAATTGGTCGATTGGTTTCTTTTTCTTCTCTTTTTGGTCCTTCCCTAGGTAAAAATGAGGGTCTTGTTAACCTAGGTGTTGAACCTAGTGGTGATCTATTGTTACTCTCCGAGTCATTAGAATTTGCATCCCTCCCATTCGACTTTTGGTTGGGTTTAAGAGTGTTGATTGTGTTATTCATGTTTTGTAGGGTTTGGAGAAGTACTTGAGTTTCCCTCTCGTTTTGTTCCATGAAGGCCCAAGTTGTCCTCTTGTTCTATTCCATGAAAGCCCTCAATTCATTTCCTAGTTGTTCACTCATTTTATTGCTTTGAGTAGGGTTGTTTCTTACTGCAAGTTTCCTTCTTTCTCTTTCCAATGGGCCCTTTGAGCACTTTGGCTTAATTGCATAAACTACTCTTCTTGATCCTAAAGCTGGCAAGATCAAGGCTTTGATACCAATTGTAATGTCCCCTTTTGGGATATTCCTAAACATAGGCCTACAAAACAATAATAATCACTAAAAACTGATATTAGTATTCACGAGTATCAACTTTACGGAAACATTCAAATTAATACATGAAATATTATAATATTGAGAGCAATACACCATAGCTAAAACATCATAATAGTTAGATCTATAGTTCATAGCATCATTAATATATGAATTCAAAATATCTTAACATCATTAATGGTTATTCCAAGGCATATTCCTATAGTCAATCATATTAGGAATTCACTTGAAATGTTTGCAAACCACAACTCAAGGATGGTTGTCCTTGTATTGCGAGAGCATGGGTGGAACCTCGTCCATCCATCTCGGGGTAATGTACTTGAGAAGACCCTCAAGCCTAGGAGCACTCATCTACATCCCAACCAACTGTAATGTCCCCTTTTTCAATGTTCCTTACTTGGGCAAGTTGGGTGATTTGGCTCACTTACTATGTTTAGTAAGAGCTATATTTAGTAACTACTCTTGGTAGCAGTGTAGAGTTTCCATTCTTGGCAGGGGTGAGTTCTCTCAATGATCACAATTATTATTGGTTAATTCATCACTTAAGTTAATAAAGGTGGTTTTTTAATAAAAAGAGGAAATAAGCATGGGTTATAAAAGGACCCCTTGGCCTAGTTGATCAATGATGTTTTAAAAGAGGAGACAATGTACTTTAAATGGATGCCTATAATAAAGGTTTATTTCTAAATTTTAGGCTGATATTGTGCCCCCAAAAGTGGACACCCTTTAGTAAGAGCTATATTTAGTAACTGGTCTTGGTAGCAGTGCAGAGTTTCCATTCTTGGCAGGGGTGAGTTCTCTCAATGATCACAATTATTATCAGTTAATTCATCACTTAAGTTAATAAAATTGTTTTTTAATAAAGTGAGGAAATAAGCATGGGTTATAAAAGGGCCCCTTGGCCTAGTTGATCAACGTTGTTTTAAAAGAGGGGACAATGTACTTTTAAGTGGACGCCTATAATAAAGGTTTATTTCTAAATTTTAGGCAGATATTGTGCCCCCAAAAGTGGACGCCTTTGAGGTAATATTTGATTATATTTTAAAATGTTAAAGTAATGTGGAAAAGGCATGGTTGGATGTGGAGTTTTGGAGGGAATTTTTTTTTTAAATGGGGCTTGCCCTAATTCCTCCCTCCACTTCTATTTAATCAGTTATTGAGCTCCCATTTCAATATGGAGGATTTGACAACTTAAGGAGACTCTACTGGATTGTTTCCAGAACTTATACATTACTAGTTGAGGATGAAAACCCTCTCCTTTAGTTGTTGGTTCCGGTGGTGAATGACCCACCATAGCTGGTCAAAGTGATTCTACCTTAGAAATCGCCATTGTTTTAGAAGATCGACCATTTTACGGTTTCTAATATGAAGATTTTCTTAGTGTGTTGGTGTGATTGTTGATTTGCTTCATTTGGGTGATGAATAGAGGTGTTAAAGACGCTTTAACAGAGATCTGATTCACACTTCCAGAATTCTAGAAACTCACTTTTCATAGTAGCTAGAAGTGCCAAATTGTTCATAGCTCAGTGGGTGATCGAGGACTCATTCTAGGTATTGTTGCAAAGGAATCCTCACAACTGGGTGCCACATTTCAAGTATTCATTTGCAAGTTTTGGTGGAGTTTTGATTTTAGGGAGAAAATCGCCCCTCCTAGGGAGTTGTGCCACTTGGGAGTTGTGCATGATCAGGTATGTTGTTGTATAGACCAACAATCTACCTTCTACAACGTTGGTGCAGTTGTTCGTTGAAGATTAAGAGCTTTGGTTGGTTGGCCTACATCACAACTTGGTTTGGGTGCATCATTTGAATGTATTGTTGCTCATTTTATGTTTGTAAGAGCTTCATTTGGGACTATTATTAGGTTTGCAAGTTATTTTAATAAGTCTTGTTTCATTGGATGTTATCATCAATATATGTTGTAATGATGCAATATGAAGATAATGCATTTTCATGGTTGATTTCCTTCATTGCTATGTTATGAATGAATGTCATGTTATGTTGCAAACACTTGAATGCAAAACAAACCCGCACTTCACATTACACTCAACAAATCAAATCGAAAAATCAGGGGTGGTCATTACAATGGTATCAAAGCTATTTTTTCCTACCAGCTTGTTGGTGTATGAACTTTTGTTGCAGACTTTTAGTGATTGCATGTCATTTTCCAGTGGCGAATCATGGATGACAAAATGATCAAACCATATTTTTATCAGCTTTGTCAATTAGGTATAAAACTCGAGGAACCACATCTGTTGAAAAGGACACTCCTTTGCACATTATAAGAAGTAGGGAAATGTTTATCCAAGGTAGCTCAGTCTCCCTCTAGTATGATAAAAAAAAATTAATGAATCCATTGATTGACTCGTTGGGAAATCTAGAACTTTTGAAACAACATGATGAGAAGGTCAGACTATAAATTATCACATGCATCAATGAAATCACACGAATAATTGCACCAAAAATTCTATACAATGATGTCATTATAAGGACAGTGTTTCAATTGGTTATAGAAAATTTTCAAGAGTTAGATGAAATCAGCAACCCATATTTTGCTAAGAGGATTATTATTCTTGAGACGGTTGCAAAGGTTAGGTTGTGTGTCTTGATGTTGGATCTAGGTTGCAATAATCTTATTGTGAAGATGTTTTACTACTTTTTAACCATCAAGAGGTCACATTCCAGTAATATTGTTGTTGCAATGCAAACAATCATGACAATAATCATAGATGAGAGTAACAACATTCCTCAACCGCTTTTATCAATATTACAATATTATATGTACGAAGGTGGATGGATGATAACACCAAGTGTGAAAGCATTAGCACAACAAGTCATTGGCCAATCTAGGCATAAGTTGAAGTCATACTTTGCTAAGATGACAGCTGATCCAAAGAAAGACTTACAAAAAGAGGAGTTCAAATCAAAAGTTGTTGATAACAAGAATGCCTTACCTCCTGACGGGTGTCTAACAAAACCCTAGGTTGACTCCTTGGAGGCCCATGCATCTATACATATTGAGGATGTGTGCAATGATATTGACAAAACTATAGCCTTGAATACTCCTTTAGAGCTATCCAGCAAAGTTGTAGACACTAGTACCAAAGTTGGCATCGTTAAGATCATTAATACATCTTCAGATTATGAGCTTGTTGAAGGCAAAACGGATGAAGTTTTTGAAACAGCTACACATGATGATTCTTTATCTCATTACAGTGATGGTGACATAGGTGGCTTCTAGTTTGACTACCAAACCCAGCTTATGGAGAGAGATACTTATGTTGACATCAATATTGACGAGTTGGAAAGTGACTTATTAAGAGCTCAAGGCAAATACTGAGGGGGTTGAATCAGTATTTCAAAACTTTAAAACTTAAAACCATGTAAATAAAAAATTGAGAGCAAACATTAGACACCATGAACACCGATATTTCACGTGGAAAACCCTTTTGGGTAAAAAAACCACGACAAAACGATGCTTTCATTAACAACAATGGGCACCAACCCAGATTATAAATGAGCACCAACTCACTGAGACAATCAACTCTCCTGAAGCACCAACTTTGAGATGCTAAAGCACCAACTCCAAACTGTTGAAGCCCCAACTTCAACGTGAGCACCAACTCACTGATGATACAACACAGCAAGCCTGATTCTAAACTTTGAATATAATTCCCACACTGTCTTAACTCTTTCAATTTAACATTTTCATGGCATGTTGATGTTCAGAAATTTCACAATTAGACTACTCAGATTCAGCACAACTCCACCAAATCACACCTCAAAACATAAGAAGAAACTTCATGATTTTTGGCCCGAAGTAACTCAAAACAGCACTCTTAACTCAGAGAATTTACCATACATTTTCAAGCAACTCCCAAATCAGAAAACTCAGATCGAATGGAAATGAATGCAGCACCTTTTTGTTGGCAATATAATCACAAAACTGAGGATGAAGTTGACCTCCTTTTCTGATCAGATGTACAGATAGCTAGACCAAACTTTCACAAGTCTTCATTCAGCAATCTTCAAGGATCCGAACACTACATACTCAGTACATCTCCATTACAAGGGACATAATTTGAGTGATTATCAATATCCATACTTAATTTCCCAAGGATAAAATCTACAACAAAAAATGTTGTGATAACCTCCTTGAATCAACTTCTCATTCTACAGCTACCATACTCTCACGAACACACAGCATGCCCCTTTTTTACCATCGACATCATAATGAATATCTAGCAATGCACTTGTATATGCTCACACAGCCAAAACACACAAGATAAAGATAGCAATTTTAATTATCATGTCCAACAAAAACCATCATTCAACCGTTTATTTTCTTTCCACACAAAGACACAACAAATTTATACAATAGTACCCATGAATAATGATAGAGATGACACCATTTTTTTAATGAAAAGACTCCAAATAAGAATCACGTATTAACTAGCACACTACACAACATACAAGTTGTGCCTTCAGAAACGCCATGAAGAAAGAAAGTGATTATATTAGAAAATAATTGCATCCTTCTATATCTCTCTTACGCACACATAAACACTTTGTAGCCCAAGTTGAGTCAAAGATTAGAGTGATAACATTATAAATTACCACCTCAATTTGTTTCTAACCCACGATAACAAGGACACTCATGTCGCCCCTACATCAAATAAAGATTGAAGACAATGCATTCAAAAGGAACAACTCTAGGCAACACATCTTTTTTTTATTTATTAACTCCCACACATACCATCAATACAAAAACATCTTTTTAATCATCCTCACTTCAAATCTTAAAAGACCTCATTGGCTCGTATAAACCCATGCCAGAAAAGTGAAGGTAACGATAGCTAATTTTGGAATGAGCACAATTTTGTTGAGAAACAATAAGCACGACATTAATTTTTAAGCCACCACCAACCATCCATGTCTCCATTAGTCGTTATTGCCAAAGACAATACATACGACATAGAAGAACATAAACTGTCGGGTCATAGCAATAGGAAAAACGTGTATAATATTTAAAGCCGCCACAATAACGAGTTATGCTTGAAACCATCGCTGCAGAAGAAGTCGTTGACCTTTAATGCATAGACATTACCAAAAGGCCAATTCACATACTCTAAAAATCGTCCAAATATTTAACCGAACAAAGTTGACCTAGCAAAGGCTTTCCAACCAGTGACTTGGCATAACACTAGGCAAGTAAATCTGACTTGGCACAATGAAGTAGACTAGCTGACAGCTAAAGCAAGCAAGCAAGCAGCTGAAGGAAATAGGCAAGTAGCCCAAACAAGGAGGCAAGTAGCTCAAACAAGCAGGAAAGTAGCTCAAGCAAGCAACTCAAGTACCTTGATATCAATGACAAAATGTCTAACAACTTATTCAAAGAAACAACATAAGAGGAGCACAATGAACACATATTCTCTAAACAAAGCAATCAACACTTTAACACATGGGATCTGAGTGTGTTGACACCAAAGTATGATGAGGATTCTACATGGAATAAATGTCCTTTTGATTGTGGTGATGATCTAATTTTAGAGCACAATGCATGCATGGAAGATGGCATCGATCGTGTTGATTCATTTCTTAAAAACAAATCTGATTCAGCAACACGTGAAGCTGACTTTGAGTAGAGGTTTAGTGAATTTGATGATTTGGATCC
>VDFB02271358.1:328493616-328794055 GCA_007258455.2 Sequoia sempervirens | reverse complement strand
AACTGCAAGTCACAATCAGTTGATAAATGAATGATGCTACTATTAACCTATTTAGGTTGGCATTGCAGGGTTCAGGTAGAATAATAGATTAACAACATTTATGTTCAAATGCCATTGCAGTTGAACTTAATATACACTTGTCAATAAGAGAATCAATTGATGAATATCTAAATGAAGTCAGTTCATAAAATCATCTCTATGCTTCCTAACTGGTACAGGAGACAGGTACTAGTATCAGAATGTCAGTTTTTGAAAAAAAGGAGACAGATGCTTCGAGACCAATAACTATAATAATATATATATTATTATTATAATATTAATATATAATTGCATATAATAATATTAATATATAATTCTATATAATAATAGTAATATACAAATATATATTACTATTATTATATAAATTTATATTATAATAATATAATTTAAAGTCTAAAGAGTCAAGACTGTTAAGCAGTTAACTGTTAAAAGTTAAATATTATACTTTATAGTGAGTATAGAGTATTGTTGTGACCTTTTCACACATCACCACATTCAAAATGGGGACCCCCTAATTTTTGTCCCATTCGGGTCTTTTGGCTTTGGTTTTGGGTTGTTTTGCAACTGTCCCTCTTTCTAACCTCTATCTTTCCGAGGATGTGCCCGTCTTTCGGCCTAAGTTAAAATTTTGCCTAAGTTTGTGAAATTAGGGTTTTCATTCTTCAAGCTAGTTTGGAGTCAAATTAAGTGAGCAAATTGAAATAAGAGCTTGGCATTGCAATCAGGAGGCTTCCGACAGGCTCACATTAAATTTTCACTGAATTCTGACAACTTACTATTTTTAGTAAATTCTCAATTTGGGACCTTTTTCTCAGGACTTTTGAAATTATGACTGCTACACCACGTTTAAAGCACTTTGAGCTACTTGCTTGCAAAATTTGAGCAAATTCTAGCAACTTTCTATTTTTTAGCAATTCTGACTTCGGGAGCATTTTTTAGGGTTTGCATGTATGATTTTTCAATGCATGTCAGGATAGTCTTTCTGGGTTTTTTGAGAGCTTCGCGATGATATAACATGCAAGTCAAGTTGATGATTTTCTATTTTTAGCAGGTACCCCACATGCAAGCCAGTTTTCTGGGTTTTTCTGGGTTTTTTGAGATCTCTCGGGCAGTATGACATGCAACCACGTCCAGCAATCAGTTCGCCACTTTTTTAGGCACTTACTATTTTTAGCAAGTTCACTCCTGCAGTCCCCAGAGCTTCAATTTCATAAGCAGAGTAGTCCAGAACAGAAATGGAGTCAAACGGAGGTCAATAGAGGCACATGCAAGTGAAATTAGGGTTTCCAACTTTGGTGCATAAAATGAGGGGCAAAACTTGAGTAAATGAAAAACTGAGGTATCCCATTACGATCAATATCATTCAAGGAATCCACTGGTAAAATTTGAGCGCAATCTACATACTTACTATTTATAGTAAGTCACCTCCAGAACAGGGCTAAAAGAGCAGGTCAGCACAAAAGGCAAGTGTGAACAAGCCAAGTAGGTCATGAGGATCACATCGGGAAAACTCCAAGTCAAGAGGAGTTGCAGAAGTTCGAAAATCAAGCAGTTACTAAAAATAGAAAAGTGAGGGCATACCAGTCAATATTGGCTAAGTATTCGACGGTCACCTTTAGAAGTTTACTTAACACTCCAGATGCAAAAACGCCTAAGGCATGCAAGAAAAATGGAAGCATCACCTCCCAAATGCGCCCAAGCTGAGAAGAGGGAGCTTGAAAAATCCTAAGTTACAAAAACAGCATGAGCCCACCCCAAATGCGCCTAAGGGAAGGCAAGTTGAAATGAATTTTCTCCAAGGCATGAAAAATGGAAGGAGACCACTCCATATGCGCCCAAGGTAGTAGGGTGGTATGAAAACTTTCTAAGGCATGGAGAAATGGCAGGACACCCTGTGAAATGCGCCCATCATGGAGAAAGAAAGTTTCTAAGTCATAAAATTGCTAGACCCCCCTCTAAATGCGCCCTGAGCATGAAGCAAGTTGGTGAAATTTTTCTAAGGCACAAAAATGGCATGAGCCCACCTCAAATGCGCCCAAGGAAGGGAATAGGCTAAACACACCACAAGGAAGTTTCAAAAGTTTCTAAGTCATAAAAAAATTGCTTGACCCCCTTCAATATGCACCCATCATGAAGAAGATGGAGGGAAATATTCTTAGGGAAAGTGGAAGTAGACCCCCTTAAATGCGCCCAAAGTGTGGGGAGACAACAAAAAATTTCTAAGTGATGAAAATGGAAGTAGACCCCCTTAAATACGCCCAGGGTGTGAGGAATTGATGTAAAGAATTTTTCCAAGGCAAAAGTGAAACTATAATCTCCTATATGCGCCCTTGAGAAGACGAAGTTGGATAAAAAAATTCTAAGGCAAGGAAAAATGAAGTAGGTGGGGTCAAATGCGCCCAAGAGATGGATGAGAGGAGATTGAAATTTTTCGAAGCCATGAAACAAAAGCTCAAGGGGTAAAATGCACCCAAGGGGATAATATGTTGGTTGGAAAATTTTCTAAGGTAGGGAAAATATAACATAACCGCCCCCCCCCACAAGTGCGCCCAAGGAAGAAGTTGAATGAAAATCGCCTAAGGCATGAAACAAGACACAAACATTGAAATTCGCTCCAAGAAGATTGAAAATGCGCCTAAGGGATATGACATACAAGAAGTTTCTAAGGCAAGAGTTGAAGATGAGAACACCAAGGGCAATATGCACCCAAGAGGGAGTGAGATAACAAGGAAACTTTCTAAGTCAGAGAATAAACAGGATCCCCTACATATGTGCCCTCAAGATGAAGTGAAACTTAAACATCAAGCTCCTAAGAAAAGATGGACAAGATAGGTGAATGAAATTGCTAAGGCAAGAAGAAGAAGATGAAAGCATCAAGATGATATGCGCCCTAGCAAACAGATGTTAAATTCGCCCATGATGAAAACTTATAAAGAAAGCAAAGTTTGCTAGAGAAAAATGATGAACTCTATCAGATCTAGAGATCAATCAAAACATGGAAATTAGGTAAGTGAAGTAGATTTATGCTCTTCTTTTTGTTTGTTTTGCAAGATGAACACCAGGACCAAAGCATGATGACTGGAGGTGGTGGAGCAAGTATTCCAAGACAACATTATAACCTTTGAAAGGGAAAGTTACATGTTTAAAACTCCTCCATGATGTCTCATTTGTGCCCAAGCCATGAAGGGAGATGTTGGAAGGAACGGCTAAGTGTTGGAATTTCTCCACAAGGACCTAGTATGTGCCTAACTTAGGGAGGCAGGTGGCAAGGAAGAAATTGTCGAGTCCAAGACAAGAAAATCCTTCAAGATCAGGATGGAAAAATAATGAAAGCCCAAGCGTTAGAGATCATCCTCAAGCACTTCAAAGTTAAAGAATGACAGCAGGATGGATTGAAGGACAAAGTAGAGGAATTCTTCTTAAGTGTGAAGTCCTTCTCCAGCAGTGATTCGGGAAAATGTTCTCTAGCATACTTCGTACAACCCAAGATGCAATGACAACTAGGAGGAAAATCATCATCAAACAGGAGAAGGAAGTTGTAGTCTTGGAGTCTTAGATTGAGAACATGTCTGCCATGACAGTTCAAGAAGTAGAAGTTGCGTTGGCCAAATTCATCGAATTTGCAGTCAAAGAGAAGAACAATGGGAACGCGTTTCTAGATGAGAATCTTCTAGAGGATGATGGTGGGCATTAATTGCTCATTATGATTTCGGGAGAAAGTGGGAATCTTTTGCTCATTTATTACCCCACTCCTCTTTGTGGCGGTTTTTAGGGAAAAATCTTGATTAGGGCTTATGTGGCTCAATTTGAGCCCTTCATTGTAATTCAATATGAGTCGTCCGTTGGAATTGGCCATCTATAAAAGAGGCATCCCCCCTCATTTGTACATCATTAGATCATTAGAAGATTAGAATAGAGGAGCATAGAGAGATAGCATAGCATAGATTGATAGATTGATAGCATAGCATAGATTGAAGAGGAAGGAAAGTTTTCAAATTGAATGCTTTGTAAGAAGTTGTTGTGAACACTCCTATAATAAAAAGAGTTATCATTGCTTGTGGTTTCATCTTTTGTTATGGGTAGCTAGCAAGATTTATTCGTCCTTCCAATTCACTCAGAATCTTAAAGTAGAGCTTAGAGTAAGATAGATTTTATTTCATGCAAGTAGATGGTAGTTGTGGAATGTGGTGTTTAATTTGAGCAAGCTTCGCTAATCCATACCACTAGCGGGCTCACTGATGGTGAGTTCGCCTTGCGTGGTCAACTGGAATATTGTGGACCTAACTTCAATTACGGTTTATATGTTGGTATGCGTCGTTGTGATGGTATCTTCATGTTGAATCGTCATCTAAATATCTCTAGCTACTGCTTTGAAAATTGCACCGGTTCTGTGGAAGTTGTCCAAGGTTAGGCGAAGCAGAGCTTGGTTGAAGTATGCAAGAGTTGATCTCCACATCTCGCATTTAGAGTAGATCATAGCATTTTTTAATCCCTGCAGCCATTCAATTAAGCACTTTCTGGTTAGTTTAGGAAACCTGTGCTTCATTGACACATCTTTCAAGGCTTGTGGAAACCCCTTTCTCTTTGATTTCTGAATGAACAATTACGTAAGTCCCCCTTGAGATACCAGCAAATCACATCGAGCCAGCTGAGACTACATCCACTGCATAAAGGAACCTTGGAGTTGAATGCATGATCTTTCTCGCAATCTTTGCATGCAGGAGATTTTGATCAAGAGAGGATAGAATAACCGTTGGTAACTTTATTCTATGTTGGTGTGGTCATAAAACACCCGTCAACAAAATTGGCACTAGAAGGAGGGCCAAGCATTGAATTGTTCCAGAAGCTGTGAAGGGGCGGAACATTGGATTGTTTCTGAGAATGTGAATGTCAAACAAGAGTTGCCTTCGAACAGTAAAAATAGTGATTTGTCAATGGATGGGCAGCAGTCACAAATTTCTTATGACCATGAAGGTCGTAAAGTTGATTTTCCCATGCTACATCAAGTTTTGAATGCGCAGTTGTTTCCAAGAAGTTTATCTGACTTTGCAGCAAGAGATGGATGCAGAATTCACGGTACCACTTGGCACAATGAATTAAATTGTGTGACATTCTTGTGAAGGGTACATCTGGTTTTGCAACGAAAAATTTTCTTTCAAGATATTTTCAAACCAGTGGTGCCAGCAAACCCTGAATCAGAAAATCCAAGTCTCAGTGAATTCTTCGAGAGATACAAAGAAATGAGCAAGAAGCAATTGAGCATTGAAAAGTTGCCCGCGGAACGCATCTTGTTGGCTAGCTGGTGTAGAATTCACAATGCAAGGCATTCAGAATTCACTTGTCAATTATGCAAGGAGGCCATTAGCCAAGTGCAGCATCAGTTAGGATTGTTGGAACAACCGGGTATATGCACTGCAGAATTTTCAAAGGATTGCAAAGAAGCACACATTCGGCCAGCATGCCCTGCACCAAAGGAAGAATGCCTAGAAGGCAAAATGTGGAGGATGCATCTCACAGCTGTGAAGGGCGAAACTTATCCAAAGAAGCATAGCACCACATCATGTGACAATCAAAGGAGTGAGTTTCAAGAAGATAGCACGACTGGGCCAAAAGAAATTGCAGTTGAAAATGAAGTTCCGAACATTGCGGTGAAGGAAGAAGGCGTCGAAATGAAGGAAACAATGGAAGACGTTCAGGAGAATGAAGAAATTGTGGGCAATGATCAAGGTTCGGAAAACTGTCACGAAGACCTATCGCTTGATGCTTTGTCAATCCAAGAAAAAGAGGAAATCCTTGCTGAGCATTCATCCACACCACAAAGAGAGGATCCAAATGAAGAGCTGCAAGCCGTTATAAGAAAAGAAATTTCAAGTACCCTTGGAGAAAATGATCAAAAAGATGGGCAAACTAATGAGCAAGTTGCGACATTAAAAGGAGTGTATGAAGAACAATTATCATATTTCAAATGCCCCGCCTCCCGCCCACAAATAGAACAATTTGAAGGGGCGCTACCCCTTATATTTGAAAACCAACTTCTTAAGGAATCATTAATTTTTAAGGACACTTACAGATGTGCACAAGGATGCTTGGTTTATTCAATATGAGGATACGGACATAAAAGAGTTGTTCTAGGGTTTCAAGGTTGAGTCAGAACTTCATGAGCATGATGTTGGTGCAAGCAGAGTACTGTATCACCAACTGCGACCTCCTGAAGATGAATGGATAAAAGAAGAATGTCAACTTGAAGGCAAAGTACCACCTGATGAAGCAAAG
The DNA here is from genome assembly GCA_007258455.2 of Sequoia sempervirens. Lineage (NCBI taxonomy): Eukaryota > Viridiplantae > Streptophyta > Pinopsida > Cupressales > Cupressaceae > Sequoia > Sequoia sempervirens. The sequence continues at coordinate 328,787,743 of VDFB02271358.1, read as the reverse complement.
AGTGATGAACAATTCGAAGGGGCATTGAGTCTACTTCCAAGAAGGTCTCAAGATGAATCAGCAAGTAAAATTTTGCATGTTATAGATGCAAATGGAACCACACATCACCAATGGCGACCTCCAGAGGATGTTTGGAATCTCTCTTCACGCGGTAGGTCAGTGCACAACAATCAAGAGTCTCCATTCAAGCACGAAGAACACCAGGTTGTCTCTTTCCTTGCTCTTGATTTTGAAGGTTATGAATTTGATTATGGAGGTCTAGGAAAGACAACTTGCTTATGGATTAATCATGGTCTAAATGAGTTGCCTCAATTGCTAATCTTTCCTGAAGTTTTGCTTGAGTTTGAGATTTGTATTGTGAAAGATTACTTTTCTGAGTTCAAAGACAAATTTGCTAGGCTCCGCACTATCACTATTGTTGTCTTGCTGCTGAATGTCCTAAGAAATCATGCTAGGAGTTGTATATATTTTTGTCCTCCGAATCTTGTCCGTTTGAAATTTTTTGTCTTGTTAGAGTAGGTTTTGCTTTTCGTTTTTGCTTAGTTTAGTCTGCTTTGCTTTCCTTAGTTTAGTTCTTTTTAGTTTAGTCATTGCTTAGATTAGTTGGGAATAAAGGGGTCCCATTTGTGGAAGGGGTGTTGTGTTGTTTTCGGCACACTTCGGCACAATGTTAATCCATTTCTTGGATAATCATTCAAGAAGTGCTTTAGCATTCGAGGTTGTTCTTTCGAGTTTTTATCATTTGGCTAGGATGTGTACTTGACTCGGAAGGGAATCATCTATTGTGTCTTGACACCAAGTCTCACGATTACTATATTTTACACATAATTAATCGCCCTAAGTTGTTGAGGCTTCTTAGGAGAAGTCGTGGCAAGTGAAAAAATCTTAAATCCTACTTAATCACCCCTGTAATTCTCAAACCCATTGGAGGCTTCACTGCCTACCAACCAATTGTGGAATTGACAAAAAATCAGTATAAAAAGAAAAGATAAAATATGCTAAAAAGAAATATCTAAAAAGAGCAATGAAAGAAATATCAAAGTATTTGGATTTGGGAATTTGCGAATAACTCCATCAGGGCTATGGACGCCTGGTTGGCAATGGAGCAATATTCGTGAGAATTATAGGATGTTTTTGAAGTTAGGATCATTATATAGCTCGTCATGACGGATTCTTGGAGCTTCAATGGTCTTTTGAGTTGGAATAAACACATATGCACACACTTGTAATCGAAAGATGAGGTGCCTTGATCCAATTTAGGATTCCTCTTCCCTTTTAACTATGTCCCCTAGTCAATTGATAGGTTGGAAAGAATTATCCAAAGGTTCTAAGTATGGAATGGGTTTTGTCTTTGAAATGTTCAGGAACATTTATTCGAAGTGGCACTAGATGTTGTGACCTTTTCACACATCACCCCATTCAAAATGGGGACCCCCTAATTTTCATCCCATTCGGGTCTTTTGGCTTTGGTTTTGGGTTGTTTTGTGTCTGTCTCTCTTTGTTCCCTCTATCTTTCCAAGGATGTGCCCGTCTTTGGGCCTAAGTTGAAATTTTGGCTAAGTTTGTGAAATTAGGGTTTTCATTCTTCAGGCTAGTTTAGAGTCAAATTAAGTGAGCAAATTGAAATTAGAGCTTGGCATTGCAATCAGGAGGCTTCTGACAGGTTCACATTAAATTTTCACTGAATTCTAACAACTTACTACTTTTAGTAAGTTCTCAATTTGGGACCTTTTCTCAGGACTTTTGAAATTTTGACTGCTACACCACGTTTAGAGCACTTTGAGCTACTTGCCTACAAAATTTGAGCAAATTCTGGCAACTTTCTATTTTTAGAAGTTTTGGCTTCGGGAACAATTTTTAGGGTTTGCATGTATGATTTTTCAATGCATGTCAGGATAGTCTTTTTGGGTTCTTCGAGAGCTTCGCAATGATATAACATGCAAGTCAAGCTTATGACTTTCTATTTTTAGCAGGTACCCCGCATGCAAGCCAGTTTTCTGTGTTTTTCTGGGTTTTTGAGATCTCTCGGGCAGTATGACATGCAACCATGTCCAACAATCAGTTGGCCACTTTTTCAGGCACTTACTATTTTTAGCAGGTTCACTCCTACAACCCCCAGAGCTTCAGTTTCATGAGCAGAGCAGTCCAGAATAGAAATGGAGTCAAACGGAGGTCAATAGAGGTACATGCAAGTTAAATTTCAGTTTCCAACTTTGGTGACTAAAATGAGGGGCAAAACTCGAGAAAAATGAAAAACTGAGGTATCCCATTACGATCAGTATCTTTCAAGGAATCCACTGGTAAAATTTGAGCGCAATCTGTGTACTTACTATTTATAGTAAGTCACCTCCAGAACAGGGCTAAAAATAGTAGGTCAACACGAAAGGCAAGTGTGAACAGGTCAAGTAGGTCATGAGGATATCACGTCGAAAACTCCAAGTCAAGAGGAGTTGCAAAAGTTTGAAAATCAAGCAGTTACTAAAAATAGAAAGTGAGGGCAAACCAGTAAAAATTGGCTAAGTATTCGAGGATCACCTTTAGAAGTTTACTTAACACTCCAGATGCAAAAACACCTAAGGCATGCAAGAAAAATGGAAGCATCACCTCCCAAATGCGCCCAAGCTGAGAAGAGGGAGCTTGAAAAATCCTAAGTTACAAAAACAGCATGAGCCCACCCCAAATGGGCCCAAGGGAAGGCAAGTTGAAATGAATTTTCTCCAAGGCATGAAAAATGGAAGGAGACCCGTCCATATGCGCCCAAGGTAGCAGGGTGGTATGAAAACTTTCTAAGGCATGGAGAAATGGCAGGACACCCTGTGAAATGCGCCCATCATGGAGAAAGAAAGTTTCTAAGTCATAAAATTGCTAGACCCCCCTCTAAATGCACCCTAAGCATGAAGAAAGTTGGTGAAAATTTTCTAAGGCACAAAAATGGCATGAGCCCACCTCAAATGCACCCAAGGAAGGGAATAGGCTAAACACACCTCAAGGAAGTTTGAAAAGTTTCTAAGTCATAAAAAAATTGCTTGACCCCCTTCAATATGCGCCCATCATGGAGAAGATGGAGGGAAATATTCAAAGTTAGGGAAAATGGCAATAGACCCCCTTAAATGCGCCCAAAGTGTGGGGAGACAACAAAAAATTTCTAAGTGATGAAAATGGAAGTAGCCCCCTTAAATGCGCCCAGGGTGTGACGAATTGGTGTAAAGAATTTTTCCAAGGCAAAAGTGAAACTATAACCTCCTATATGAGCCCTTGAGAAGAGGAAGTTGGATAAAAAATTTCTAAGGCAAGGAAAAATGAAGCAGGTGGGGTCAAATGCGCCCAAGAGATGGATGCAAGGAGATTGAAATTTTTCTAAGGCGTGAAACAAAAGCTCAAGGGGTAAAATGCGCCCAAGGGGATAATATGTTGGTTGGAAAATTTTCTAAGGTAGGGAAAATAGGACGTGACTCCCCCCCCACCCACAAGTGCGCCCAAGGAAGAAGTTGAATGAAAATCGCCTAAGGTGTGAAACAAGACACACAAACATTGAAATTTCCTCCAAGAAGATTGAAAATGCGCCTAAGGGATATGACATACAAGAATTTTCTAAGGCAAGAGTTGAAGATGAGAACACCTAGGGCAATATGCACCCAAGAGGGAGTGAGGTAACAAGGAAACTTTCTATGTCAGAGAATAAACAAGATCCCCTTCATATGCACCCTCAAGATGAAGTGAAACTTAAACATCAAGCTCCTAAAAAAAGATGGACAAGATAGGTGAATGAAATTGCTAAGGCAAGAAGAAGAGGATGAAAGCATCAAGATGATATGCGCCCTAGCACACAGATGTTAAATACGCCCATGATGAAAACTTATAAAAAAAGCAAAGTTTGCTAGAGAAAAATGATGAACTCTATCAGATCCAGAGATCAATTAGACCTTGGAAATCAAAACATTGAAATTAGGTAAGTGAAGTGGATTTATACTATAAGTGTTTTGATGCTCTTATTTTTGTTTGTTTTGCAGGATGAACACCGGGACCAAAGCATGATGACTGGAGGTGGTGGAGCAAGTATTCCAAGACAACATTATAACCTTTGAAAGGGAAAAGTTACATGTTTAAAACTCCTTCATGATGTCTCATTTGTGCCCAAGCCATGAAGGGAGATGTTGGAAGGAACGGCTAAGTGTCGGAACTTCTCCACAAGACCTAGTATGTGCCTAACTCAAGGAGGTAGGTGGCAAGGATGAAATGGTCAAGTCCAAGACAAGAAAATCCTTCAAGATCAGGATGGAAAAATAATGAAAGCCCAAGCGTTAGAGATCATCCTCAAGCACTTCAAAGTTAAAGAATGACAGCAGGATGGATTGAAGGACAAAGTAGAGGAATTCTTCTTAAGTGTGAAGTCCTTCTCCAGCAGTGATTCTAAAAAAAATGTTCTCCAGCATACTTCGTACAACCCAAGATGCAATGACAGCTAGGAGGAAAATCATCATCGAACAGGAGAAGGAAGTTGCAGTCTTGGAGTCTTAGATTGAGAACGTGCCTGCCATGACAGTTCAAGAAGTAGAAGCTGCATTGGCCAAATTCATCGAATTTGCAGTCAAAGAGAAGAACAATGGGAACGTGTTTCTAGATGAGAATCTTCTAGAAGATGATGGTGGGCATTAATTGCTCATTATGATTTCGGGAGAAAGTGGGAATTTTTTTCTCATTTATTACCCCACTCCTCTTTGTGGCGGTTTTTAGGGAAAAATCTTGATTAGGGCTTATGTGGCTCAATCTGAGCCCTTCATTGTAATTCAATCTAAGTCGTCTGTTGGAATTGACCATCTATAAAAGGGGCATTCCCCCTCATTTGTACATCATTAGATCATTAGAAGATTAGAATAGAGGAGCATAGAGAGATAGCATAGCATAGATTGATAGATTGATAGCATAGCATAGATTGAAGAGGAAGGAAAGTTTTCAAATTGAATGCTTTGTAAGAAGTTGTTGTGAACACTCCTATAATAAAAAGAGTTATCATTGCTTGTGGTTTCATCTTTTGTTATGGGTAGCTAGCAAGATTTATTCGTCCTTCCAATTCACTCAGAATCTTAAAGTAGAGCTTAGAGTAAGATAGATTTTATTTCATGCAAGTAGATGGTAGTTGTGGAATGTGGTGTTTAATTTGAGCAAGCTTCGCTAATCCATACCACTAGCGGGCTCACTGATGGTGAGTTCGCCTTGCGTGGTCAACTGGAATATTGTGGACCTAACTTCAATTACGGTTTATATGTTGGTATGCGTCGTTGTGATGGTATCTTCATGTTGAATCGTCATCTAAATATCTCTAGCTACTGCTTTGAAAATTGCACCGGTTCTGTGGAAGTTGTCCAAGGTTAGGCGAAGCAGAGCTTGGTTGAAGTTTGCAAGAGTTGATCTCCACATCCCGCGTTTAGAGTAGATCATAGCATTTTTTAATCCCTGCAACCATTCAATTAAGCACTTTCTGGTTAGTTTAGGAAACCTGTGCTTCATTGACACATCTTTCAAGGCTTGTGGAAACCCCTTTCTCTTTGATTTCTAATTGAACAATTACGTAAGTCCCCCTTGAGATACCAGCAAATCACATCGAGCCAACTGAGACTACATCCACTGCATAAAGGAACCTTGGAGTTGAATGCATGATCTTTCTCGCAATCTTAGCATGCAGGACATTTTGATCAAGAGAGGATAGAATAACCGTTGGTAACTTTATTCTGTGTTGGTGTGGTCATAAAACACCCGTCAACAAGTATCCATACCGAAACTGGATAGTGTAGCAAGCAGATGTGTACAGTTGTTGAGTATTGGCACAGTGAGTCTTATTAATACAGGTCGTTGGTCATAAATAGCATAGTTCCACGAAGTTTCCTGACGAGGGGACAGGGGGCCTAAGTTTGTGGATGACAGGGGGATGGTGGCAAGGGAGCAGTGCAAATACACATTGTACTTGAAAAATTAGTTATAAAACGATGTTAAAGGAATAAGTGAACACACTGTAATGATTGCATTGAACATTAAGTTATTAACATTTAACTGGTTTTTAATTTTAAGTTTTAACATTGAACATTGAATATGAATAGTGAAAATCAAAATATCGACATTGGAATGGGAATTTTCAAAATTTCATAATGATGATTCATAATTACAATCAACAATGTTCAAACTTCAAAAACGAAATACTAAATACTAAATACTAAATAATAATACTAATGATTCATGAGTCAATGGCTAATGGCCTGATGCCTTTAATCATCCCCAAGCTCCTCACCAAACTCCTTATCACTAGAACTGTTGGACTCCACATGCTCAAGCTGATCTACACCAATACCAACCAGCCCTATCTATGTAGCATCATCATCAACCTATGCTAGCTCTTCTAGCTCTAGATCCCATCTGGTTGTTGGACTCTCCTTGCATGTAAGTGTGTTGCGGTCAATGAGATGCAAGGCACTATGTATAGCCAAAAGCTTCTCTGCCCTCCTAGAAGTAAGCCTATTCCTCTTAACGGAGTGGATGAAGTTATAAGTAGAACAATTCCTCTCAGCAGCAAATGAATTAGAAACCTGGGATAGCAAATGAATGGCTAGAGTAGTAGTCAAAGAATTAGGCCCATACATAGTCCACCACAACTTGGGCTCCTCCTGTGCCATAGTCTCCAGATCTATCTTGGCCACCTCTAAATATCCCCAAAAAGTGGAAAATTTTGTCCACTCAATACGAATGATGTTGGCCTCTATAGAATCATACATTTTCACAATGGCCTTCATGAACCCTTCCTTCACCTTGCATCCTATAGAGGTGTAAATCTATCGGGCCTTTGCACGTACCACTTCGGGTTCAATGCATAGGCAGCCATGTGTAAGGTAGTGTTGAGATTCTCCCATCTTTGATGAATGATTGGCTGAATATGCTCGGTGTAGAATTGCAATGTGGGGTCCTCCTCTCATACAGCAAACTTCATTTGATCAAGCATTGAATCAATGCACTCATACACCTCTCCAAGGGTAGGTGCACTAGCATCCCCATATCTAATAACTCTAAAGACCGAAGTAATGATGGAGACACTATATTTGACATTAGCCCAAAAGACATCACTCTTCACGACCTCCTTCATTCTCTTCCACTACTATGTCTTCGACTCAAGCCATTGATTCCATTTTTCTGGCATAACCATTAGTTGCAATGTCTCTTGCAACTCAAGCATCCTCTCCAAGAGAATAAAGTATGATGCATACCAATTCTCTACAAGTTTCAAGAATTCCTTCTTAGAGAAGGACCTGAAGAGTGCATGTGAATTGTGGTGGTTGCAAATAAACATTTGCACATCTCTAGCATCACTAACAATTGTTTGTTCCAACTGATTTTTCCCATGTCCTTGAGTACATTATTCATGACATGCACACAACAAGGAGTCCACCAAATATGTCTATAGGCTGCCTCAATTAACTTCCTTGCAGCTTTGCACACATGGGTTGCATTTGTCACTACCTGCACCACATTTTGTGGCCCAACCTCCTCTATAGCATCTTTGAGATCTAGAACTGAAAATGAGCATCATTGCAATGCCCTAAACAATCAACAACCTTAAGGAAATAAGGGTCATTTGTACATGTAACCATGATATTGACAAGTGGATGATGCCTATTGTCCGTCCACCCATCCATGACTATGTTGCATCCACTTGTGACACGGGTACTCTTCATTTTCTCCATCAAAATATTAATCTTGGAATAGTTCTTATCCAAGATTGTTGTCCTCAATTTAGTCTCCGTTGGTGGCACATATGATGGTCCCGCCCTTATTATCTTTCCCAAAGCTTCCTTATAATAAGGAGAGTGAGCCACATGGAATGGAATGCCATTGGCAAAGAAGAATTTAACAAAAGCATCATCTACCTCATTCTTTGTTTGCATGTTGAATAAATTTGCCAATGGTTGTAAAGTTGTAGGACTAGTCATCCTATTTCCCCTTAGGCTCTATTGCCCCTAAATTGGATGGATTCATTGACCTTAGACTCTGCAAAGTAGAAGTAGAACTCTGATGACCCCTACCCCTTTGTGGCAAAGTAGCAAATGTAGGTACTTCTTCTTCATTACAACCCCATAATTTCAGCCCTATTTTTTAGGTTCCCTTCCACCTTTTTACATAAATCTACACCTTTGCCTCGGATAAGAAGGAAGTGAGCATTAGTTCTAGTCATGCTACCAAACCATTCAAGTTTACATATGTTGCACTTCCACAACCTATTGCTCCCAATTGCCCCAGGCTTTGCTAATACCTTACATGCAAATTGTTTTAAAGGGGGCTTCAGATCAAAGGGGGCCTTAGCCCATTTTTGCAAGATTTGAGAAGGGCAAATATGTTTTGACTCCCAATAGATCTTTTCTGAGTGTCAGTATCACTCCTCACTGCTTTTGTAATAGGATCATCGGATGATTCATTTTCACTTTCAATTTCTACATCAACCCCTTGTCCCTAACCTAATCCTCACTCGTGCTATGAGAACCCATAATGATAATGATGCTGCAAGAAACAATGATTAAAAAAATAAATTAGAAAACCTATATGCTGCTGTCATAATTTGTCAAATTAAAAATAATTTTGTAGCATGCAAGTCTAAATGCTTAAAGTGGCCAATGCATTGCTAGTGAATTGTGATTGATTAAAAATTTCCAATTAATTGTATTGATTTAGCAATCTGCAAGTACTTAAAGAAAAGCATAAAGCTGCTGATAAAGTGCTACTGCTGGGGCAATGAAGGGGACAGTCAAACAAGAGCCAAGCAAAGTTGCAATAAATAAGAAACAAACAAGCCTTAGAAGGCTGTAATGGCACTAGGACAGAAAACAATAAGCTTTGGGAGGCTGCAAATTAATAGCACAATGAGTTATAGACATTTGTAAGGCTGTAGCAATGCAAATTTATGAATTTCTAGTGTATTTGGGGGTTCCAATGCATTGGGACAGTAGTCAGTAAACCTTAGAAGGCTGCAAACTCAATATCAGACTTCAAACTCAAAGTGAACTACAAATGTGTATTAGACTATTCCCATGTTGAGCAATGATTTGCAAATTTTTTGAGACTATTATGAAGATAATGAACAATGAACAAATGAAGTTTTGCTCAGTCTTGAATCTTGATGGTTAATGCCCTCTTCCTCTTGCAAGAATCTCCCTCTTAGCTTGCTCCCTCTCCTTCCAGCTGAAGAGCTCTACTTCACTAAGATTGTGTGATTTGGAATTAGACCATATGTCTCTTCATAAGCTATTTGGGAGGCCTTGGGGGTGGGGGTCGAGCCCATTGCCAATTGGGTTAGGGCTTGCACTTTTAAAACAATTTATTTTTTCATTTTAAAAAAAAGACAACTTTATGGCACTTCATGCTGCAGGAGACTCTTGCACGTTTCTTCTAGATTCAAGGAACATCTAGCCATCCCCCGAGCATTTCAGGGACGTCCCAGAGTCCCCATTTCATGCATTTTCAAGGGAAATGTCCCAGAGACATCCCCTCTTAGAGGGAAACGTCCCAGGGACGACAAAGAGTCATGGTGGAGGTGGCAAGATGATGGAGAGACATCCCTCTGGTGTCCCCATATCTCAAGGATGTCCCCATTTCGGAAACTCCATGTTTTTTGGGGAGGACATGTCCCCGTGGAACTATGATAGATTACAAAATAGAGAATAGTGAATGTTGTTGTGCAATTCCCTACAAGATTTCTATCGCTCCTTCCAACTTTCCCACTTTTGCTACAAAAAAGACATACGCCATGATCGCTTTTGGGAGTTTTTTAATTTCATTTTTTTGTGGGGGGTTTTCATGGGGCAAATGACTGCAGGTCAGGGTTTCTGAAATGGGAGACACCTAGAGACACAGACAGGATGTTTCCTGCAACTGGGGACATCTTCATACCCATCTTCGGTATAGAAAATGTGTCCCAAGGGATTGGAGGTGTGTCTCCTTGCAACCCTATAATTAGAACAGTTCATGTTTAAATGGTTGTACCAAATTAAGTGGCTATTAAGTTGGCATCTAACAATTTCATCTGGTATTTAGAAATCTGAAATATTGAATTTGCTATTCTAGAACTCAAGGGGGTGATTCAGTTGACTCCTCTTGCCACCTCTCTAATTTTTTAATGAATCTCTTCACTTGGAACTCGCCTTGGGCTCTCCTCTTGCAACCTTGGCACTTCACAACTTGCTCTAGCTCTTGTTTGGCTTTGATTCCTCCATGTGAGTACATCAACCTTCAACAACATTTTCCTTGTGGCTCTCTTATTCTCCTTGGCTCCTTCAAAATCCTCTCAGGTGATATTGTTCTTTTTGTTGTCTTTTCTTTATTTCCATTGTTGTTGCAGCTTTCTTATAGTGCCCCTGAGCACCTTGAAATCTTCATATTCCCTTTCTTTCATTTTAATTTACATTATTGCACATTCATAGCTCTAACCATTCCTTAACACACTTGGGACAGGAGCATTCACACACTATTTCTATCTATCTATCTATGGGCTGCTATGGAGGTAGAAATACCAAAGTAGGGGTTTGACTAAGGCAAGCCACCAAACAGCCGCAACCATTTTTCATGTTCTTTGCAACTGCAGGTTTCTTTGGGTGGAGATATCTAGCTACTTGGGAGCTTGGTGATATCTTCTCTTTCATTATCATTTTTGTCAATTTCTTTCAATAGATTAGTTTATCAATTTGCTGTTATATCATTCAACTAATGGTAGTTCTATCACATTTTTTGGTTGTCTTTTTGTGTATGCAGGTTGTATTTTTCTAGGCAAAATGTCTCAGATTTCCTAATCCTACAGGACAAAAGCACTCACGTCCATACCACAGCCTCCAGTTTTTAGCAACAAATTCATTTTTTTGCATTATTTATATTTTTGAAGTCAAATTTTGTAAATTTATATTCTCGAGTTCTCTAAACTGTATTTTATTAATTTCTCTCATGTTTAGCTTAGTTATATATGACATTTTCTAAGTTCTATAAATAGTTTTGGATTTCTAATTTTATTTTGTTAAATAGTAAAAATATACATTTAATTTAAAAATAGCCACAATCCTAATGTAAAAGTAATGAAAAATCGTTCAGCTAATACATATTAGCTAAATTGCCATTTTTCCTCTTTTAAATCTATGAACATTGATCATTTGGCCTAAGGATTGCCCTTAGCTGGATGGTTTGTTCAATCCAATACAATCTGAGAAAGAAAACTATATTCCATGACTGACTTTCTCCATTCATTTATATTGTCATGACCCCTTTCTCAAATTAAAATAATTAAAAAATATTATTTAAGTTGAGCCCAATAATTTAAAATTTTAAAGGCAACTTAATAATATTATTATAATTAAAAATAAAATAAAAATATTTTTAAATACTTGGAGTGAAATTTAGGGCCCAATGGCCCAATTTGAGAAGTTGCCTATCTTCATTTTGGGATCATTCAAGTCATCCTTTAAATATTTTCAAATTTGAGCAGTTTGTTCAATCTAGGACATCCAAGGACAAAAACTCTTGGTTTGTTCAGGGTTTTGGAGGATGAGAAATCTTGAATTCCACATTTGGGATCAAGGATGAAAACCCTTGTTTCCAATTTTCAGTAATTCCATCCAAGGATCATAATTGTGTTAATTTGTGGAGGAATTAGAGTTTGCTATATTATCACTACAATGCCACAACAATGTTTGTTGCTGCTTTTTTGAGATTTTATGCAAAGCTCCAACAATAGGGCAATTTAGATTAGCAACTAAATATTTATTGGATCATTTTTTATTGATGTTCTTGTTGATGTTCATTTTGAGTACCATTAATGGTTGATGCTGGATTAGTTAGCCACACCAATCTGTTGTTCATTGCAGTATTATTATCAACCACGCAACATTGGAGGATGGGTGTTTGACAATACAAGAGATTGCAGCAGTCATAGGGAATTAAATCTGCTATTCTTTGATACTAGAGTTTGTTATTATTTTAATCCATCTAATCATCAAACAACCCAATCCCTCTGCATCATCATCACTGGTTTTTACAGGCTTCTATGAGTTTTATTTATTAATTTGAATTGAAAGAGGTATGAGTGGGTATTATAGTTGGTTTTAAGAATAAGTGTATTGACTGTAGTTCTGTGCAAATTACAACAGTAAAGCAATAAAGGTTTGAGATTGATAATTCATTGCAATTCGTAATTCTGAAACTTAACTTATTTTGAGTAGTAAATTCAGTTTGGCTTTCTCTTGACAAATGATGTAATCAAAGTAATGAATTCTTTATGTATTTGATTGTTCATGTAATGTCCCTCATTGGGGTTATACTAGTTTTATCCCAAATTATCAATCTCTCAAGCAACAATGGATTTAGAGGGTACCTTGGTTTGATCTAATCCCTACGGACAAGTTAGAGATCAATTACAATGATAACTTTAACAAGATTAAACATTAGTACATCCATAGTAAATTTGCTAATCTAATTATTATCCTGCCTTAGGCGGCTCAACCATGGAGGAGAATGGAAGATAGAGTGACTAGATGGGGTTACTTAGCCTCCTTAGCCTCATGTCGCGCATGCCATTCATATGAGGTGGCCTACTTAGCGAGGATCCCAATCCCTTCATCTTCCCATCCTTTTCCATTCCCCCATGATTGATCTCCTTATATTGTTACACCATGATAGGGGGGTGAGGTTACAAAGGATGTCCTAGTGGCCCGACTCTCCTAGGCCCAAAGGCAACACCCTTGTAACAAAGGCAAGTACCCCTTTGGCCTCCTTGGGACTACTTGGTCCCCCATTATAGAACACATTGGTTCTCCCTTATAGGAAACATTGGTCCTCCATTATAGGACAAACATTGGTCCTCCATTATAGGACACTCAGTCCTCCATTATAGTGTCCTCCATTATAGAACACATTGGTTCTCCATTATAGGAACACATTGGTTCTCCATAATAGGACACACAATCCTCAATTATATAACACATTGGTTCTCCATTATAGAGGTGGCATACCTAGGAGAGTGCCCCATCACTATTCCCTTGTGTAATCTCCCTTCTTCTATCATGGTGCAAATACACACAGTAATTTAATCAAATTCAGACTTGCAAATAATCATATCAGCAATACATAATGGGTTATGGTTATGCTATCATAGAATATGAGTAATGATATGCATGAAACCTTGATCCTATTTAACAATTCATTATATCCCTTAATTATTCCATCACAAATATATCAACTTACAATACAACTGAATCTTTGTTGCCAGCAGATCTCTTACTTTTATTTCCTAAATCGTGTTAGTTTTTATAATCAGATTATATAAGCAGAATTTAATTCAAAATCAGACACATAAACACAGCATATACCCTGGGAAAACCCTCCACTTGAGGGAGAAAAACCCAACAACAAAGATCTCTCTTATATATATAAAAGATGGCAACAAATCTCTTTACAATGAGGCCACACACAAGGCCTATATTCAGCACCAACACTAGATGCAATGACAGATAATAATCTGCTCTTCCTTGATCTTCAAATCTGCACTTAGAGAAAATTCGCAATCTGCTCTTGAAGGAATTCGCACTTGAATGAAGGAAATGATTCGAACTTGCTTGATATGAAACGGAGAGGAAATGACCTTGTATATATACAAATGTGAGAGAGGTCGCACCTCTTCATGTACAAGGTCGGCCATAATACAAAGAATATAATTACAAATAATAAATGCGAGTTACAAGGAAGGTCAGCCCAAGAGGAATTTATATTTGTTGCCAAGTGAAGCGCCTCTTCACTTAATTATCTCAATAAAAAAAATAGCCGATAGGCTATATGCAATTTTATGTCTTGACACATGGCTGGGAGAATGAGCCCGAAGCTGCTATAACATCAACACTCCCTCTCAGCTAGGGAGGAATTCTTCCAGCTGTACAAGACACATCACCTCATCGTGATGTCAACCACTATGGCTACTCCCATACGTGGAAAAGGAACATATCACCTCATCATGATATCAATGATATCAACCACCATGGCTACTCCCATATGTGGAAAAGAAACATATCACCTCATCGTGATATCAACCACCATGGCTACTCCCATATGTGGTATGCACAAGTGCTCATCACTCAACGTGATGTTGTCACCTCATCGTGACATTCACCATGGCTACTCCCAAAGGGCGAAAAGCACAAGTACAAGAAAATCATCACAAACTCTCTCACGTGATGTTGTCATGGAGTCACACACATGACATCCACCATGGCTACTCCTAGAGGGTGGAAACAAGGGCTTTCACCTCAAATCTCTCTCACAGAGAGAAATGCATTAAAGCAAATCAGAAGATCACTGATACTGAGACTCTTTCTCAGCTAGGGCTTCATTCTCCACAATACCAAGCTTGTCTTGAAAGTACACAAACTTTACTCTGGCAAGAGGCTTGGTGAGAATGTCTGCCGTCTGCTCATCAATGCTGATATACTTCAACTGGATTGCTTTCCTCAATATCTTATCTCTGATATAGTGGTATTTGATCTCAACATGTTTAGTTCTATCATTAAACACCGGATTGATAGAAAGCTTCACACAGCTTTGATTATCACAATGAATGACAGTCGGCTCCAACGGTTGTCCAAACAATCCTGCAAGGAGCTTCTGAAGCCACACTGTTTCTCGAGCTGCCACACAAGCTGCAATATACTCAGCCTCTGCGGTGATCAATGCCACTAAAGACTACTTCCTGCTACACCAAGAGATCATCGCAGACCCCAAACTGAAACAACATCCAAAGGTACTCTTCCAATCAATGACACACCCTTGCCCAATCGGAATCAATATATCCATGCAGCTCCAAGTCCACATCAGAAGAATATCTCAAGCCATATCCAACTGTGCCACGCAAGTATCTCAGGATATGCTTCGCTGCAATTAGATGCATTTGCCTTGGTTCACACATGAACTGACTAAGTGCACTCACTGCATAGCAAATATCTGGTCTAGTATTGACTAGATACATCAATGATCCAATCAACTACCTATACATAGTAGGATCCACCAAATTTGAACTAGTTGCAACCTCCTTAAGCTTCTGAAAGTTTGTTTCCATAGGCATAGACATGGATTTGCAATCCATCATACCAAATCTCTTCATAATGTCAATGGTATACTTCCCTTGACTCAGAATGAACTCATTCGGCTTCTGCCATACTTCTAATCCAAGAAAGTAGTGCATGAGACCAAGATCCTTCATTTCAAATTAAGAAGCTAGCTCCTTCTTGCATTTGATAATGAGGTGATCTTCTCCAGTAAGAATTAAATCATCAACATAGAGAACCAAGATTAATGCTTCTCCATCAATTACCTTGAAGTAAAGGTTTGAATCAGCATCATTCTTGGAGAAGCCCAAGCTCATCAGGTATCGATCAATTCTTTTGTACCAAGCACGAGCAGCCTGCTTAAGGCCATACAAAGCCTTCTTCAACCTGCAAACATGAGACTCCTTCCCATGAACCTCAAAGCCATTAGGTTGCTCAATATATACCTCTTCCTCGATTACACCATTCAGAAATGTTGTCTTCACGTCCATCCGATGTATCTCCAATCCTTTAGATGCTACAATAGCAATGATGGTCCTAACGGATGTATAGCGAGCAACTGGAGCAAAGGTTTCCTCATAGTCCACTCCCTCTTTTTGAGAGAATCCTCTAGCCACAAACCTAGCCTTGTACTTCTCAATGCTCCCATCAGCTGCATGCTTGATCTTGAAAAGCCACTTAGAAGAAACAACAAATTTTCCTTCAGGTCTAGGTATGATGTCCCATACATCATTCTTGAGAATGGATTGATACTCTTCAACCATAGCATCTCTCCATACTTGTTGACTAGTAGCTTCCTCAACACTGGAGAGTTCAAACTCAATGATTTGACTCATCAATGCAACATAGCTTGAAAACTTGCGAGGTCTCTTGCTTTCTCTGAAAGTTCCTCTTAGAGATACAAACTTCTCTGCCTCCTGCATAGTTTGCCTAGCCCAAAGAGGTCTCTTACGACCAATCACAATGTCTATAGGCCCATCAATAGGTTCCAAAGGCTCAATTGGATCATCATCTTCTTTAGGATCAATAGCCTCCCTCTGAACCTCAGGAGTATGGTCAACTTCCATATTCTGAGGAGACTCTTGGTCTTCATTGTCTATCTCCATGTGGATGCCCTTAGACCTCTCGAATGCAACATCTTCTTCAAATGTAACATCCCTGCTGATCTCAATCAACTTTTAACCTGGAATGTATATTCTGTAGGCTTTTGAAGACTCGCCGTAGCCCACAAATATTCCCTTCTTGCCAGACAGTTCCAACTTTGTCCTTTTGTCTTTAGGTACATGAACATATACTGGACAACCAAAGATCCTCAAATGACTTACTTTCGGCTTCACCCCTGCGAATGCTTCTTTGGGAGTCATGTTCTCCAAAATTCGGTGAGGGCTTCTATTCAATGCAGGCATTTGTGACCTTTTCACACATCGCCCCCATTCAAAATGGGGACCTCTAACATCCTCGGTCTTTTGGCTTTGGTTTTTGTCTCTCTCTCTCTTGTCTGTCTCTTTTCTATGGTCTGCTTTCTGGGGACGTTCCCGTCTGCAAGTTTCAACGTGATTTTGGCCAAGTCTGGAAATTAGGGTTTGAGTCTTCCTAGTCAGACCAAGGTCGAATAAAGGCGATAAATTGAAAATTGAGCTTAACATTGTTGTTAGTGTGCTTCCAGCAGACTTCCAACCAGGTTTCATCAGATTCTAAGGTACTTACTATTTTTAGTAAGTGCACAATTACAGGCAATTTGTCAGCATTTTCAAGATTCCAACAGTCACACAGCATTCAGAGCTTATCAGACTGCTCGCATGCAAAATTTGAGCGAAAACAGACTACTTACTATTTTTAGCAGTCCGGCTTCCAGGGCAAATTTCAGTGGTCCATGCAGAGTTTTTCTTTGCATGTTGGCATATTCCTTCGGTTTTTCAAGACCTTCGCAACGATGTAACATGCAAAACGAGACGACAACTTTCAGGAATTACCTTCCGAGGCTATTTTTTTGCATGTCAGGAGTTTCTTTTGCATGTCGGGTGATTCCTGATGGGTTTTTCGAGAGCTTCGCGATGGTGTGACATGCAAATGAAGATTCTCACTCAGTAAGGAACTTGCTATTTTTAGCTGTATGTCCCGGCAGCCGCCTCCCAGCAGTTCAGAATCATGAGCTGATCGCAGTGCCACAGAAACGCAGACAAACAGAGATCTTTTGATACGCATGCAGAGCGAATTAGGGTTTCCAGCTTCGGAGCCTAAAAATAGGCGTAAAAAGTCAAAATTTTGAAATCCGGTGTAAACCACTGCGATCAGCGTCCTTCAGGCTATCTGCTGGTGAAATTTCAAGTCAAAGCGCGCACTTACTATTTATAGTAAGTCAATTTGGAAACTGGCTAAAAATAGTAAATCAGGTGCATGCGTCAGTGTCAGCCAACAGGTCACGTGGTGAGGAGCGCCTCATTAAAATTTCAACTCGATCGGAGCAATGGAGCTATCAAAAACAAGCAGTTACTATTTATAGCAAATCATCCTCAGAAACATGCTAAAAATAGCAGGTCAGCTAAAAATGGTAGTGTCGACAGGACCACGAGGTCGTGAGGATGCAATGTGCAAAGTTTCAAGACGTTCCGAGCTTCAGAGACGCAAAATTAAGAGGCTTACTATTTATAGTAAGGCATGAAGAAACCGGCAAAGACGAGAAAAATGTCTAAGTCTGGAGCTTTATCCTCCACCACCTTGAAAATGCGCAGCCCAGATGTTTGAAAATTTTTCTAAGGCATTAAAAATCCGCCTGCCACCTCCAAATGCGCCCAAGGCACAAGTGGTCAATGAAAGTCAACAAGGTTTATCCTGTTGGCATAGCAAAATGCGCCCAAGGGAACTCAGGAGAAAGTTTTAAAATTTTCTAAGTATAACTCTCATCCTCCACACAAGGCAAAATGCGCCCACTTCAAGAGTTGTTGAAAAAAGTTTCTAAGGCAAACGAATATCCTCCACCATGGCCTAAATGCGCCCAACAAGCAAGAAAGTCAAAGAGGTCAAAGGGTTTTATCCTCCTCCCATGCCAAAATGCGCCCAAGGAAGAGTTGGTGCAAGATATTTGAAATTTTTTCTAAGTACGAGTCTCGTCCTTCACACATGCTGAAATGCGCCCATGCAAGAATAAGCTGGAAAGGGTCAAAAGGTCAACAAAGTTTATCCTGCAGCTAGGCTAAAATGCGCCCAGCTAAAAAGTGGTCAAAGCAAAGTCAAGCAAAGTTTATCCTCCAGCTATGTGAAAATGCGCCCAAATCATGCCATGTGAGGACAAAAATAAGAAGCTGAAAAGTCATTAGCTGAGGCGTGGTAAAAGTTATCCTCCTCATCATGCAATATGCGCCCATCTTTAGCTAGTCAACATGGGTCAAAGATGCTTCATCCTCCTCTACATGTAAAATGCGCCCAAATGGGGCCATATGAGGACAAAAACAAGGAAGCTCAAAGGCCACATGCCTAGGCGTTGAAAGTCTTCATTCTCTTGAATATGAGAAATGCGCTCAAGTAAGTGTAAGGTGGTGAGTGTAAAGTAAGGTGCT
This sequence comes from Sequoia sempervirens, assembly GCA_007258455.2. Classification (NCBI taxonomy): domain Eukaryota; kingdom Viridiplantae; phylum Streptophyta; class Pinopsida; order Cupressales; family Cupressaceae; genus Sequoia; species Sequoia sempervirens. Next base: position 328,769,079 of record VDFB02271358.1, on the reverse strand, counting down.
AGACGTGTTAAGTACTCCCCTCTAAATGTGATATGCGCCATGCAAAGAGGATGAATAAAGTGTGTTGGGCGTTGAAAATGCCAAGGTGTTAGAGATTTTTTTTTGCTAAGGCGTGATTTTCTTTCCTCAGTGTGCTATACGCCTTAAGTATGAAGTGAAATATAAATTGAAGTGATGAAATATCTCTAAGGCGTTGGAGTTAGATAAAATTGCCTTGCGAGTGTGAAGTGAAATACTAGTGTGGAGCGGGAAATAAAAATGTGCTAGGCGCCTTCGTGAAAATTTTCTTGGTGGAGTTGATATTTTCACGGGCAAAATTGATCGAGTTGGATATAAATTTTCTAAGGGAAATTTTTTCAAAAATTTTCTAAGGCACAAAATATTTTCTCCCTTAGAAAAATGCCTAAGTCTGGAAAGGTGATGGAATTTTTCCTGAAGCGTGAGCAGAGTGCCAGAGGTGAAGTCAGAAGAATGCCAGCTCCACAGAATTAATAAAATTTTCCAAGTCAGAGCAAAATTCTCAGAGGAGATCGAAGAACGAGAATAAATTTGATGAAAGAATATTTTCTAAGGTTCAAAATTCAAGAAAATTAAATGAACCCGTTCGTTGGGTACCCATGGATTCATCGCGTTCTGGAGAAAATTTTCTTCTGGGTATCGAAGATTGCCGATGAGGAGTTGATTTTAAGGTCTTCCACAGTTTGTCGAGGATTCTGGGATGAAGATTTTAAGTGGGCACCAGGTTGATGAATTTTCCTAAGGGAAAATTTGAAAATTTTCTAAGGCAAATATGAAGAAAATGTGTTCTCAAGGCGAAATTCTCCAGACGATGAATTTGAAAGGAACTGCCTAGGTGAATTTGCTCAAATTCTACGTGAAGATAGTTTTCTTGAGCCAGAGATGAATAAAATCAAGGTTGTTAGAGCTCCGGCAGGTGAAATGAATTTCTTGAAGATGCAGTTGAAGTAGATGATACGCCCTTGAAGAGGATGGATTGAAAATTTGGCTAAGGCATGAAGAATTGGAACGCGAAGGCGATGAATGCTTGAAAATTGGAGCGTGAGAATCGGGTAAGTAAGTTAAGATTATATTATGAAGTGTTCTAATACCCTTCTCCTTGCTTGTTTTGCAGGAGGAATGTCGAGGCCAGAGCGATGTCTTGAAGTGATGAAGCACGATGATATTACAACCCTCGGAGGAAGATAAAGTTACAAGTTTCAATCTCGAAGGAAGAAAAGGTTGCAAGAAATTGGCTAAGTGTTAGCTCAAGTGACAAAGATGAAATGTTTTCAAAACTCAAGATGAAGAAAGGATGGAAGCTCGAGCGAAGTCAAAGAATAAAGTCAAGAAGAGGATCGAGAACAATGTGAATGCGTCTACAAACGGAATCTTCTAGAAGGATGATGGTGGACATTATGGCGCATTTATTACCCCACTCTCCTTTGTGGCGGTTTTTAGGGCAAATCTTGTTTAGGGCTGAGGTGGCGTGATTCTGGCCACTCTATTGATTGTAACCCTAGCCGTCTTTTGGGACTTGGCTAGCTATATAAAGGGGGAGTCCCCCTCATTTGTAATTCATTAGAAGTAGAGTTTAGACGTCAGACTAGAGAGTAGAGCAGAGGTACTTTAGTTGTAATATCTTAGCATAGTAGTTTAGATTGAAAAGGAGGGAAAGTCTTCCCCTTGGATACTTTGTAAGAAGTTGTCATGTATGCTTTCATAATAAAAGAATTTTCATTGATGGTGAATTCTTCTTTGTTGTGAATAGTTGTTGAGGCTTCTTCGTCCTTCCAATTCGCGTAGCATCTTGAAGTAGCTTAAAGCAAAATAGTTTTCATTATTATGCAAGCAGATGTTAGTTGTGGACTTGTGGTGTTAATTGAGACAACTTCATTTCATCCATACCACTAGCGGCTTGCTGACGGCAGGTCTGCCTTGTGTGGTCAACTGGAAAACTTTACAAACTTAACTTCGATTGTGATTCATGTGTTTGTATGCGTCGTTCTGATGGTGCTTACATGTTGAGTTATAATTTGAAAACCTCTTGCCATTCCCTTGAAGATTGCACCTGACTTTGTGTAAGTTGTCCAACGTGAGGCGGAGCAGAGTCTGGTCGAAGTTTGTCAAGATTGATCCCACGTCCCGTCCTTAGATAGAAGATTAACTTCTTAGGCCCTACCCCCCTTTTTAATTCAGTTCATTTCCGGTTAGAATTAGGAAACCCGTGCTCACTTGCCAAATCATTTGAATTGCACGAAAGCCCTTAGTCTACTGTTTGTTGTTAGCCGTCGAACAATTGTGTAAGTCCCCTTGAAAATACCAGCAATATCACATCGAGCCAAACTGAGCCTATTCGCACTTAAGGAACCTTGGAGTTGAAAGCATGATCTTACTCGCAATCTTAGCATGCTGAATACTTTGTTCAAGAGAGGATAGAGCGTCCGTTGGGAGACTTTATTCTGTGTTGGTGCGGTCTCAAAAACCACGTCAACAGGTCGGAAATTGGATGAACCAAGATCCGAATTTATCAAGCAACACCATAGCCTCTTTAGACAACCTTTTCTGAAGTCCTCCCTGAAGCAATCGAGTGATATACATGAGGAAGGCGTCATTGGTTACCTTATAATTGTCCTTATAATGCAACTATAGCTCTGGGTAACACTCATACGCTTTGAACTGGTCATTTCGAAGTCCAACTTCCCCTTTGCAAATCAGTCCTCTATACTTAGTAAACCGTGCCAGGATATAAACTATGTAGGAACTCATATTGAAGGTCTTGGTCTTCTCCAAGTTTCTTAACTGGAAATCAATGTTATCACTTATCAATTTTGCCCAATTTATTGCTTCCATTCCCAATACGACCTCCTCTACGTATGAAAACATCCATACTTCGAAGAAAGCTCCCTGAGAAGTACCCATAATCCTGTTCAGAATGTGAATCATGTCACTATATTCTTCCTTAAAATCCGTGCAAATCAATCTCTTAGGCAGCTTATAGCGAAGCCTTTTTGGTTCTTTAATCCAGTTGGAATTAACTATGTCTATACAAGATTCTTTGGCTTGATCAAACATGGTTTGTGATTCCTCTCGGGTTCTGTTCAACATTTTATGACTACGAGGAATACCAAACACCTCTCTGACTGAATCTTCTGTGAAGTATGCCAAAGTGATCTCGTTAGATGCTTTAATGGATCTTGTTTGTGGATTGTATCTTTTGGTGCACTCAAGCATCAACTCACTGCACTGAACTGCAGGTGGAAATCCTGCTGCCTGGTGAAGTCCGCACTTAACGATGTTAGTTGCAATAGGTGTGGGCATTTCATGCTGAGTACTAAACATCCTTTTCTTGTGTTGAATTGCATTGAACTGCTCGAAGTTAGTATCTGCTACTTTCTTCCATTTTGATGACAGTTGGGATTCTGGATAGAATTCCCTGAGAACTTCCTTCACTTGGATTTTTCTAACTCCACCTCCTAGGTTTTTTGAAGTAGACATTGTGCCTGTACGAAGCTCGAAGTTAGGAAATTTTCAAAATTTGCAAAGAAGGCGATTTTATGGCTGGAGAATATTTAAATAAATTAATTAAAAAATTCTAGAACTTGACTGCCTAGGCTGGTTGGAGAATAAATTTCAATAAAATAAAATTTTCCTAGCGTTTATTCTTTTAAAAGAACATTCAAAGAATTTTTTAAACAATTTACTGGACTTTTAAAGCTGAAAACTGAAGTTTTTGTGCAAATCCAAGATAAAACTTATTTTTCCCTCTTCAAATTCGCCAACTATGATTCTGCAGTTGATTGAGAAATTTGAAAATAGAAGAAAAATGTCCAACCTTGTACTCTGGAATGAATGTAACTTGCAGCTCAAGAAGAAAATAAGGAGGATGCCTTTGGCTGAGAGAAGTTTGCCTGTGAAAAAACTTAACCTGTGAATAATGAAAAATAAACTCACAAGCACTTCTTTTATAATAAAAAGTTTCCTTATTAGCCTGGGTCGCCCTCTTCTTTGATTGGGTGCTTTGTTTTAAAACGCAAAAAGCAATCTTGTCTTCTTTTTTTGATTTTTTCAAGGCGTCCCTTCTTGCTTGCTTGCTAAGTTTTTATTTTTAAATAAAAGGTTAAGTTATTTTCTTCTCTTTTTGCCTTTAGAAAATTCGACCTCTAAGTGGACTTATCCACTTTGTAACTGGATTTTTCCCTTTTACCAAGGTAACTCTTTTGCCTTAGGAAAAATTTCGACTCTCTTCTTGGAAATTCGACTTTCAACTCGAATTTCCATCTTTTCAACTGGATTTTAACTTCATCTTGGAATTCTTGAAGTCCAAATTCGAATTTTACTTGCCTTAGCCAATTTTTTATCATTTTTCCAACTGGAATTTCGAATCATCCAACTGGATTTCTTTGTACTAGGCGAATTTTAGCAAGACTTTTCAAATGGACGAATTTTAATTGGATTTGTCCAAGATTTAACTGGATTTCTCTTTGATGAATGAATTTTTCAAATGGATTTTTTCAAGATTCAACTGGATTTTCTCATGGGACGCACCTCCCCAGACTTAGGCGAATTTCACCATAATTTTCTTGCTTTTTACTTGATTTTTTCGTTGATTTTTCTTCCTTGAAGGTGCGATTTTTCAATTGATTTTCCAGCTTTTGCATGCACTTTTCCTTGCTTTTCTCATGATTTTTCCGATTTTTTAAGATTTTTATTTGATTTTTCCCTGCTTTTCAATTCTAAAAGTGGAAACTTTCGACTCCACTGCCAGTGAGACCTAGCACTTTCTAAAAATAGAAACTAAAAATAGAAAAAAGCAAAAAGCAACTTTCTAAAAATAGTAAATTCTAGATTGGTCCAGAAATGCCAAAAACGAAAAAAGCAAAAAGCAAAAAAGCAGAATCCCTAAAAAATAGGAAGTGTCAGAATTGAGCGAAAGTACAGGCGATCCTCGTCTACCGGGTCTTCTAAGCATTTCTATGACGTTCATGTTCAGTTTCAGGCCCAAATTCTCAACTTAGCTCGGGTGATGACTCCAAACTTTGACATGAAATTCTCAAGGCACCAGAGGTTATGAAATTGCTACTCAAAGCTAAACCCTAAGAGCAAACCAGAGAGGGTCCCCATTTGCAATGGGGCGATGTGTGAAATAGGTCACAACACTACCTAATCAGCATTACAATGATTATCAAATACATGGAAAATATGTCATGAGCTACACAAATGAAAGCTTATTACAATATAAATCAGTCCTTGCTTCAATGAACCATAAGGCAACATAAAACAAGCAAATATTGAGAATATACTAGGTCTGATATGAAGGGACATCAGTCTGATTTTTTGAACAACGAACCTGATACATCAACTGACACATTGTCAAATGCTCATAATTCTCTAACCACACCTCTGAATCACTTCAAATCTGTTGCAAAAGATGCCAAAGAGCTAGGCGTCCAAGTCCTAGCAACTAAACACCCTGAAATTGCCTCAGAAACAACAACATGCTTCCCAATGCACTCCCAACCAAGATGTATGGCCTCCAAGGAGGGTGACCTGCTCTTAAAATTCAGATTCTTTGTCTAAATCATAAAACTTGGCAAGAATGGGTGCCCTAACATGAGGAAACTGTTAAACCAATACCCACAAAAAGATCTCGCCTTCTCCGGTCAGAGTGAGCAAACACATGAATCAGCCATAGATAAACCAGCAACACAAAATTGATATAAATACTCCAAAAAGAACTCCAAAACCAAAACTAACACACACCCACACCAAAACATCAAAAAACATCAAAACCCACAAGATTATAAAACCTAAAAGTAGCCATCACCATTGAAGCTCAACTGCAACCTTTGAATGAAGAAGCACCCAAATGTTCAGCTAGGAGTTATCTTTCAAACTCGAAATTGAAGAAGAACTAGGAGGTGTACCAACCTCGAAGCAAGAGTCTGAAATGATTTCAGCAGCACTTCGTCATAATGAAAATGAGATAACCAAATGAGGAGGAAGAGAGGCACATTTATAGGCTCCACACCCAGAAATTCAAATCTCTTTTTCCCTCCAAAAAGGGACACCCATTTGAGGAATAAAATAATATTTATTAAAACTCATTTACTTGCTTACTTTGGTGTCCACTTTATCTTGGCATAAATATTAACTTTTGAAAGATAGTCTCCAACCTAGGCGTCCAAAAATGAGGTCCACTTTTAAAAACAACTCAAGTCATGAAGCCTAGATGTGGGGTCCAAAAGCAACAATAAAATATAATACGACTTAAGTTATCAAACTTTCCCTTTTGAGTTCCAAGAATGCTGGAGAAGAGCCACTGCCAACACTGAACTGCGAAACTGCTAGAAATAGAAATTGAGTGTTGAACTGCAAAACTGCTAGAAATAGAAACTGAGTGTTGAACTGCTGCCAAACCACATTGCCAAAAATAACACTAAAAATAGTGACTCCAAACACCATTTGAGCACATTTTGGGCAGCCGTTGTAACTTACTAAAAATAGTAAGTCCAAAAGTAGTCTCTGATGAAAATGCATGTGACACCCCTCTGAAGCTCTCTAAAAACCCAAAAACAATCTGGCAAACTCTTGCATGCATCCCTTGAAAACTATGAAAGATACCTCCTAGAAAATAGAAAACCCTAAAAACGCCTCCGAATAGCCTACAAGACTCCAGAAATAGGCTAACGGTTACTGAAAAGCATAGGGCTAAAAAGGAGACATTACAAATTTGCCACTTAAGAAAACCTTGGCTGGCATGATTTTTATAGGAAACTTTATGCGATTTGCACAAAATTATCTGCAATATTTTGGCAAAAAGAAATGTTTGTAATGTCCCCTTCTCACACTTGAGTAGTGGCATTGTCCATTCGCTTATTCCAAAGTTCCTGGAGGCTAGTTGGAGTTGATTAGGGCGCTCAATGGCCGACATTGGGCTCAGTGTTGGTTTTTAGCAGGACTTTCTATTTATAGCAGTTGCCAGTTTGTAGTGCTTACTATTTATAGTAAGCCACAGGGCATCTTAGTGAACTTCAGTTTTGTGCCAGTTTGTGTTTTGGTGAGTACTTACTATTTTTAGCAGTTGCTATTTATTGTTGCTATTTTTTTCCCAGGCCCATATTGCTTCAATAGTGTAATTCCTAAGGTGGTGTTGGAGAGTCTAAGGTTGGATTATTTAATATTTTCCTTTTATTAGTCACTTAAGTTATTTTTTATAAAATAACTTTATAACTTAAGTGAAGGGGTTGGTGGTCATCGTAAAAAGCACCTTGTGTTAGATTTTATGATTAGATATAAAACTCAGATTTTAATTCAAATTCAAACACATAAACACAGCATATACCCTGGGAAAACCCTCCACTTGAGGGAGAAAAACCCAACAACAATATATCACTTATATATTGAATATAAAACAATAGTCTCCTTTACAATGAGGCCGATAATGAGGCCAAATAATTTGCACCACAGCTTGATGCAAACTCAAAATAATATATTACTCCTTCTATGCTGATAGTATTGATCTCCCTTAGTGATTAATTCAGCCTTCTTCAAGAATACGATCTGCTCTTGATATACTTGCTCTTGAATATATGCGAACTATGCAATGGATGAATATCTAATAAAATGAATGCAATGAACAAATGAGTGGTGCACATATATACACAAGGGATAGATCGCGACCCTTCAAGAAGCATCATGTCGGCCTTCAAAAGAAACGGATGTGTCTCCAAGGAGGTGGCGGATGATAGAAGTCGGCTCCAAGAGATTAATTAAATATTAAATAATATTCAAGATGAGGCACCTCCTCACCAATCGATGTCACCATAAATTAAATAGCCTATGGCTATTATTTAATTTATTCTTTAATGCAAGGAGATTGGGGCTGGAAGAGAATCCTGACACTGTTATAACATCAACACCTTGGAACCTAATGTTATAACTTAATGTTGTTTTAGAAGGCAACAAAAACGAAATAGTTTCCTTGTGAGCATTTGGATGCCCAAGGGAGGTATAAGGCGTTTTAATTATTAATTTTTAAAGGTTCATGAGGATGGCGTTGGAATTGGAGGGGAAAGTGTTTTAAACCTAAAGTTGCCCTAATTTCCCTCTTACTCTCTATAAAATTTCATCTTGACTCTCATTTGCTCATCTTCGAATTGGCAACTTAATAGGATGCTGCTGGAATGACTCCAGAGTACTTTGGCTGTGTGTTAAGGACGAAAACCCTTGCCATATTGAGCTGGTTTTGGTGGTGAAAGATCCACCCTAGCTGGGTTTGAGTGGTTCCATCTAGGGATCACACTGTGCTACAACAAAGGTCTGATTTCCTGAGTTTTGGGTGTTGAAAGATGAAGATTTTTGTGGTATTTTGATTTGGGTTTGTTGGTGTGAGTGTGGTTTGGAGTTTGAATCATTTTGGAGGTGATTGGTAGATGTTTTGCATTGATTTCTGAGGTTTGATATGCATTATCAGAAGTTCTAGAAACTCTGATTTTACCTGTGGCTGAAGGACAAATCTGCTCAAAACTCTGTTTGTGTTTGGCTCCTCGTTCTGGGTATTGGTGCATTGGATTCCTCATGTCTGGGCACCATCTTTCAAGCTATCATTTGGGGGTATTCAGTGAAGGTCTGCTTTTGGAGCTAAATCGCCCTCTCTAGGGGCCATACCATTCTGGGTATGCATGACAGAGGTTTGCTGATGTATAAACCTCTTTATCAGTCCGTTTTCCAGTGTTTGTGTTGCTGTTTGAAGGCTTTAGAAACTAGGGAATCTTATGCGATTCATCTATGAGGAGTTTGGAAACTATTGGCGTTGATTTGCTCCTGTTGTAAGCCTTTAACCAGGTCTGAAATTTCATATATCAGGTCTGATATAGCATTGTATAAGTCTGATTTCAATCTGGAAATGTTGTTTAAATTGTATTTTGCCATCTTTTATGAAAGTATTGTTATTTGCTAGTTCTTCCATTCTATTTGCAATATTCCATATGTTGGTGTGCATTTTGGAAATACATTGGAAAACAAACTTAAACACACAGCATAAACAATACAATCTGCAACTGTGAAACTCAAAACAGCATACATGGATTTTCAAAAAAAAATCAAGGGGTGTATGTTACAGGATTGTCAAAAAAAATCAAGGGGTGCAATTCCTTCTTGGGAGGCATGATTTGCAGATGTAGACTTGGTGCGATTTTTGGATGCAATTTGCAAACAAAAATCAACTAAAAACTTGGCACGATTTTCACCAGAAACTAGTCTCATTTTTTTTTCTTGTAGATGGTCACAACTTTTAGTTCGCAAACCTTTTCAGGTTGCAAACCTTTTCATGTGACATGCTTTGATTGCCATGTCCCCAAAGTGACATAAAAAGAAAAATAGATAAATGAAATAAACAACCATTTATAGAAAATATATTATATACATTTAAATATGCACGAGATATAAAAATGAAATAATACACATAATCATAAACATTATTATTCACAAGGAGATTAAATCGATACTAATTAATTGTCTTTTTGCAAAGCAAGCACTACCCTTAAGTGACGGGGGAAAGACTGGGCGTTTATTTAAGATCACGATCGAAGGCATTAAAACATAATAGAAAGGATCAACAATATGTAAGACAATATTAATATATATTAATTGTCTTTAAAGAGATAATCATAATAATTGAGGAAGGATGATGGGATGCCTCCAATTGTTAGTTTTATGATCAGATGTAATGCACAGAAAATTAATTTAAAATCAGACACAATAACACAGTAGATACCCTGGGAAAACCCTCCTCTTGAGGGAGAAAAACCCAGCAACAATTATATCTCTTATATATATGAGCAATGGCAACAAGTTACATTACAAAGAGGCCACACACAAGGCCAAAGATCAGCATCAGCAATGGCTGTAACACAAACTAGTAGTCTGACCTTCAATTTGCACTTGAATAAACACACAATCTGTTCCTCTACGAATTCGCACTATTCTTCTTGAAGAGCTCGCACTTAATGGAGAAGGAGATCGAACTTGCTTGATGTGCAAATGAGAGGAAATGACCTCATATAAATACATTGCTAGATAGGTCGCACCCTTTCAATAAACTAGGTCGGCCACCAATAAATAAATACAATTAATAATAATGAATTACAATGAAGGTCGGCCAAGGAAGAATGATGCAAGGAAGTTGTCCAAAAATAATGTTGCCATTTACACATATAAATAATTTATATCTTCAATTGGGGCTGGAAGAATTGAACCCGAAGCTGCTAACATCAACACTCCCTCTTAGCTAGGGAGAAATACTTCCAACTGCATAAGACATATCACCTCATCGTGATGTCTACGACAATGGCTACACCCAAATGTGGAAATGAAGGATATCACCTCATCGTGATATCAGATATCACCTCAACATGATATCAACCATAATGGCTACAACCATGTATGGTATGCACAAGTGTTCATCACTTGCGTGATGTTGTCACCTCAACATGACTTTCACCATGGCTCTCCTAGAGGGTGAAAACACAAGTACAAGAAAATCATCACGGACTCTCTCACGTGATGTTGTCATGGAGTCACACACATGACATCCACCATGGCTCTCCCAGAGGGTGGAATCAAGGGATTTCACCTCGAACTTCTCTTACAGAGAAGAACTCATTAATCAAGGGATTTCACCTCGAACTTCTCTCACAGAGAACTCATTAATCAAGGGATTTCACCTCGAACTTCTCTCACAGAGAAGAGCTCATTAATGAGGATCACTGATACTGAGACTCCTTCTCAGTTAAGGCTGTATTCTCCACCATACCAAGCTTATCTCGAAAGTACACAAACTTTATCCTGGAGAGAGGCTTGGTGAGAATGTCTGCCGTCTGCTCATCAGTGCTGATATACCTTAATTGTATAGCTTTCCTCAATACCATATCTCTGATGTAATGGTATTTGATCTCAACATGCTTGGTTCTGTCATGAAACACAGGATTGACAGAAAGCTTCACATAGCTTTGGTTATCACAATGAATGATAGTAGGCTCCATTGATTGTCCAAACAATCTTGCAAGGAGCTTACAAAGCCACATTGCTTCTCAAGCTGCCACACAAGCTGCAATATACTCTGCTTCTGTTGTACTCAATGCTATAGATGACTGTTTCCTGCTGCACCGGGAAATCATAGCAGATCCCAAATTGAAGCAACATCCAGAGGTGCTCTTTTGATCAGTAACACTCCCTGCCCAATTAGAGTCAGTATAGCCATGCAACTCTAGATCCACACCTGCAAAATATCTCAACCCATATCCAACTGTGCCACACAAGTATCTCAGGATATGCTTTGCTGCAACTAGAAGTATTTGCCTTGGTTCACACATGAACTTGACAAAATGCACTTATTGCAATCTGGTCTAGTATAGATACATCAACGATCCAATTAACTGACTGTACATAGTAGGATCCACCAGATCTGAACTAGCTGCAGCCTCCTTAAGCTTCTGAAAATTGGTTTCCATAAATCAACATAAAGAACCAAGATCAACTAGATTACCATCTTCTTCAGGTTCAGTAGGCTCCCTTTGAATCTTCAAGCACTTGCATCAACCTTTTGACCTCTTCGTCCAAGATTGCCTGCAACACTTGCCTCAGTGCACAGCTCTGGTATAGTAGAGAGTTCAGGGTAGACCTCCTCGACCTCATAGTAGATTACTCTATTCTGAATAGGTTTGCAGAGCTACCAATATCAAATCCAGATGACTGTCTTGTGCAATTATGATCTCAGCAGTTGAAGAGGTCTTTCAAGGATTTAACACTTCGCCTTGCAACATTGCAACCTTCACTTCTTCTCAATGAGTCACATAACTCCCTCTTGATCCCTGCTTTAGAGATTGCAAAGAAGACTTCTGGAAGTGAACTCCCTCTAGCCACCAACTTAGTCTCACGGCTGCAAGTTGTGACTTCACGCTTGATCATTTCTTTGGTTGGCATGACTTCCTCACAAGATGCCTCAAGCTTTTCATCACTAAGCAATCTCTCATCACCTTCTTGCTCCTAGAAATGTCCTGAAAGCATTTTAGAGAGAGATTACTAACAGTTTATAATTATCCAAAGAAATATCAAGGCTAGAATCATACAAGGTTTACTATCTCAGGTTATGGCATAAATACATAATAATTTATGAGCAATATTAAAACATAAATGAATCAACCTATAAGAGAAATATATCAAAAGATCAGAATGAAGGGATAAAGAAACTTATCTTTATTTAATTTTGATATAACTCTTTCTTCCATCTTTTACTCCTCTCGAGAGTGCCAAACTCAGCACAACAAAAAAAAAATCTGCACAACTACAGATTTCTTGAATGCAATATGCAGTTAGCATGTAGAACCAACTCTCTCTAAGAGTTCAAGGCTCTATCATAGTTCATGCATTAGAGAATGATACCATTGAAATTACAATTCTCTTTTTATTTTAGAGTCACACTCAAAAATCTTCACAACCAGCATGCAATAAATGAAATCTTCAAAAAATCTTATGCTAGTGAACACAATTCAAGAGAAACCACTATCTCTCTTTACTAATTACAAGATCCAACTAAATGATATAACTCAACAAACAAAGAATACTTATCTCTTTAAATATTTTGATGGATGCAAATACTGGACGCAGTAAGATACGCTGCTCTTGCGCACAGATCAACACACAACCTTCACGGCTTGAACACAGGCCCATGACTTAGAATAGAAATTCCCTAGACTCCTTCTGAGAAGAGATCTCATCCACATCCACAAATGAAGCATGCTGATTAGGCCCGGTTGGGCAATCCTTTGCATAGTGACCAAATTTGTCACAACGAAAACATTGGACTTTGGAGAGGTCCCACTTCTTCTTGAATGCGGGAGCACTATTTGACCCTTTATCTCTATTCCTCTTGAAGTATCCTTTCTTTCCTTCTTTTCCTTTCTTCTTCGAGGATTGAGCGGAAAGAACATGAATGTCTTCATTTGTAGAGCTTCGACCAATACCTCCGCAGCCAACCTAGACTCTTCTTGAATACAATCTGCCCTCAAACGATCAAACTTGGGAAGTTTCGATCTTGCACTGATTCCTTGAATGAAGACTCCCAAGATGAAGGAAGACCATTAAGGGCAAGCATGGTCAAATCCTTGACATCAACAAAATGACCAATAGAAGAGAGCTGATCTCTCAATTCGGAAATCTTCATGAAGTAAGTGATGACAGATTCTCCTTCCGCCATCTTCACATGATGAAGTTTTTGCTTCAATGCAAGTGCATGGCTTGTGTTGTTGATCTCATACATCTCCTCCAAAGACTTAAACATCTCCCTTGCCGTCTTCATCTTAGAGATGATGGGAACAATATGATCTTTCACGGAATCAACTAACATCTTCTTTGCCTTAGTATCTTTCTTCTTCCATTGAATATTCTCTTTCTCATCAGCAGGCTCAGAAACTTTGCTCTCCACGAACTCAGCCAATTCACTTTCTTCCAAGGAGAGCATAATTCTGAATCTCCAAGATGTGAAATTTGATGCTCCCTCAAGTCTATCCTCAAGCTTAAGACCGATCACCATCTTGACGAAGAGATAGAAGTAAACAATGATGAGAAAGAGAGTAAAGAGTATCGCTGTAATAACAATCTGATCAAGATCTTCTTCAAACCCGCTCTGATACCATGTTAGTTTTATGATCAGATGTAATGCACAGAAAATTAATTTAAAATCAGACACAACAACACAACAGATACCCTGGGAAAACCCTCCTCTTGAGGGAGAAAAACCCAACAACAATTAGATCTCTTATATATATGAGCAATGGCAACAAGTTACATTACAAAGAGGCCACACACACGGGCAAAGATCAGCATCAGCAATGGCTGTAACACAAACTAGTAGTCTGACCTTCAATTCGCACTTGAATAAACACACAATCTGTTCCTCTATGAATTCACACTATTCTTCTTGAAGAGCTCACACTTAATGGAGAAGGAGATCGAACTTGCTTGATGTGCAAATGAGAGGAAATGACCTCATATAAATACATTGCTAGATAGGTCGCACCCTTTCAATAAACTAGGTCAGCCACCAATAAATAAATACAATTAATAATAATGAATTACAATGAAGGTTGGCCAAGGAAGAATGATGCAAGGAAGTCGTCCAAAAATAATGTTGCCATTTACACATATAAATAATTCATATCTTCAATTGGGGCTGGAAGAATTGAATCCAAAGCTGCTAACATCAACACCAATGAAAGGACATGACCAAAATAAAAAGACGTCACCATCCACACACTTAGATATAGAGACGGAATCCATTCATGGAGGGAGCATCGCTAAGAGCAAATACAATAAAGAAGATAGAGGTAGTCAGCAGAAATATAAGGGAAGGAGAAAGCCGGAAATAAGAATAGGTTGGGTAGGACAGAAATAAAGGAGATTAAAATAGGAAAGCATTTGATAGAGGCTACAGGAGGAGACTAGACACGCCCAATCAGGTGATTCTCACTTAGCCATTAGCAAAGTCGACTTACAAGATTAGGGCATTGAATCAGTATTGTAATTTGGTTTTTGAATTGCCTCTTTCATGTATGCGCCCATGCTTCTTATTTTTGTCTGGCAATACTATCTGTTCTATCTTACTTAATTGAAAATAGTATATGTGCGAATCTGAGTATTTACCTTTGGAAAATTTGAATAATCGACTTGTGGAGAAAATCTAAGCAACCTGTCTAAACTTGTTGTATGAATTGATTCTAACCCACCAGCAAACTAATATATAGTGCCTTGTCTAAAACACCCTCTAAACAGACTGATACATAAAAATGCGATCTGGTTACTCAATGAATCCAGCTATCTGTTCAATTTATTCTCCTGCCTGTAAAAGCATTTCAACTTATGTAGTTACTTGAGTATCTTCATAGCAAATGGCATTACATTGTCTAGACATCCATGTAATAAACTTTAACTGACCATAGGTATCAAAGGATAGCAATAAAATACATCTGTAATTGTTCACTTTTATGTCATCTAATTACCAACAATAAGGCATTGTAATAAGGCTAATGATATGCATGTGTGAAAGCTTCTCTCTTATTTTTGAATGTATGTACAATTGGATTATAAGTAAGATGATCTTCATAGTATTGTCATTATCATTTTAGGAATGGATTTTGATGTTGAATTGAAGAAATAAGGATATGTGCTAGTATATGTTGATTACCTAAAGATTGTTTGAGTGTTTGGAATCCTACTTGGAGGAAGGGCCTGAGAAAGGTGGTACAGTCTAGAGACCTCACTTAATATCCGCCCAATCCTAAGGAAAGGATGGGCCATGGATGAGTGGAAAGGTCGACTTAAGATCCGCCCAACCCAAAGGCAAGGATGGGCCATGGATGAGTGGAGGTCCCACTCAAGTCCGTCCAGATGAAGAAAGGAATGGGCCAAGGAGGGGTGGTAGGCTTAGGGTCCCACTCAAGTCTGCCTGGGCCAAGGAAGGGATAGGCCATGGAGGGGTGGTAGGATCAGACCGCTTATAAGCTCCGCTGGCTTCCTCCAGTAGGAAAAGTGTTTTCTTAGTACATAATAGTTACATTTGTGATCAATCAATGAATATGATGCCATGATGCTAATGCTAACCAATGTGTATGTGCATGTGTGGAAATATGATTCATGTGGTGAATGCAGGATTTCAATCCAAGAGATTTATTTAATAAGGTGAAACCCTTATCCTAATTTGTGGCAATTTATGATCAATAGGTGAATTCTAGGGAAAATCGGGATAGGGGGCATTACAATGGTATCAGAGCATAATCCTGCCATCTTGTGAAAAAGTAGTCAATGTAAACTTACCATAGAAGGTACCCCTAGAAAGAACAACACACTCAAAACAACACCATGAGTGAACAAATGAGCAACGAAATAAGAATATTCATGGAACAAACCACCCAATCACTTAGGGACCAAAATGAAAGGAACGAAAAAACCACCCAAGCACTCTTAGACCAAAGTAAGAGGAATGAAAGAACCACACAACTTCTCCTCTAGGCCATCCTAAATATGAATAACAATAACGGAAGGGAGACACATTCTAATCATTCCAAGAAAAATAACCCTATCTCCCCAAAAGCAACCAATTCTAGACCCACAAGACCTCCCTTCTTACCTAGGGAAGAGCACATGGTTGAAGGGGAGACAAACGAACCCCCCCATAGATAATGTGGATGAGATTGCAGTAGCATACTATAGACTTGATCCCAAAATTAGAGGAACTATCCCTTTTAGAGACTATTGTGAGGCCAAAGTAAGGACCGTCCTGTTGATGCGTGTTTTATGACACACCGAACACTCTAGAATAAAGAGTCCAAAGACGCTCTATCCTCTCTTGAAAAACTACCTCGTATGCTAAGATTGCTAGAAAGGTCATACGGTAATTCCAATGTTTCGTGGGTTGCGGAGATGGACAAGCTCAATGGATGATGTGATATGCTGGTATCACAAAGGGACCTTGGACAACGAATTACTCAAAAGTAGGGATTTAGATTGATTTGACGTTGAATGTTCTTTTATTTTTTTGGGATTTTCGATTTTGAAAAAAAAGGGAAAAGGGATGAGAGTTTAGAAGCTAGACTTATGCTAAACTACTCCTATGAACTTAAGAGACAAATGTTGGATAGTGAAATTTAAACCAATCTTTGCTTTGCCAAGCACAATGACTATGAAATTTAAGAGACAAAGATGGTGCAATCTTCAATGGGATTTACGAACGATGTCCTATTACACAATACCACCATCAATTCGAACAATGCATATAGGTAATGGAATTCAAGTTAAACAGTTTCAAAGTTTAGACTAACCTTGCACATCAAATTGAAAATCATTCAATTGAAAAAGGTATGAACTAATTTCACTATTTTCAACACTATCGATCTTTCATTCATCTAAAAAAGTTGAAACTAATTTACTTTATTGAAGAAATATGAAACCATGCAAGCTCTCAAAATAACAAATGCTCAACTATGAATCAAATCATTATTTGAATAGCACTAGTAGCAACAATTTCACAAGTCTTCCTGAATGAATGAAATGAGTGGGGTTTATATAGGCACCCCAATTACAAAGCAGCGGCCCAGATTGATTTGAGATCAATGGCCAAGATTAATCCAAGAAACTCTAACCCTAAAAAGCATAACCAACTCCATGGACATATGGCACAAGTAGGACGAGCCACTTGGAGTGTGGAAAATAATGAGACCTTGCAAATTACTCGAGCAAATGGGAATCCAAAATGCAATTCCCCTTGGCCTGCTCCCTGGCTGCAAATGCAAGAAATTTTGTTAACACCAAATTGAGCTCCTCCATTGATATGTTTGGCATAGAATCCAGCTGCACTCCCATTATGTCCAAGGTTTCAAGGCATTGAGTGAAAGTACTTTCCCATCTACCTTCTTTTTTTTGAAAGCTATCCGTAAAGGTCAAAAGAGAAGACATGTCATCAAGCTGATTTTCTGTGATAATCTGCATTTCCTTGAAGTAAATATTCATCACACTTTTCTTCAATCCTTCCAAATCCAAGCCATTTGCATCATGATGCTCCTGCCCTGTTAATCCTTCAAGAGAGGTGAGGATTTTAAACTGTATTTTCCCAAGAGAATTCTGTATAACAACACACTCTTCTTTCATTCCATCATATATTTTCCTCCTAGCTAACAAGGAATGATACCATCTGCTGAAATCATATGAGGCTCCTTCCTCAATAACACCTTCTTGGATCAATATTTTCAAGGATACTTCCTTTAAAACCTTCAAACGAGGTATTACTTTGTCATTTATGTACTGGAAGTCTTCCCAATTATCTTCAATCTGCCCAATTTCAGTCATAAGCAAGGCGGGTCTGTCATAAGTCTGAGCACATTTCTCCAAGAATTGCTCCATTTGTTTTGAGATATTGTTGATCCAACTCCTAGTTGCTTGGCTTGTGATCCTCATAGCTTCAAGAGTGTCAACGGATTCCGGAGGAAGGGATGATGGTGGGATAAAAGCTTCACTTTCTTGGCGCAAAGGGGCTGTTATTTGTTGAATGAACTCTATTAGCCTCAAGTTTTCCAACTCTAGTCTTTCCTTCTTCTCCTTTGTTTTGTCGAACTTCTCCTTGATGGCCTTGGAAGTGTCTGCTAGCTCATGGAAATCTTGATCTATCGTGGTTGGCCCAATGTCCAACATTGTAACATCATAGTCCATAGGAGTAATCTGATCTCTAGGCTTGTCAACTTTTGGGACTGCAATTTGTAAATCCTTGGATCCTGCATCATTCCTGATAATCTGAGAGTAATTTTTAGGCTTCTTTGGCGTTTTAGCTTTGCCAATCCTCTCTAAGAAGTCCTGCATGCTTTCAACTGGTTGAACTTCATCTAGTGGTTTAGACTTCTTCATCAAACTTTCAGTCAACCAAGCTGGGATAGTGGATAATTCCATCCCATCTTCCAATTGAATATCATCATTAAACTCTTTTAAGGCAGAAATTATTTCATCTCCCAGCTCCTCATTGTTTTCAAGGATCTCAGTATCTCCCATGCCTTCAATCTTTAGCGTATCATCTCCTTCCAAACACTCAGTGAAGGTTTGCTCTTGAAGAAAATCCAACTGTTCTAACTCTTGAAATTCATCCTCTTGTTCATGGTTTGGTTCAATCTCAGCAATGGACACCTCTTCTACTATTCTGATAGATAACGTACTTGAAGATGATGGAATTTCACTCACCTTTTGCTTCTTACTCTCCAACTCTTTACTAGTTGCTTCCTTTTCCTTTGTTTGAAGATCTTGAATCATTGGCTTCCTCTTGGTTGGACATGGAAGTTCATCAGGACCTTCTCCAACTGCTTCTTCCTGACTTTCTCCATTGTTCAGCATGACATAGGTAAGAGAAATTCCTTCTTTTCTCAATCTGCTGATCTGATTATCCACCCATTGCCTAGAGTACGCTACAATGTCCTTCATCAATATATCCAAATCAGTCAACTCAGGTTTTGTCCCGTTGGGCAACAAGATAGGCTTGTTCTTTTCCTGTTCAAATTGAGGATGCACGTATTCTCCATTGTCTTTTACTTGGTCAGGAACGGGGAATAAGTCACACTTTTTTACAAGGTCTATTGGAATTCCAGACCACATCTTCTTCCTGACTCCATATTCATCCACCAAGTTAGACCAATAGTCTTCAATCTGCATAACATGAAGGGACTTCTTCCCGTGAATTCTCAAATATGGATCATAATCAGACCTTGATTTATAAGTGCCAAACTTATAAAATTGTAACTCTAACTTTGCTGCCTTGGCTGATTGTAATGAGGGACAGACTTCTAGCATTTTCCCAATTGCAACACGAAAATCCACTCCTTGTTTGTTCTTTTTCCCTTGAATGGAATCCACATACGCCAATTGCCTTGCAACTTCAAGCATAATAATCTTATCCATTGGATACTGAGGGAGTTTATACGGAGCATCTGGGAATCCATGAACTCTTATGTATGTAAAGGTCGGAAATTGGATGAACCAAGACCCAAATTTATCCAGCAACACCATAGTCTCTCTAGATAACCTGTTTTGAATTCCTCCTTGAAGCAATCGAGTGATATACATGAGGAAGGCGTCATTGGTTATCTTATAATTGTCCTTATAATGCAACTGTAGCTGTGGGTAACAATCATATGCTTTGAATTGGTTATTTCGAAGTCCAACTTCCCCTTTGCAAATCAGTCCTCTATACTTAGTAAACCGTGCCAGGTTGTAAACTATGTAGGAACTCATATAGAAGGTCTTGGTTTTCTCCAAGTTTCTTAACTGGAAATCAATGTTATCACTTATTAATTTTTCCCAATTTATTGTTTCCATTCCTAATACGACCTCCTCTATGTATGAAAACATACATACTTCGAAGAAAGCTCCCTGAGAAGTACCCATAATCCTGTTCAACATGTGGATCATGTCACTGTATTCTTCTTTAAAATCTGTGCAAATTAATCTCTTGGGCAGCTTAGAGCGATGCCTTTTTGGTTCCTTAATCTAGTTGGAATTAACTATGTCCATACAAGATTCTTTGGCTTGATCAAACATGGTTTGTGATTCCTCTCGGGTCCTGTTCAACATTTTGTGACGACGAGGAATACCAAACACCTCTCTGACTGAATCTTCTGTGAAGTATGCCAAAGTGATCTTGTTAGATGCTTTAATGGATCTTGTCTGTGGATTGTATCTTTTGGCGCACTCAACCATCAACTCACTGCACTGAACTGCAGGTGGAAATCCTGCTGCTTGGTGAAGTCCCCACTTAACGATGTTGGTTGCAATAGGTGTGGGCATTTCATGCTGAGTACCAAACATCCTTTTCTTGTGCTGAATCGCATTGAACTGCTCGAAATTAGTATCCGCTACTTTCTTCCATTTTGACGACAGTTGAGATTCTGGATAGAATTCCCTAAGAACTTTCACTTGGATCTTTCTAAGTCCACCTCCTACGTTCTTTGAAGTAGACATTGTGCCTGTACGAAGCTCGAAGTTAGAAAATTTTCAAAAATTTGCGAAAAAGGCGATTTTATGGCTGGAGAATATTTAAATAAATTAATTAAAAAATTCTAGAATTCGACTGCTTAGGCTGGTTGGAGAATAAATTTTTATAAAATAAAAATTTCCCAGCCTTTATCTTTTTAAAAGAACATTCAAAGATTTTTTAAACAATTTACTGGACTTTTAAAGTTGAAAACTGAAGTTTTTTGTGCAAATCCAAGATAAAAATTCTTTTTCCTTCTTCAAATTCGCCAGCTATGACTCTGCAGTTGATTGAGAAATCTGGAAATAGAAGAAAAATATCCAACCTTGTGCTCTGGAATCAATGTAACTTGCAGCTCAAGAAGAAAATAAGAAGAAGAAGGACGCTTTTGGCTGAGAGAAGTTTGCCTGTGAAAAAACTTAACTTGTGAATAATGAAAAATAAACTCTCAAGCACTTCTTTTATAATAAAAAGTTTCCTTATTGGCCTGGATCGACCTCTTCTCTGATTGGTTGCTTTGTTTTAAAACACAAAAAGCAATCTTATCTTTACTTTGATTTTTCAAGGCGTCCCCTTTTGCTTGTTTGCTAAGTTTTTAATTTTTTAAATAAAAACTTAAGTTATTTTATCTCCTCTTTGCCTTTAGAAAAATCGACTTTTAAGTGGATTTATCTACTTTGCAACTGGATTTTCTCCTTTTACCAAGGTAACTCTTTGCCCTAGAAAAAATTTCGATTCTCTCCTTGGAAATTCGACTTTCAACTAGAATTTTCATCTTTTCAAGTGGATTTTAACTTCATCTTGGAATTCTTTAAGTCCCAATTCGAATTTTCATTTGCCTTAGCCAATTTTCACCTTGGAAACATTCGCCAATTGGAATTTTTAATCATCCAACTGGATTTCTTTTGAACTTGGGCGAATTTTATCAAGACCTTTCAAATGGACGAATTTTAATTGGATTTTTCCAAGATTTAACTGGATTTCTTTATGGGTCGCTCCTCTCTAGACTTAGGCGAATTTCACCATAATTTTCCCGCTTTTTACTTGATTTTTCGTTGATTTTCTTCCTTGAAGGTGCGATTTTTAATTGATTTTCCAGATTTTGCATGTGCTTTTCCTTGCTTTTCAAACCTTTGCATGCGCTTTTCCTTTGCTTTTCTCATGATTTTTCCGATTTTTTAAGATTTTGCTTGCTTTTCAATTCTAAAAGTGGAAACTTTCGACTCCACTGCTAGTGAGACCTAGCACTTTCTAAAAATAGAAACTTACTAAAAATAGAAAAAAGCGAAAAACAACTTTCTAAAAATAGTAAATTCCAGATTGGTCCAGAAATGCCAAAAACGAAAAAAGCAAAAAGCAAAAAAGCAGAATCCCTAAAAAATAGGAAGTGTCAGAATTGAGCGAAAGCACAGGTGATCCTCGTCTACTGGGTCTTCTAAGCACTTCTATGACGTTCATGTTCAGTTTCAGGCTCGAATTCTCAACTTGGCTCAGGTGATGACTCCAGACTTTGACATGAAATTCCCAGAGCAACAGAGATTATGAAATTGCTACTCAAAGCTAAACCCTAAGAGCAAACCAGCGAGGGTCCCCATTTGCAATGGGGCGATGTGTGAAATAGGTGACAACACGTCCGTAGAAAGGAAAGGAAGAGTCAACACGACAAAGACCTCAAGAATAGAGTGAGTAAGCTAACCCTCCCTAATTTTGATGGAGAAGGAAAAACCACGACACATTCGTGGGTCCAAAAATTGTACACGTATCTATCACTAAGTCCAATGACAGTGGATAATGCCATTAAGTTAGCTGTGCTACATCTAACAGGGATGGCCCACGAATGGTGGCACCATAGTCTCATTACCCAAGGCCACCAACATGTAACCACCTATGATGATTTCACTTAGAGGCTAATCAAAAGATTTGACCAAAAGCATCTCGAGTGGTACTTTAGAGAACTCACCCGAGTAAGACATGGAACTATAGAGAGCTATGCCACCAAATTTCAAAAACTAGCTGTCGTGGTACTTGAAATCTCTCAAGAGAGACTCACCTACTTGTTCATGGAAGGATTAAGGGGATCCATCAAGAGCATGGTGGGTGCATTAGAGCTCACCAACTTAGATGAAGCAATTCAAAAGGCCATGAAATTCGAGGATAACCTACCAAGAGACAAACCTAAGAACTCTACTACATCGTCCAAACCCCCTCACAGAGAGGAAAGACCTAAAAAGGAAGATTCACTAAGGACATGTTCTTACTGTAATGGGAAGCGAGATCGGGATCACATGTGTCAAGCAATGGAAGATTTAAAAAGGAAGGGGTTATGTTTCTCATTCCATGGACCATGGAGACGTGATCATAAATGTAAAGGTCAAGCCCACAGGATAGAAGTGACCCCCAAAGGAGAAAGCCAAGAACTCCCAAGCAAGAAAACAAGGTATGATACAAGAGATCTCAAAAGTATCCAATCAAAAGAAGAGAGGACAGAAAAAAACTGGAGCTTCGTGGAGGAGCCAATCTAATAACTACGACACCCTTACACCCTCAAAGATCTAAGAACATACTACCCAACCAATCTTCCCAATAAGAATTGTAATATGTCACTTGAACTCTCTTCATAAGACCCCTAAGGTCTCCTAATCAAGTAGATAGAAAACCCTTCATAGAATATTACATAAATATGTAAGAGATATCTAGGACATTAAAAAGGGTTTGCTTGAGGGCAAGCAAATTGAGATAGGAGGATTGTCATCTCCCCAAAGTGACATAAAAAGAAAAATAGATAAATGAAATAAACAACCATTTATAGAAAATATATTATACACATTTAAATATGCACGAGATATAAAAATGAAATAATACACATATATCGTAAACATTATTATTCACAAGGAGATTAAATCGATACTAATTAATTGCCTTTTTGCAAAGCAAGCGCTACCCTTAAGTGACGAGGGAAAGACTAGGCATTTATTTAAGATCATGATCGAAGGCATTAAAACAGAATAGAAAGAATCGATAATATGTAAGACAATATTAATATATATTAATTGTCTTTAAAAGAGATAATCATAATAATTGATGAAGGACGATGGGATGCCTCCAATGAAGGACATGGCCAAAATAAAAGACGTCACCATCCACACACTTAGATATAGAGACGGAATCCATTCATGGAGGGAGCATCGCTAAGAGCAGAGACAATAAAGAAGATAGAGGTAGTCAGCAGAAATATAAGGGAAGGAGATAGCCAGAATAAGAATAGGTTGGGTAGGACAAAAATAAAGGAGATTAAAATAGGAAAGTATTCGATAGAGGCTACAGGAGGAGACTAGACATGCCTAATCAGGTGATATTCTCACTTAGCCATTAGCAAAGTTGACTTACAAGATTAGGGCATTGAATCAGTATTGTAATTTGGTTTCTGAATTATGTGTTTGCCTCTTTCATGTATGCGCCCATGCTTCTTATTTTTGTCTGGCAATACTATCGATTCTATCTTACTTAACTGAAATAGTATATGTGCAAATCTGAGTATTTACATTTGGCAAATCTGAATAATCAACTTGTGTAGAAAATATGAGCAACCTGTCTAAACTTGTCTTATGAATTGATTCTAACCCACCAACAAACTAATATATAGTGCCTTGTCCAAAACACCTTCTAAATAGACTGATACATAAAAATGTGATCTGGTTACTCAATGAATCCAGCTATCTGTTCAATGTATTCTCCTGCCTGTAAAAGCATTTCAACTTATGTAGTTACTTGAGTATCTTCAGAGCAAATGGCATTACATTGTCTAGACATCCATGTAATAAACTCACAATAGGTATCAAAGGATAGCAATAAAATACATGTGTAATTGTTCACTTTTATGTCATCTGATTACCAGCAATAAGGCATTGTAATAAGGCTAATGATATGCATGTGTGAAAGCTTCTCTCTTATTTCTGAATGTATGTACAATTGGATTATAAGTAAGATGATCTTCATAGTATTGTCATTATCATTCTAGGAATGGATTTTGATGTTGAATTGAAGAAATAAGGATATGTGCTAGTATATGCTGATTGCCTAAAGATTGTTTGAATGTTTGGAATCCTGCTTGGAGGAAGGGCTTGAGAAAGGTGTACAGCCTAGAGACCTCACTTAAGATCCGCCCAATCCTAAGGCAAGGATGGGCCATGGATGAGTGGAAAAGTCGACTTAAGATCCACCCAACCCAAAGGCAAGGATGGGCCATGGATGAGTGGAGGTCCCACTCAAGTCCGCCCGGACCAAGAAAGGAATGGGCCAAGGAGGGGTGGTAGGCTTAGGGTCCCACTTAAGTCCGCCTAGACCAAGGAAGGGATGGGCCATGGAGGGGTGGTAGGACCAGACTGCTTATAAGCTTTGATGGCTTCCTCCAGTAGGCAAAGTGTTTTCTTAGTACATAATAGTTACATTTGTGATCAATCAATGAATAGGATGCCATGATGTTAATGCTAACCAATGTGTATGTGCATGTGTGGGAATATGATTCATGTGGTGAATGCAGGTTCTAGTCTAGGATTATTTCATTAAAGAGGACATTCATTTGAGAAGGCGAAACCCTAACCCTAATTGGCAAACAATAAGCAAACTCTAGAGCAAATTAGGATAGGGGACATTACATTGATACCATGTTATGAAATGAAATAGAACACAAAAAATATTCGATTAGATTTGATCTATGATTACATTGACAAACTCCTCCTTATATAGAGTTCAAAATGATGATGAAAATGGTGCATGACAAATGCATGATAAATAATCTAAAAATAATAAACTAATAATAAAAATAAACTAATCTAAATTAAGTCATTAAAGTGACTTTATTACAAACGTAAGTCTATAAGGTCTAATAGCTTGGTGGGAGACAAGTACAAATACTGGAATTTGGTACTTTCTTTAGCTAAGTTTGCTTACAATGGTTTAGCTAACAAAAGTACATTGAAGAACCCTTTCCAAATAATGTATAGGTGTAGTCCTAGGGGTGCCATCAAGTTGAGAGATAGAGTTGATTTGAGGAGTGCTGAAGCTGAAGATTATGCAAAGCATAGAAGCATAAATCTGCAAAAAAACCCGATTAATCGCGATTTTTTAAAAATCTGCAGGCTGGACGATTTTTTCCCCGATTTTTTGAAAAAATCATTGACCTTTTGGTCAATGATTTCTTCCCATTTAAAACTGCAAAATCGCCAAAAAACATGTTTATAACTTGCAAAAAAAGGCAAATAACATCACGCTGATTTTCGTGCGAAAAAATTATCATGAGACCATAGCTTGTTGCTTACTATTATTCTTTGATAGAATTTTTCCAAGCATCCATAGCTTGTTCCAAAGCACCTGTTTTAGGCTTTCAGCCATAGCAGCAAGGCAGTGAACTGTTTGATAAAATGCTTTGGTAGACATGTATGAAAAATGTGGTAGCATAGACAAGGAGCTTCATCATCGGGAGGTTCTGCCCTCTAGCACATCATTTGCTTCAATTGAGTTTTTTGGAACTTTGTACTTTGTTTATAGGTTGACTTTGTACAAAGTCACAAACTATATTGTAATAGACATTTTAACAACTGTCACCATCTGATATTTATGCAGTTGTAGTATGTTTTGTGCAATGTAATCAGCGATATGAATATAACCAACGAAAATTTATTTTCTATAATTCATGGATTGAACTCTGTATTTTATTTGGCTCTCAATGTCTGTATGCTATGGAAATGCCATTAAATTTTAAAAAAAAGTAGTTTCTAACTGTTTTCTTCAATTTTTTGCGTTTTTTTGTAAATCCAATTTTTTCCCGATTTTTTTCTGATTTTTTTTTCCGATTTTTTCCCGATTTTTTCAAAAAATCCTGAACTTTTGGTTTGCCGATTTTTTCCCCAAACGATTAATGCTGCTATGAATTGCAAAGTATATGCAAGAGGTGCATCAACAAGTGCGAAAAATTGGAGCAAATTACCATGAGCTACAAGCAACATACTCACCTCAAGTGAAGAGACAAATAATTTCAAATTGGGGGCTTGTTGATGGTATTTTTGAGAAAAGGAAAGGTTTTCAAGTGCACATAAACAATCTCAAATGGAAAAAGATTGGACCATGCAAGATCCATTGTTTTTTTTCATCAAATGCTTATGAGATAGAGCAACCGGATGGGATTGACATCTCACCCATCTTCAACATAGCGGATTCATATCCTTTCCATAAGGGACTATCAATTGATGATAATGCTTGTTTGAATTTCTCAATTCCATTTTGGAAACAATAGTTGCTTGAGAAGGAGGGGGACTAAATTGTAGTGATTGATTCAAGAGTCATAGAGAACAAGGGGCAATTAATACAATGATTATTTGATCAAGTGGAAGGATAGAGTAACAATAGACTCAGCTTAGATGGGTGCATATGAGATTGGTCAATATAGCCAATCATTGGAAGATCTTGAGTTTAATGGGAAGATGCTCGTTTTTTTCTTTCACTTACTTGGGGTGTATGATGTAGGAGCATCTTGGCATGATATGCAATCTTGGATCAACAAAAATATGTAGGTTTAGTAGGCCATTAAATGTGCTTTGGAATTCAAGTTTCTTGTCCAATAAAAAACTTATGGTTTGTCATTGTGAACTAAGCCTATTATGTTTTTGTTTGATGCTTCATAGAAGTGGTGTCAAGCATAACATATTTATCATTCTATTGTAGAAGAGGATCTCCAATAAGCCATTGTGTCCTTAATGTTCTTATGTTTTCATCAACCACAAAGAAATCTGATTAGGAGTGTTATCATTTGTCCAAAACATTCAAAGATCCCAAGTCAGCATTTTGTCAACCATTTGATGTGCAGATGTTATGGTTTGAGCCATTGTAGCAAAACTCAGCCAAAAATTACAATTACTTGTGAGCAATCAACACTCGATAAGTTCGGTGAGCTAATATGAATTGGATCATTGATTTTTCTTTATACTTTGGCATGAATCTCAATGCACCAAAAATCAGCAAAATCTTGCAATCTAATTGTGGTTATATTATAAATTGTGAGTTAATTCTGATTTGGCACAAAATTTAAAAAACAGCAAAATTTCTGTATTTTTTATGAATTTTACATTTTCTTCAAATTTCTTGATTTTTTCCCAAGTTTTTCTTGATTACTTGAATAAATCTTTATCTTTTGGTTTGCTGAGTCAATCTTGAGAAAGATTTTTGCTGCTATGGTTTGAGCAATATAGGATAAATCAATTGGGTCTTTGAGCACATATGAAATGTTTTTTTTGCATATTATATAAAAATAACATAGGTAGCAACTTCTTGCTGTAAAGGGATTTTTTTGACCAAAAATGTCTATCTTGAAGCTAGAAAAAAGGGGAAAATCATCATTTTGAAAATTTGAAACAAATTAAGGTTAGAGAAGGTTTAGCAACATGGAAAAAAAATGGAAAAAAAATTGTTGTAGAAAAGGATGGCCAGGCAATGAGAAAAGAAGTCTTATCAAGAAAAGAGGCATTTTTTCAGCAAAAAAACTCACTAAAAGTCTAAAACAAATGGGAAGACCTCAGAAGCTACTGTAAGGTTCTTTTGGATAGTACTAAGAAGTGATTCAACCCTAAAAAATCCTGATCAAATATGTTTGGGCTACTTTTAAGGCACTTTTCTTCATTTTTAGATATTTCTAGGGCCCTGTGGGCTGTATAAATTGTAAAATATATGATGAAAAAGTGTTACATTTTCTAAAATGAGGTTTCTTTTTTTTGGTTGTTTATCATTTTCTACAATATTAATATTAGAAGCTTTGAGGTTTTTTTAAAGCTTTGGAAATCAAGATAATTGTTTGTTTTTAAATTTATATGCCTCAGTGAGAAAATACCTAGATTTGCAAACCCAGTGGTTGTTTTGGGTTAAAATTGAAATTTGATGTTTTCAATGTTCCTGCACAATGTGAGATTTTTTTTTGAGTACTCATACTGTATATTCCTCTGTTATTTCAAGAAAATTTAAATTTTTATGCAATTTACGTGTTTGTATTTCTAAGTTAAACTTTCCATTAAATGACGATTTCCCAAATATGTTGCAAATGTTCACCAGAAGGTTGCAACAACATAGTTTGGGTAATTAACTGTGGGTAATCTTACTTTGGTAGTTCAGATGAGGTTGCCATACTCTTGGTGGCCTAACCTTGATTTCACCAATAAGTTCATGTTAGACGGTGAGACCATAAATGAATTTCTAAATACTCATTAAGGAATTGAGCCTATGTTTTGTGTGAGCATGGAAAAGAAATTTAAAATCCGTAAATCCACAAAGCAAGTTCTTTTAGAAATGCATGATGATTAGTTCAAGAAGAGAGATATTACTGTATTTTGGTAACTTACTCTAATGTAGACCTAATGTTCCTCTCATTCGGCTATGTTGTAAAGTGCATGGAGAATGGTTTTTTGGTCTTATGAATGTCTAGTAGTTATGTTTGTATAAGTTTTTTTTGGTTCCATATAGTCATACTCAATACTCATATTGCATTTAGGGATGTTTTAAGGATTTTCCAATTACCGAATTGAGTGGTTTGCCATATATGGCATGAGGTTCTAGGGTAATCAAGATCATAGATCAAAAACTTAAGACTCAACAAGACAAAATTTTGATTTGGATTCAAGACTTGGCAAAAACTCAGTATATTAAAAAAACACATAAATTTGTAAAATAAACTTAAATATCAGGCATAATTTTGAATTTAGAGAACTTAGTTTTTATATTATTTTTAGGCCAAAAAGGTAGTACAATGCATAGTGTCATATACGATATGATGATTGATGAGTTGTAATCATAGAAATTACAAATCCAAAAAAATATTTTACAATTTTTTTCTTCAATTAAAGCTCCTTAGAAGCGGTTCCCTTGAACTGGACGGCAAAGATTTCTCCTTAGGAACAATTTCATCCTTAAGCATATTATGATCATCATCCGTGTAGCCCCTCCTAATTCTTCCATCTCTACTTGGGCTCACACTTCTACATCTGCTACCCATTTTGCTGCTTCCTTATCAAAATTAGCAATTTCCTTCATGGAAAATATGGTCATCACATTTTTCAGCAATCCAAACTGAATGTGCATCAATCCCATCCAATGCAATCACATCATGAGTCTCCTTCCCTCCACTTTTTGACATGAAGATGACGGTTGTATTGCACAAAAATGAGGTAATTGAGTTGCTTTTGGGTCAACTTTATGTGAATAGCCCTAAATGTGCTCTAGTTGTGTTCGCACTTATAAGTGCTACAAGGCTGGCACAAAATGAGGATGACAAGGCTTTGCAGGTTTTGTGTTTTTGCACCATAATCTTCCTTCCACAAATTTACTGTTGGTGTGGTTATGCGCACACCTTACTTAAGCTTACTTAAGTAGTTAGGTTATTCAAAGTTAGACTTGTTAGTTATTTTCCTATTGTGAGTGATTAGGAAATTAGAAAAAGTAACTCATTGTGCAATCCAAAAGATTAAACCATATAATTTGGCCAATCAAAATCGAGGATGATGTAATATGACCAATAGATTCACTTGTAGGGTTATCATAGAATTCTATAAATTAGAGCTTCCTTCCTTTAGAATGAGAGATGAGAGGATGTGTATGGTGTGTGTGTGTGTGTGTGTGAGAGAGAGAGAGAGAGAGAGAGAGAGAGAGAGATAATTTGGTCAATCAAAATCAAGGGTGATGCAATTTGGCTAATAGGGTTATTAGTGTTAACATATAATTTTGTAAATTAAGGCTTCCTCCCTTTAGAATGAGAGATGAGGATGAGAGAGAGAAAGACATAAGAGTACATATGTAAGTGTGAGGAAATATCATTATACATGCTTCATGGAAGGAATTTATTAGAGAAACTTAGTGATGCAATGCTATTATGTTGTTTTCTTTTCTTTTGAATATAGATTTATAGCATTTGCCTTGTGTTTCTGGTGACTTCTTACATAGATATGTAATATACACCCCTAAATTTTCTTTTGAAAATAACTTCCAAATGAAAGTAAGATGCAATGCAACGTCCTTTCCACTTTCTGATCACCTACTTCCCAAGATGGGCAAGTTGAGAGCATACAGTGTTCAAGATTATACAATTAACTTGAATGCTACAAATGAAAGGGAAATGCACTAGGTGGTAAGCCAACCAATCTCACTTATTCATCGGAGTGCATACACAATATTGAAAGAAATAACACTACACACTTATTCAATGGAGTGTGATTACAAAACATCCACTTATTCAGTGGGAAAACAAAGAGCACTTCCACTTATTCAACAGGAAGACAGACACAAATGTAAGCACTTGTTCAGTGGGGCAAGTAACAACCAAACCTTCCACTTATTTAGTGGGAATCAATACAAAGCTACCACTTCTTCAATGGGGTAAGTACATAAATCAATGAACTTGTGCCAAACATGCTAGCAATACTATCATCCAATGTTAAAAATGATATAGCAAGTTGCAATATAACTCATAAACTGCTGCAACACTTCAGAATAGATTCCAATATTCAGTGGGAATCAATACAAAGCTACCACTTACTCAGTGGGGTGAGTACATAAATCAAACATGATAGCAATACTACCATCCAGTGTTAAAAATGATATAGCAAGTTGCAATATAACTCATAAATTGCTGCAACACTTCAGAATAGATTCCAATAACATGAAATAATCAACTTAACAAGTAACAATCAGCAGAATACCTTGAATGAATGATGAAGGAAGTTGGTGCTAGTCTGCTAACACTTGTTTACTCGCTAATATACTGGCATCACAGAGCTGTGCTTCTGCTGGAAAACACTTAGACAATGCTATAGAGAAGCATATTAACATACCAACTACCCAGTCACAAAGAAAGCCTTCCAAACTCCACAATGCTCACCAGAAAGTGCTTAGAAAATATCTATAACAGACTGGATATTGTTGTGACCTTTTCACACATCGCCCCATTCAAAATGGGGATCCCCTAATTTTTGCTCCGTTCGGGTCTTTTGGCTTGGGTTTTTCTTCTCTCTCTCCCGCTCTGTCTCTTTTTTGATGTCCGCCTTTTCGAGGATTGCGCCCGTCAGTGAGTTTAAACGTGAAATTGATCAAGTCTGAAAATTAGGGTTTCATCTTTCCTGGTCAGTCCGAGGTCGAATAAAGTGAATAAAGTGAAAATTGAGCTTAACATTGTTGTCAGCATGTTTCCAGCAGGCTCTCAGCAGGTTTTCATCAAAATTTGAGGTACTTACTATTTTTAGTAAGTGTGAAATTACAGGCAGTTCGTCAGCATTTTTGAGACTCCGACAGTCACACAACATTCAGAGCACATTAGGTTACTCATATGCAAAATTTGAGCGAGAACAGGCAACTTACTATTTTTAGCAGTCCGGCTTCCGACATGAATCTTAGGGCTTAGATGCAGAGTTTTTCTTTGCATGTTGGCATATTCCTTCTGGGTTTTTCGAGACCTTCGCGATGATATAACATGCAAAACGAGACGACCACTTTCAGAATTCAGCCTTCCGAGGCTATTTTTAGGGTTTGCATGTCAGGGTTTCTTTTGCATGTCGGGCGATTCCTGATGGGTTTTTTGAGAGCTTCGCGATGGTGTGACATGCAAATGAGGATACTCACTCAGTAAGGAACTTGCTATTTTTAGTAGGTGTGTCGGCGGCAGCTTCGGCCACTTGGGAATCACAACCGATCGCGTTGCCACCAAGCGAGCAAAGAGATCTTTTGATACGCATGCAGAGCGAATTAGGGTTTCCAAACTTTGGGACCCAAAAGAGGCATAAACGTCGAATTTTCGAAACCGATGTAAACCATCGCGATCAGCATCCATCAGGCTATCTGCTGGTGAAATTTCAAGTCAAACGGAGTACTTACTATTTATAGTAAGTCAGATTGGAAACAGGCTAAAAATAGTAAATCAGTTGCATGCGTTGGTGTCGACAGACAGGTCACGTGGTGAGGAGCGCCTCATTCAAATTTCAAGTTAATCGGAGCAGTGGAGCTAACAGAAACAAGAGGTTACTATTTATAGTAAACCACCTTCAGAAACAGGCTAAAAATAGCAGGTCAGCTAAAAGTGGCAGTGTCGACGGAACAACGAGATGATAAGGATGCAGTGTGCAAAATTTCAAATCGTTCCGAGCTTCAGGGGTGTAAAATCAAAGGACTTATTATAAATAGCAGGGCATGAAATACTAGCGAAAAACAATGAAAAAATTCTAAGTCTAGAACTTCGTCCAGTTGACATGGCAAAATGCGCCCAGTTGATGAGGAGGCAGGAAAACTTTTAAGTATGAAGCTCATCCTTCTCACAGGCCAAAATGCGCCCAACTTGAAGAAGGAAGGTTGGAAATTTTTTCTAAGTATAAAATTCGTCCTCCTCACCCCTCCAAATGCGCCCATCCTGTAGCAGGGGTAAAATGCGCCCAATAGACAAAGAAGTCAAAGTGGTCAATGAGTTTCATCCACTAGCAAGGCTAAAATGCGCCCAAGGGAGAAGTGGGTCAACAAGTCAACTTTTTATCCTCCACCTACATCAAAATGCGCTCAAGTAAGAAGAGGGTCAACAAGTAAAAAAAACTCGTCCTCCTCACCCTCCTAAATGCGCCCAAACAAGGTTATGTGAAGACAAAAGTGGGAAGTCGAAAAGTCATCCTCTTGCAGAGCCAAAATGCGCCCAAGTTGAGGTGTAGAAAGTAAGTGAGGGTGGTAAATGAGGTGAAATGGGATTAAAGCGGGGTAAAAGGTGGTGAATGCTAGGCGTTATTCCTCTCCTAGCCTCAAATGCGCCTAAGGTGATGTGTTAGAGAATGTTGCAAGGTGTGTTGCCTAGGCATGATTTTTGAATTTCCTCTCCTTGCCTCAAATGCGCCTAAGGTGGTATGTATTGGAGGAATTTTCTAAGGCAAGGTGAAGTAATATGTGTGAAGGGTGGATGACAAATTGCTAGGGCGTGATTTTCTTCAAGTGTGCTAGGCGCCTCAAGTTAAAAAATGAAATATTTTTTTTTTAAAGTGTGCTATGCGCCTTAAGTGAAGTGAAATAAAGTATAAGATTATTTTAAAATTTCTCTAAGGCGTTGGAATATTTTCCTAAGTGTGGAGTGAAATGCAAGCGGCAAGCGAGAATAAAATGTGCCAGGCGTGAATAAAATTTTTCTAAGTGAAGTTGATAAAATTTCCTCCACTGGCAAACAAATAAAATTTTCTAAGGCAAATTCTCAGAGTGCAGGATGATTTAAAATATTTTCTAAGGCAAATATTTTCTCTCTTAGAAAATACGCCTAGAGCTCAAGGTGGTGAAATTTTTCGAAGCACCGACAAATTTTCTCACTGATAAAGTCAGAGGATGATGATAATACAGGATGAATTCAAACTTTTCAAGTTGGAGCAACACAGGATGATCACAGGTGAAGAATGAATTTAAAATGGTGAAAATAATATTTTTCTAAGGTTCAAAAATTCAAAAATTAAATGAACCCGTTCGTTGGGTACCCATGAATTCGAGACATTCTGGAGAAAATTTTCTTCTGGGTACTGAACGTTTGCGATGATAGATGGATTTCAAAGTCTTCCGAACTTCGCCGACTCTTTTTCAGTGAAGAATTTGATCAGTGCTCAAATTGTGAATTTTCCTAAGGGAAAATTTAAAATTTTCTAAGACAATTTGAATAAAATGTGTTTTCAGAATAAATTTCTCTGAATGATGAGTTCGGGATGAGTTGCCTAGATAATTTTGATTGAATTCTTCAGTGATGAGTTTTCCAGAGATGATGAAGAAGTTAAAGTTCAAATTCAAGTGACAGAGCTCCGGCTGGTGAATTAAAAGGATAGATTTTAAATTAAATTTTTCGAAAACAAATTCAAGGATGCCAGTCAAAGTCAAGCTTCTAGAAGAGCAAGATTCCCGACGTCCAGAGACAAGTGTCAGAAATACCAGAGAGGGAAAATTCGAATTCTTGAAGTGGAGTAGTGGAAGTTTAATGCACTGGCTAAAATTAACTTCTTCTAGAATTCGAATTTTGGCTATAAAATGAACAAGTTTCTCACTTGTTTTCACAGTTGAAGAAGTCGAATTTGCTCTAAGTGAGGCATTGCAGTGAATTGCTTGAGGAGTTCAAAGTTTTGGCTAAGTCTGGAGCTTGCTGAGATCGCTCAAATCTGCAGTTGAAGGAGACGCCTTGAGTTGCTGGAGAGGTGCGCACTTGCTGGTTGGAGAAGAGAAGTTTCTGAAAGTTTGAAAGGTACGAGTGTGGCTGAAGCTTAATTCATTGCTGAAGTTGAAGTTGCCAGTTGAAAGGGACGCCTTGGAATGAAGTGAGTTGCTGAGAATTTTCAGAAGTTCGAGTTGCTGATTGACATTGATTAAGAGTAGTGAGGCCACCGAAGTTTACTTAGAAGCCTTAAAGTTCAGGAGAAGAAGCTGAGGTTTGCAAACACGAGAGTTATTGCAGCTTCTAGAAGTCGACTGCAGCCCCTATGCAATGTATTATTTTATTTTTATAGATTAAATTGCTAATGAATGCTTGCTGTTTGCAGATGGCTGAGGCAAGGACGAATGGAAAGGACAATGGTGCATCCAAGCAAGCTGTGATTAAGAAGCTGAGTAAGACGTTCATGCCAGAATCAAAGTTTATTTCAAAGTTGGGCAAGTTGACAGATACCAATTTGGGCTCTGTCAACCTAGAGACCTTCAAGAACAGGATGTTGGGAATTGGAAGTCATCGGGCTTCGACCACTTCACATAATATTATTCGAAGTGGGTTATATGCAGCTGCTGGTTTTCCACCAGCCATTCAATGCTCGGAGCTAATAATGGAGTGCGCCAATTAGTATGAGAAGGATCATCGGTCAATCACGTCACCAGATGGCCAAGTACTAGCCAATCTTACTCCAGCAGCCATTGGTGAAGCTTTCGGGATCCCGGTGCACAGAAATATGATCTACAAATCTAGAGAACGGGCTGAGCGGATGTACGCTTCTGCATTCGAGAGATGCATGGAGACGATTAACACTCACTGGATGAGCACTCCCAAGCCTTCTCGTACGAAGTTGCCGAAACAGATCATTGCGGATGACTTGAAACAAGAGTATTGTGATCTCATCATGATGCTGAGCAGGGTTGGAGGTTGTGCACAATCATTCATTTTTGAACCCTGGATGTTTTACTACATCAACCTGGTGCTAGAAGGGAAGGACTATATCAATTGGGCCGAGATGATAAGTGATAATCTACATGAGCAGCTCCTGAGCTTGAGGAGAACGAAGACATTTTACATGAGCTCCTACATTATCTATATGTTGGCACGAATGACGAAGTATAGGGGGATCTCTTACAAGGAACCTGTCGGTTGTGGCTCCCATCAGTTTAAGATATATGATGTGCTGTCCCAGCTGGTATTTGGCTTAAAGCACAACCACCAAGCGGTCAACCATTCCTTCACCATGTATATCACGATTGCTTCAGACATTACAACAATGTAATCTCTCGGGCGGTTTGTGACAATTGAAAGTGCTGGGGTGTCAGGTTCATATAGTTTCCAAGATTTTCTTACATTAGGCTGCAAGGTTTTTCCTCATATCAATATAGGCTGCCTAAGTACCCAACAGATAAGATTTTAATGTTAGAGATATCTAGGCAATTGCTTGCCTTTGATAAAATTCAAAAGAAGAAGAAGAAGGGAGGGGTAGAATTTCCAGTTGTCATGGGCAACTCGGATGAGGTGTGTCCCTCAATACAGGCAGCTAGAGAGGCTGAAAGTGAACTTCAATTTTATCATTTCTCATACCACACTAGCCGACAGCACTACGATCCACATCATAACATCAAGTGGGTACTGTCAGAGGAGTTTAAGCATAAGGCCACCATAGAGGATTATTGGGCTGATGCAGTAGATGAGATTGAAGTGAGGAAAAGGATGTTTTCTCGATTGCCTATTACTCTGATCAAGGAGTGTGAAGTTGTGCCGGTTCCAGACCAGGTGAACGAAGATATGGATGTTGTCCATTCGGACTATGCAGCAGTTAGAGATACTCTACTTCCACCTCCAGATTGGTCAGAGCCTGAGATTGCTGATTTGGATACACTTTTTATCCCTGTCCTGACTTTCACTAGAGCGTGGGTTGATAGACGGGTAAGCAGGTTGAAGAGTAGGTCAATTGCTTTGACTTACAATATGATGGGAGATCACAGGACGCCCACTACTGGCAGAAAGAAGCAGATTACAAGAGGTCCAGAGCCCAGAAAGAAAGAACTAGTCTGGACAGAGCCCACTCACCAGAGCTCCAATGCAGTCACATCACCCCTGGCTCTCCAAGTATACGTGAGGTCTCTTTATTTGCCGATCGTGAGAACATTGAATCCAAAAGTGGGTACAAATGATATTCAAATTAACGGAGAGAGTCACAATGTGAAGGCCAACTAATCAAGTTAGGGCTGACCGCCAGGATGATGAGGGGACCACATCACCCTCGGCCATGGTGAAATTGAGCTACGAACGCATGGATGATGATATAGTGTCGTGCATTACCTTACCACTCTTGAGGACCAATATCGCACAGATGTAGAGGTTGAGCAGGTTAGAGAAGTCAAGCACGAGCAGCAAGTCTTTGATATACGTGCATAGATGTGCCCATTGGCTTAAGGCGATGAACAGAAGAGCCCTTAAGGAGATTGGATCCACAGCTGAGATGTGGAAGAGTTTTTGAACAGATCAATGCACCTCATGTAAGAAGAAAGCAAGAAAGCTGTGCATATCCACCTAAGAGGATGTCTAATTCCTTCATGTAGTTGTGCTGCCAGTTGAGTGTGATCCTAAATGAGACCTGAATTCATGTATTTACCTCTAGATTTGGGGACGCATCAAAAGCAGATTGTGAGAGTGAGCAACTCCTTCCTCGCCCTCAAAGATAGATTATTCAAGAAAGAAGGAAAATATAAAAGGTTGAAAAGAGAACACAAGGCCTTAGTTGGATATGTACAGCAGTTGTCTCGTTCTCGAGGGCAGGATATTCTAGTGATAGAGCCTCCAGCGGAGATACCTAGAGAGTCGATTAGCGGCTTGATGGAGTTGGGAAAGATGGCACAGGAGGCAGATAAGTGGGTCACAGGGGTTCGTGTTGAGACAGAGAAGTTTATGGAGGACCTTGCTTTTGCTTTTCAGCAGGCCTCTAGTATTTTGACACAGATGGGTGCAGTGGATCATGCTTGGGGCGACGCTTCTATCTATCAGAGCAAAGTTATTCAGCGTCTCGAGGCATTGAGACACGTTCCGTTGCGATTGCTGGTTGATGGAGGTGTCATTCAGGAGAATGACAGGTATGATTTCTCGAGATGGTATTCTTCAGCGATCACGGGGCGTGGTTTCTTCGACGCTGCACAGGCAGATTTAGCCCGGATACATAAGGCCATGGCCAATATCATTGATGGAGTTCAAAATACTTTCAAGGCCATATTTGCTAGTCGGCTGAATCCAGATGAGATAAATGTTGATAATTTGAGGGGTAGGCTGGTGCCTTTCTTTTCAGATGTTAAGACCTTTGTACAAGATGATTTCGAGAATACTTCTACTTTCTCCACTTTGATTTAGAACACGCAGGACTCCTTGATTGCTTGGAGAAAGTCTTGTGCAAGGCATGAGCATTCAGTCATGGTGTTAGAGTTTCAGCTAGATTGTGTTCCACCGATTTCAGTTCAGGAGGTTGAGGCTGTACTTGGCAGATTTGTTGAGTTTGCAGCCAGAGAGAAGGCAAATGGGAACGCACTACTGGACGAGGATCTTCTAGAAGACTGATTGTGGGCATTAATTGCCTTTACTATTTTGGGAGTGAGTGGGAATCTTTGATTCATTTAATGTACCCCTATTCTCGCAAAGCCTTTAGGTTAGGTTGAGGTGGCACACCGCACAATTCTATTAATTGTAACCCTAGTCAGCCTTTTTGGGACTTCATTAGCTATATAAAGGGGGAGTCCCCATTTGTAATTCATTAGAAACAAGATTAGACTGTTGCACTGAGATAGGTTTTCTAGAGTTAGAGAGTAGAGGCTTGTAGACATTTTGCATATTGGAGAAGAAAGAGAGTTTTCCCTTTGAAAACTTTTGTGGAGATTGTTGTGTAACACTTTTCATGATAATAGATCTTTTCATTGATGGTGGAATTCGTCTTGTCATGAATAGCTAGTAAGTATTCTGGTTAGACCTTTTCATTACCGCCTCATCGCCCATGTAACCCCGGGGCCATTTGGCTAGTTTTAGGGTCGTCTGTCTCCTTGCAATCTAAGCATATTGAGATCACTTGCCAAGAAGTTTTCGTGTCGGGCTTTGCCGAGTCACCCGAGTCGAATGCAGAACGTGCTTGAATCAAGCAGATAGCCGCGGAAGCCAAGGCCCAGAGACTTAAGATCACTCAGAATTCGCCACTCGACACTTCCTATTTTAGAAAAGTTGTTTTTTTCGGATTTTTCATTTTTTGCATTTTGGACCAAATAAGGTTCCCTATTTTAGGGTTGCTTTTTCTATTTTAGAAAGTTTCTATTTTGAAAGTTTCTATTTTGGAAAGTTTCATTTTAGAAGGGTCCCGAGTTCTGAAAACGCACTCAGAAGTTCGAAAAACTCAATAGAACTCCCAGAAAATCGAATTGAAAATTTTGAATTTTTTTCGAAAAATCTGGAAAAAACAAGTAAAAAGCATGAAAATCAGACTGAAAACGTTCAAAAATCTGGAAAAACCAGTCAAAACCAGTTCAAGATCAATTAGATTTGAAGGTGAAATCATGAAATCAGCTAAAAAATGGTGAAGTTTGTGAGAAATCTGTGCAAATCTGGAGAATTCGCCATGAAAGAATGAAGAAGGAAGGTATGTGAAGGTCTGAAAGGTTATGGAATTCGCCCAGCAGCTAAGGAGGATGTCCAAAGAGGTCTTGAAGTCCGCCTAGCTCTTGGGAATCATATCCCTGCATCTTGAGGCAACGTCCAAGGAACCTTTGAAGTCCGCCATGCATAAAGGTGGGACATCCTAAGACTGCCTAAAGTCCGCCTTTGATATCCCTGCATGCTTGGAAGTCCGCCATATGCCAAGAAGGATATCCCTGACCCCTTCAAAGTCCGCCTTTGATGTCCTTGCATGCTCTAAAGTCCGCCCAGCACATAAAATGCACATCCTAAAGGTCTTGGAAGTCCGCCATCTGCCAACAAGGATATCCTAACACCTTCTAAAGTCCGCCATCTTTATCCTAAGACTGCCTAAAGTCCGCCATCTTCAAAAATGCTCATCCAAAAAGGTTCTAAAGTCCGCCATATGATCTTCTCGCAATCTTAGCATACGCGGTGATTTTTCAAGAGAGGATAAAGTGTCTTTGGACATTTTTATTCTGATGTTTGGTGGATGATAAAACACTCATCAACATGAATTGGCGCTAGAAGGAGGGCTGACACAGAAATTGCTCAAGGGGGGCTTTATTTTTACAAGTTCAGGCAGTAGGCATGATGCAGAATGGTACTATCGCATGAGTTTCCTTTTCATGTACCTGTTGAACAACCGGATCAACCTCCAACGGATATTATTGATCAGTTATATACACTAGCTTTGAAGACACAGGCCGATCGTGCTCAATTCAGACAGACAAGCCAAGTCCTTGCTAGAGAAGAGGAAAAAGGAAAGAGATTCGAAGAAGCAATCAAGAAAGATCTGATAAGGCAGAAAATAGATCGCCTAAAAGAAAAGTTTGAAGAGATTGAGCGATCATTTGCTACAGGTTCATCCTCAAGTGTTGACAGTAGGATGAAGAATGGGGCTCCCAGCCAACGTTCCTGAACCTGATCAAGATCCTCAGCCAGTGTTACAGCCTAACCTGGGTTTTCACGACGAACAGGAAGACATCATCACCGAATTATTCAGCCTCGCGTGGCAAGTGAGAAGAAGTGCTCCTGATTGGTTTCGCATGCGTTTTATTCTCGAGGGAGAAGAAGAAAGAGCACGACGAATTGAATTCAACGTTCAAAGAGACATCTTTATTGAAAGATTTGAAGCCCTTGAACGAGAGCACATCCGACAAGCCAACCAACAAGCGAACCAACAAGCAAATCAAGCAGCCCCTGCACCACAAGCTCCTGCACCACCTCAACAAGATTGAAGAGCACGCTGGATCGAATCGGCTCTTTCTCAGCAGATAGACTACGAAGGATTACCAGATCTACTCCAAATTCTTTTAAAGAATTTATAGAGCTGTCACCTTACAGGAATAGGCAGAAGAAGAAGTCTGAAGCATCGCAGGAGGCATCATTAGCGCAGTTGGGTCCAGTGAAGAAGCACCAAGCGAGAGAGTTCCTTTTGACCTCTTTCCGGACTGTCAACCAATTCCAGTGGCTGCACAGCCCGTGCAACCCGTTCCACCAATGCAACCAGCTCAACCAAACCAACCAAACGCTCCAATGGCGTGGCGTCCAGCTGATGCGTCGCCCATGACGTTTGCTGTCTACCATGATTTACCCAAGAATCCGGAACATTTTTGTTCCAAGTTCCATAGTGGTGACCTGAACCACACCGCAGACGAACATATCAGGCTTTTCGAGGATCTTCTCCAAAATAGAGATATCCGAGAAGAAGATGTTGCCTGTAGGCTGTTCCCCTACACATTCGATGAGGAGGCTTCATATTGGTATATCCATTTGCCTGCCAACTCCATCCGCACTTGGCAACAGATGAAGACTGCTTTCCTAGAGAAGTTCAGGCCACCTATTGCTCCATCTGATTTATATAGGCAATTTGTGGAAATCAAGAGACAAGAACATGAGCCTATCAGTACATTTAACAATAGATTCCACAAAGCCTACACAAGGCTAAGAGATCCTTACCTGTTAGACAATGCAGCAGCGTTACCGATTTATTATGAAGCTTTGGATCGTCTTACGGCCATGTTCGTGAAGTCCACCAATCCACTCCCGGCAGATCTAAAGGGAGCATATGCTGCGGCAATAACAGCTAGCACTGGTTTAGGAGTAGGTATGGCTCCTGGTCCGCTCAATTACTTGGGAAACGCAGCATCCCAAAATCAAATACAAGATATTAATCGGGCATTAGCTCATCAGACGCCTATGTTGAACCCAGTTCCTTCAATGGGCAACCAAATGGTCATCCATCCTGGGGCTCCTGTGTCCCAAGTACCACCAGCTCAGCCCGTATATCTCCAGAACGCGTCAACTTCGACGCGGAGTCAAGAAGAAAAAGATGAAATGAAAGACTTGATTGAACAAGTCAAAAGGCTGTCTACTGAAGTCACTTATCTGAAGGGACAAAACAGCCAAATTCAGAGT
This sequence comes from Sequoia sempervirens, assembly GCA_007258455.2. NCBI lineage: Eukaryota > Viridiplantae > Streptophyta > Pinopsida > Cupressales > Cupressaceae > Sequoia > Sequoia sempervirens. The sequence continues at coordinate 328,727,182 of VDFB02271358.1, read as the reverse complement.
TTTCAGAGAAGTTATCAGGCACCTCATGGTAATTATCAGGGTCAAGGTCAAGGGTATCAAAGAGATAACCAAAATTATCAAGGGAATTATCAAGGTCCCCGAAATAATAACCCAGGCTTCCAAAAGAAGACCTGGAATACTGGACCAAACAATGGTACTGTACCATCACCCTTGGATAATCCGCCAGCTGACAATCGTCCCACGAACAAAGTATTCTTAGCTGAGGCAGCACTTTCAGGATGGTGCAGGCTACATAACACAGACCAACACTCTGAGTTACATTGTCGGGAGTTCCAGGTAGCTGCCGATATTTTTAGAAGTGAGAGAAGGAACTCAGAGGCGGAAGATCCTCCAATAACCGGATATGAGTTAGTCCCTGCACCGAAGTATGATCAAGCCCTGGTGATTGAGAATGTTCGGTTTCCTCCCCAGGAATATCCACGATACCAACAAGATCAGAGGTTTCCTCCTGCATCTGCAAACGGCCCAGTGGAGGTGCCAAGGTACCAGGACGGTTCAGAAATTCAAGACCCATATAATCAGCCATCCACGGCAAATGGCTACAAGTTCCCTCCGTTATACAACAGTGTTCTGGTAGAAGGAACCAGAGAAGTGCTCCAACAGGCAGCCGGAAATCCATTAAGGATATACCAGAGGAATCATCGTCAGAATGAGCCTTTGACTTCATCCGTGCCACCAAACAATTTCCAGACCCCGCCGAATCCGAATGCCACCAACGTGCCATCTCTTCCCAGAGATTCGCCGGAGTACCACCAACAAAATGCTCAGACAAGTGGAGCAAGGCAAGTCACCGCTCCACGAACAGAACAAACCAGACAAACTGCCGCTCCCCAGGCAGGACAAACGAGACAAGTGAACCTGCCAGCAACACAGACTCAAGCTCAGCCAAGAGAACGTCCCCGGGAAGAGCTAAAGAGGTTGAGCTCGTATGTGTTGGAGGAATTCAAGCGAATGAAGGTCAGCTTGCCTTTAATTGAACTAATGAGAATTCCTGAGATTCGGGAAACACTTTTGGGCAGTTTGACCGAATCTGTTGTTCCAAGAAATGTTCCTCAAAATGTGCCAAACCGAGGAGTACCCAATGCTCCAGCAAACACTAATATTGCCGAATCAGAAATGACAGGCAATTTATTTGATGTTTCGCAACAGCCTTCCGGTGTTGTAGAGATGACCCAGGCATCGTCTGGGAGTTCTAGTCAAAAGGACATGTCACCAGAGGAAATCCTTATGGACACAGATATTTTTCAAGAAGAAGTCTTGGCAAACGAGCAACCGCATTCCCTGCCAAGACAGGACATTATGCCTAGGAATCAGAAAGAGAAGAACCAAGATACCAATAAACAGGACAAACATCCGGTAGTTTTCTACCAGGGAAAGGACGAACCTGCCCCATTCTTACTGTCAGTCAGGATATTTGGTAAAATGCTACACAATTGCCTAGTGGATTCCGGTGCTTCAAGCAACGTGATGCCACTTGCAATCTGCCACAGGTTGGGACTTGTACCTGCAAGAACCAACAAGAAGGTCACGCAGTTAGATAAAACAGAAGTCCCAGTTATGGGAGAATTGAACAATATCTACATGCAACTAGCTGCAGACCCAAGGATACAAAGTTGCATAGATATTTCAGTGGTAGATATTCCTGACGGATATGGCATGCTCTTGAGCAGAGACTGGGCGAGAAGGCTGAACGGGTATATTGCCACAGACTTTTCCCATATGTGGTTGCCATGGAAAGGAGTCCCAAACCAGATACGGATTGATAGCACCCCAAGACTCAGGTTAATGATTACTGAGTACGGGGAGCATAATGAGATCTTATTTTTAGAGACAGACTTAGGCACTTATAGGCCTAAAACAAATGAAGTTCTCATGCTACATGAATCAATCCAGGGAAATGACCAAATATCTGACTCCACAAATGTGTTGATTGAAAGGGGGGAGAGCTCCCAAGATAGTGATACAAGAATGTTTGAAAGCTTTAGAAACTTTGTTTGGAAGAGTGTCCAAATGAAGATGGAATTACAAGAAGATATGCAGATTCAAGATTTGTTGTTACCAAATTGGTGCCGAGTGCATAACACGGCCCATTCAGAATTTGTTTGCAAGATGTGCCATACAGCCATAAGAGAAGTACAAAGAAGTATCCCACAGACATTAGGTTTTCCTGATCATATAGAAGTCAATCATATCGATGGCTTTTCCTCAGTAAGGATACAAGAAATGGAATCCGAGCAAGAACATCAAGAAGAAAATGAAAACCTACAAACTCCACCGTCTTCACAGCAAGAACGAGTCTGGATCTTAAAGTTTGATGGATCCCGATCAAAGAAAGGAGCTGGAGCCGGTTTCGAGTTGATCAGTCCGAAAGGAGAGGTCTATCTTGCGGCTCACAGATTGGAGTTCCCATGCACAAACAATGTAGCGGAATATGAATCTCTGATTCATGGGTTACTCCTGGCACTTAGAAAAGGAGCAAGAGTACTATATGCTCTTGGAGATTCGGAAATAGTCGTGAAGCAAATAAAGAAGCATTATGTTTGCCACAATAAGAGACTGACTTGCTATCGCAACAGAGTGTGGGATATAGTCGAGAGCTTTGATGCTTTCAATATTCAGTCCATGAGCCGAACGAATAATCAAGTGGCAAATTCCTTGGCACAAGCAGCCAGTTCGCTGGAGCCGCTAGCCATGGATGGCATAAGTCAGTTCACGGTGGAGCTGTCATCCCTACCATCCATTCCAGATAATATTACAAACTTCCAGGTTTTTGAGGATGATGACCACATTCGTGAATTTTTAACAAATTCCGATGTTTTTGCAGCTCAAGTTATTGATGAGGAAGAAACTCAGAAGGAAGCCGAATTTGATGAGGATGGCATCCTAAACCTAAAGACGAATATCATTCCAAGGGGGATGATACAATTAGAGAGAATATTTGATCAGGATCAAATTGATCAGATGAAAAGTCAAAGGATTGAAGGTGACCAGTATGAGAAAGTGAACCTAGGAGCAGAGCGCGAAGCTAGAAATGTATGCATAGGAAAGACTTGCACGCCTGAAGAAAAGATGGGAATTATTCACAGCTTGAAACAGTTCCCCGACGTCATAGCATGGAGCTACGAAGACTTGAAGACCTATGATACTTCTATTATCACGCATACAATTCCGCTCAAGCCAGGAAGTAAGCCTTTCAGGCAGCGTCAGAGACCAGTTAATCCATTACTGGAACCACTAATCCATCAAGAAGTCAAGAAATTATTGACAGCAGGAATCATTTTCCCAGTGCGCCACTCAACGTGGGTCGCCAATCTCGTCCCAGTGCGGAAGAAAAACGGAGAAATCAGGCTATGCGTGGATTTCCGGAATTTGAATAGAGCTTCTGAAAAGGATAATTACCCTCTGCCATCGCTTGACGAAGTGCTACAAATTGTTAATGGCTCGCGAATGATGTCCTTCTTGGACGGATATTCGGGGTATAACCAGGTCCTAGTGGAGTATGAGGACAGATTGAAAACAGCGTTCACCACGAAATGGGGAACCTTCGCCTACAAAAGAATGCCCTTCGGGCTAATCAACGCAGGGGCCACATTTCAGAGGGCCATGGACATCGCCTTCCGGGATTTGATTGGAAAATGTATAATCATCTACATGGATGATCTGACAGTGTTCTCAAAGAAGAGAGAGGACCATGTGGAAGACCTAAGGAAGGTATTTCAGAGGTGCCAAAGGTATGGGATTTCCTTAAATCCAAAGAAATGCATCTTCGGGGTCACCGAAGGTAAATTGTTAGGTCACTTGATCACTGAGAAAGGGATACTGATTGATCCTGAACGCGTAGAGGCAATATCACGGATTCATGTGCCTACTAGCCAAAAAGAATTGAGGTCTTTCTTCGGAAAGATCAACTTTGTCAGAAAATTTATCACCGGTTTTGCTGAGATAGTAAAACCTTTGAATGAAATGTTAAAAAAGGATGCAAAGATGGAGTGGACCACACCGACAAAGAAGGCATTTGAAGAGATCAAGCAGGCTATCGCCGATGCTCCCGTCCTGGTTAGCCCAGATTATACAAAGCCTTTCTACTTGTACTCCTTCGCATCAGAACATTCCTGTGCAGCGATGTTAACTCAGAGGACAGAAGAGAGGGATGAACATCCCATAGCTTTCATGAGCTCACCGCTCAAAGACGCCGAATTAAGATATCCAAGTGTCGAAAAGCAGGCCTATGCGCTGGTAAAGGCCATCAAAAAATTCAGGCATTATATTTTGAGGAGTAAGGTCTTCGCCATCATTCCTGATGCGGCTGTTAAAGCACTCTTAATGCAGAATGAGCTAGGAGAAAGAAGAGGAAAGTGGGTCGCCACTATCCAAGAATACGATATTGAGTTACAACCAATGAAGCTGGTCCGCGGACAAGCTCTAGCTCAAACGATGGCCATTGAAGGGCCTGGCCTAGTGCAGCAAACATATGTATTAACTGACACTCCTCTAGAGGAGTGGTACTATGATATTATCGTATACTTGACAAACCACAAATATCCTGCACAAATGAATCCCGCACAAAAGCGAGCCTTCAGGCTCAAATGCCAACGTTATATGCTCCAGGGCTCAATTCTCCATAGAAAGAATCATGAAGGGATCTACTTGAGATGTGTGGGAAACGATGAAGCCAAGAGGATTATGGAACACTTCCACTCTAAGTTCGGGACAGGACATGGAGGAAGTCAGGCAACAGCTTACCAGATCTTAAGAGCAGGGTACTATTGGCCCTCTGTGTTCAAAGACGCATATGAGCATGTTAAAACCTGTCATACCTGCCAAATTACTGCGACTCGAGAAAAGAATCCTGCTATGCCATTACAGCCAATCACGGAAGTGAAACCATTTGCAATGTGGGGACTCGATTTTATCGGCATGATAAACCCACCCTCTTCAGCACAACATCGCTATATTTTGACAGCAACAGATTATTGTACTAGATGGTCTGAGGCGCAGGCACTGAAGAATTGTACCACAGATGCAGTTATCAAGTTTTTAGAAGAACATATCATCACCAGATTCAGTTGCCCTAAGGCCTTTGTTTGTGACAATGGATCCGCATTCACCTCATTGAAATTTTCAAATTGGGCCTTTGATTATGGGATTGCATTAAAGTTTTCTTCAAATTATTACCCCCAGGGTAATGGACTGGCAGAGTCCACGAACAAGAATCTACTCAACGTCATCAAGAGATTGTTAGATCAGAATCCAAGAGATTGGCATTCCCAACTCAGGTTTGCTTTATGGGCAGACAGGACAAGAGCCAAAAGATCATTGGGAACCTCTCCATATCACCTAGTTTATGGGCAAGACCCCGTCTTTCCCATCCAGCTAAGGATTCCGACACTCAGGTTCATGCACGAATATTTAGATCCGGATGATAGAGTGCAGATTCGTCTATCACAATTGTTACTACTGGAAGAACAGAGAGATAAAGCTCTCGAAAACTTTGCCAAACATCAAGGAATTGTCAAACGATGGTTTGACAAACGTGCTACAACGAAGTCTTTCAGAATATCTGACCTGGTCCTATATTGGGATAAAGCCCATGAACGAAGAGGAGATCACGATAAGTTCGACAACTTGTGGAAAGGACCATACCAGATTGCTCAGATATTGGGAGAAAATGCATTTAAGTTGAAGACCTTGACTGGGGAAGACATCCCACTGCCCGTTAACGGGCAATTTCTGAAACATTATTTCCTACCTTAAGTTCCTTGATGGAGCTTGTTTGTGTATAGTTAGAATAGTTGCTTTCGGGTTTTGTTTTTGCTTCCGTTAGATTAGTTGTTTTTCCTCGCTTTCCTTAGATTAGTTGTTTTTCCTCGCTTTCCTTAGAGTAGTTGTCTTTGTTTTCTTAGATTAGTTGTTTGCTTCCCGTTTGCTTTCGTTTTGCTTTGTTGTGTGTTGCTTCCAATAAGGAGGGTGTCCCATTCCGCGAGAAGGGTGATGTTGCTTACACGCACACATTTTGGTTTGACCTTGCTAAGGAAGGTTGTGAGTATTCCTCGGGTAAACATTTATGGAAGATCTATGAATCCTAGATTAATTGTCTTTAAAGTATCTTAAGGTTGAGGTTAGTACTTGACTGGGAAGGAAGTCATCTATTGTGTCTTGGTACCGAATCTTGCAGTTATTACATTTCACACACTTAAAAGAGTTCTCTGAGTCATTATGGTCTCCTAGGTGAAGTTGTTGGCTAGAAGGTAATCAGAAGTCTTGCTTCAGCGCCACTATAATGCTCAAACCCAGGTGAGCTTCATTGCTTACAGGCCAAAGTGTGGAAATATATGAAAAGAAAAGAATATCAAAATGAATCAAAAAGAAAGAATGAAAAATCAAAACACTTGGCTTTTGGGTGTGCGGAAATCTCTACAGGTGTACCAAAGAAATCAAAACAAAAGAAATAAATCGCCGGAAGTAGAGCAATCTCCGTGAGATTATAGCAGATAACCTCGCCGGGGCTATGGACGCTCGCTGGCAGCGAGGCTCTATCCAAGGATGCTTTTGGAGCTAAGACCAGAAATACACTGGAAAACCATCACGGAACCAAAGAGTCGTATTGGTCTTAAGAGACAGGAATAAACCCATGTGCACACACTTATAACTGAAGGATAAGATGTCTTGATATAGTCTAGGATTTCTCTTCCCTTTTGGGTACTCTTCTTGCTCAAGGGATAAGTTAGATTGAATTAATTCAAGATTCCGGATTTGAAGTGGATATTATCTTTGGAATGTCCAGGAACATTCCCCACGTGGAGTCGCCAGATGTTGTGACCTTTTCACACATCGCCCCATCGCTGATGGGGACCCCCAGTTGCCGGCTAGTTTTTAGGGTTCTGTCTCCTTGCAACGGTTACATGAGATCACTTTGCCAAGAGTTTTCAGGTCAGTTTGCCGAGAGTCACCCGAGCCGAGTCAGTAATTCATGCTTGAATCAGTGCGTAGATGTCATGGAAGCGCTCAGAAGGCCCAAGAGACGAAGATCGACGGTAAATTCGGCCAATTCTGACACTTCCTATTTTTTAGGAAAAGTTGTTTTTTTCGATTTTTCATTTTTGGCATTTTTGGACCAAACAAGGTTCCCTATTTTTTAGGGTTGCTTTTTCTATTTTTAGAAAGTTTCTATTTTTGGAAAGTTTCTATTTTTGGAAAGTTTCTATTTTTAGAAGGGTCCCGAGTTCTGAAAACGCACTCAGAAGTTCGAAAAACTCAATAGAACTCTCAGAAAATCGAATTGAAAATTTTGAAAATTTTTCGAAAAATCTGGAAAAAACAAGTAAAAAGCATGAAAATCAGACTGAAAACGTTCAAAAATCTGGAAAAACCAGTCAAAACCAGTTCAAGATCAATCAGATTTGAAGGTGAAATCATGAAATCAGCTCAAAAATGGTGAAGTTTGTGAGAAATCTGTGCAAATCTGGAGAATTCGCCATGAAAGAATGAAGAAGGAAGGTATGTGAAGGTCTGAAAGGTTATGGAATTCGCCCAGCAGCTAAGGAGGATGTCCAAAGAGGTCTTGAAGTCCGCCTAGCTCTTGGGAATCATATCCCTGCATCTTGAGGCAACGTCCAAGGAACCTTTGAAGTCCGCCATGCATAAAGGTGGGACATCCTAAGACTGCCTAAAGTCCGCCTTTGATATCCCTGCATGCTTGGAAGTCCGCCATATGCCAAGAAGGATATCCCTGACCCCTTCAAAGTCCGCCTTTGATGTCCTTGCATGCTCTAAAGTCCGCCCAGCACATAAAATGCACATCCTAAAGGTCTTGGAAGTCCGCCATCTGCCAACAAGGATATCCTAACACCTTCTAAAGTCCGCCATCTTTATCCTAAGACTGCCTAAAGTCCGCCATCTTCAAAAATGCTCATCCAAAAAGGTTCTAAAGTCCGCCATATGATCTTCTCGCAATCTTAGCATACGCGGTGATTTTTCAAGAGAGGATAAAGTGTCTTTGGACATTTTTATTCTGATGTTTGGTGGATGATAAAACACTCATCAACAGGTCTCTTCTTCCTTTCGTATCCAAGTAGCGTAATTTTCATGCAAGTAGTTTACTTTGATGTGTGGCATTTTTGTTGAGGTAGCTTCCTTCATTCCATACCACTAGCGGTTTGTTGATGATAAGTTCGCCTTGCGTGGTCAACTGGACATTATCTTGAGTTTAACTTCGATTGTGGTTTGCATGCTTATATGCGTCGTTGTGATGGTGTATGTATGTTAGATCATAATTTGAACATCTTTTGTTATCCCTTTGAAGATTGCACCAATTTTACTGAGGCTGTCTGACGTGAGGCTAGGTGAAATTCGGTTGAAGCCTGCCAAAACTAAGTTCCACATATCTTGCATTTAGAGTAGGTGTACAAATTTCTTAGGCCTTACACCCTTTTTACTTTCCGCATATTTCCGATTAGTTTTAGGAAAATGAACCACATTGCCAAATCATACATACAAGAATCCCTTTCAAATCATATACCGACTGCTAACTGCAAGAAATCTGAACAATTATGTAAGTCCCCTCGTAAGTACACAGCAATACACATCAACCAAACTGGGTCTATTCGCATTAAAGGAACCTTGGAGTTGAAAGCATGAACTTACTCGCAATCTTAGCATGCTGAATACTTTGATCAAGAGAGAATAGAGTATCCGTTGGGAAACTTTGTTCTGTGTTGGTGCGGTCTCAAAAACCACGTCAACAATTCCCCCTCTAATGTATGTTCTCAATTTGAGTTTCAATTTCAATGTTAGGGTTCTTAGCCTCCTCATTGTCACTTATGCCATCAAAACTCGAGGTGACATTACAAGAAACGAAACTTATCATTTAACATCACTACAGAAACTTAATGGCAAATGCAAGAGCTCACAACACAAGGATTCTCCATTTTTTTTACTTCAAGTTGCATGAAGCGTAGAAGTAGAGGATACACAAAGATTGGAATCCTTGTTCTTTCAACCTTCATCAAACAACGATTTCACTTTTGTTTTTCTTCAAATTGCACTATGCACAAAAGAAAAGGATACATAAAAGATGCAATTGTAAAGAGGATACCATGTTTTAATAGAGTGCCCCTATGCATGGAATATCAAGCAAGCTATTCTAAAGAAGTTCAAAACACAATGGATTTGGCCTAGGGAGATTAGGCTTTTGGCTGCCAGCTGGTACATACATTGGGTCATCCTACTATTCAAGAAACTCAGTCACAAGCCCTTCCACACATCTATTGGGGGATCTACAAGGAAAGAAATAACAAGATATTCAGAAACAGAAGCCTTGGAATGTTGTGCTCTTGAAAATCCGCAAGCAATACAAGAGAATGTTAATTCTTCCCAAAATATGTTAATTCTTCCCAAAATAAAAGGCCAAAAATATTCCCCAATGCTATCGAACAAAAAAAATCTTCCATTTGGAACATCCAATCCACTTTGGATAATATGGATACTCTCAAAAACCAAAAAAGAAAATATATTGTGTGGCCTTCTCCTAACATGGGATGGATAAAACTTAATTTTGATGGATCCTTGAAAGGAAATCGTATGTACACTTGTGGTGGGGGAGTGCTTAGGAACAACAATGAGGAGTTCATTGCTGCTTTTACTAAGAACTTTGGCTTTCGATCTAATAACTATGTTGAAGCCTCAGTGACTCTTCTAGTCTTAATTTTGGCTAAAGACCATATCCCCAACAATGAGGTGGAGGGGGGACTCAAAAACTATTTTAGATATTCTAAACTCGAAGGTTGTTTCTAATTGGTCCTATAAGAGCATTACAGGTGATGCTAAGGAGCTCTTAAAGTCCTTTCAAAAGATTAGAATCCTTCACATCTATAGAGAAGGTAACCTAATTGCCAATATGCTTGCTAATATGGGGGGCACTATTAATGTTCAATATTATTTGTATGAGGAGGGGACACTTCCTCCAAACATTAGAATGAGCATATCCAACGATTACAGTAATTATTCTTAATATTCAGCCATGAGCTTAAGTTTTAGAGAACTAATCCCTCATGAGGTAGTTAGGAGACAAGTACCCTTGTAAACATGAAAGCTTAGATGTCATTGCAAAGGGGAAGATCGATATTTATGATAGATTCCTTTGCATTGGTAATAAGAAATCTCCCCATTTCATCTTCAATATTTCTCTCTATGTAATTGTTGGCTCTATTTTGAAGTTTAGCACACATTGAAGGCTCTTACTAATAAAAACATCATGGGAGGAGATATGCTTACAGTTTAGTCCTCTTCCTATGAGAAAATTAGGAACAATGCCACCATCTAGAACATCCTAAGGAAGGGAGGCCTTGTCCCTTTTATTGAAGCAATCAACAGGTATGACCCTATGTTCTCAAGTGAGTTTGCACAATCTTGGAAGAGTAGAATAGTGTATGTTCAAGGAATTTCATTTATTATTTAAAAATAGCTTCTTGCCATGGCTACAAGCTTACAAATGGAGGGACTCAAGTTGCAGAAAACAATCAAGTCCAGGGATCACCAACATATGGAAGCATTTCTGAAGAAAAGTGAAAAAGGTCTCTAGATCCAAAACAGATTTAAAAAAAAAAAAGACCTCCCCAAGCCCTAGGTAGAAGTGGCTGACACCCTCATAAGGTATGTCACCCTCAAGGGAAGGAGTAAAAGAATATACTCATATCACTTGCCAATGCTTAGCCATCTCTGCCACAAGAAGAAGATGAGTTTTAATTTTTTCCGTATTAAGTTCTCTTGAATATTCTATGCAAAATGTGTTTTTTGAGAAGTCAAAGTTGCCCCTACATTAGGGCTTAATCTACTACGTCTATAGATTCGAATGGACTAAAACCCCACCCCAACTCTTTTTCCTACGGTTGTCAACCCAGCCAAGATTCCACCTAAACTGAAAGAGAATACCCCCACTATTACTTCCCCCACCCCTGCTAACCTTAGGTGTGCAGTTGAGATGTCTCCCCCTTCCTTACACCCTAAATCTGTGGTGGTGCATAAACCTCCCCATGTCAAACCCCATGCTCCTAAGGTCACCATTCTAGTCCCAGCCAAGATTCCTCAAGAATTTTTCTACTCTAGGCGACAACTATACTATGTCCTTTGCCTATAACAAAACCCAACTTGTGCAAGAGAAATTTAGAAGAGGATTCCTCAATCAACCCTCATCTTGGTTCCTTTATTCCCCCATGTGGATGTTTCCAACCCCACTAATACCCTTCTAATGGGCACAAATTGGCACATTTCTTCCAAATCAAAGAATCTCAGAGTTGTAGGACTATGCAAAAGGAGACAACTAATCCCCTATGTAAGCAGGATAAGGTGCAAAACCCAAACTATCCTAACTATATCAACCTAAAAATCTGCATTGACATGCTGAAGGATAGTTTAAACCTGCATAATAACATTATGAAGTGGTTTTTATGGCAACATCAAGACTTTAGAAAGAGAATCCAAGAGATTGAGGAGTTTTTAAAGATAGACAAGGAAGAAGCCACAATCCATTTTGATGATGAGATTTGGTAAGAAGTTAACAAATTCTCTGCCATGTTCCAAAGATGGGAAAACTTGGAGGAAAAATCCTCACCGTTAAAATAAATTAGGATGAGTTGAATGAAAATCTTGCTCAAGTGGTGGCTTTTAGCAAAAACACTATAAGGAATTCAGTTGCAGTCTTTATATTCTCTAAAATAATTAAAAACACAGAGAATGATTACCAAGATATTCGATAAGGAGCAAAAGTCTCTTTAAATAAGAGATACAAAAGATTTATCTATAAAGGATAAGATCGACAACTAATAAAACAAAAGATCTATCCATAAAGGATAAGATTGACAACTAATAAAGCAAAGGATCTATCCATAAAGGATAAGATTGACAACTAATAAAGCAAAGGATAAGAACTTAATTGAAAGAATAAAAGAATATTCCTAAAGTCTATCCTAAGAACTTAATTGACCATTATAAACTAAATATTACAATATTATTTTAATACCCTCCCTTAATGGTCAATTTATTAACTATACTAAGACAAACCCAAAAAACTGAAATGATCTGCTGGTCAAAAAGTATAGAAGGCTGACTTCTTCTGCTTAGAATGTTCTGCAATATGAGCCTCTGGTGAAGACCCTCCCTGGTTGGATTGCTAATCAGCCAACCTCTTTCTGCAAAACCTCTTCGTGTGACCAAGTTTACCACAAGAATGACATGTGGTAGACTGCAAATTCTTGGAATTGTCTTCATTTTGTCCTTGACCTTTCTTCTGAGGCCACTTGCCTTTGCCCTTGGCTACAAAGGCATGTTTTGCACTCGGTGAGTCACTGTTGCTACCAAACGGTTGTTTCCATCTATCTTGCTGCAAGAGTTTGTTGCATACATCATCAAACTTTTGATCAACATTGGTAGACGTTATGTTGAGAGTTTCTATGAAATGCTTGTAAGATCGTGGTAAGCTTTTCAACGTGATAACTACCATGTCTTTTTCTTCCATCTTGCAACCGATAGCAGCTAACTTATCACGTATGTCTCTGATTTTCAATAAATGATCCTACAAAGACACCTGTCCATCATTATTGAGAACATGTTCTTTAGGAAGAATTCCCTACCTTTATACGATGTCTCGTGCAGATCTTGCAGGTGTTTCCAAATCTCCACAGAAGACTTGCCTGAAGAAATCTCCAAAAGCATTTCATCTGTGATAGATGAGCATAACTACTTCATGATTATGCTCATTGTACTTGTCCTAATCTTTACCTGCAACTATTGGCCGGGTATCAATACCAAGGACAATCCGATCAAGGCACCTATACTCAAAAATAGTAAGCATTATCTATTTCTAGGTATTGTAATTTTTGCTAGTGAACTTCTAGCTGCCTTCCCACATGATGTTGGTCAATGAAGCCATCCCTCCCATACTTTAGAAACACGGAAAACGAGAAACCCAAGAAGACTTCAAAAAAAAGGGAAAAAATTACCAAAAACCCTAGCAACCAGGTGCAATCCTCGATTTTATCAAAAAATGGAAAAAAGTCTGCAATAAAAATTATTGAAAAATTGCAAAAATAAATTGAATACCTATGTTTTTTGAAAAAAAATAGTCAAAAAACACCACGAATTTTTGGAAAAAATTGGTCAAAATCCTAGGCTCTGATAAAGGCCCACACCACAAATTTTTATTTAATAAAAAAAATAACCACAAGTTTGTTTGTAAAAATTCGCCAAAAAGATGCAGAAAAAATCCCACAATTTTATAAAAAAACATTCAAAAACTTCTGGAAAAATCCTCATGAAATTTTCAGGTAAAAAAAATAACCATGAATTTTTGTCAAAAAATTCACCAAAAAATCTTCTGCAAAACCCTTTCAAATTTCAGGTAATAATCCCATGATTTTTTAATTTTATTAGAAAAAAAACCGTAAAAAAAGAACTGCCCACGAATTTATAAAAAACTCGTCAAAACTTTTAAGAACAAAAACCTAAGCTATGATACCATAAAATAATTAAAAACACAGAGAATGATTACCAAGATATTCAATATTAAATTAAGCAGCAAAAGTTTCCTTAAATAAGAGATACAAAAGATCTATCCATAATGGATTAATAAAACAAAAGATCTATCCATAAAGGATAAGATTGACAACTAATCAAACAAATGATAAGAAGTTAACTGAAAGAATAAAAGAAAATTCCTAAAGTCTATCCTAACAACTTAATTGACCATTATAAATTAAATATTACAATATTATTGTAATATGCTCTAGAGCAAACCTCAAAAAAGGAAAAACGATATCAAATTGGAGAGTCCTGCAAGAAGAACAAGAGCTAAGACTATGGCCCAGAATGTTGAAACCATTGTTATTGAGGAGGGCCCCTTGCAGGTTTCTTTAGTGGACCAAGTGAACTTCTTAACACAGGAATGGCAGGCTGTGTTAGGCCTGAAGAGGCTTGCTGATATCAAATATGTGGTGTTTCTCTGGTTCTGAGTTATGTTGTTATTGTTTCCTTTCTTGTTTACTGTTCCTGTGTCTTTTGGTGGTTTGATAGTTCCATACCTAATGGAACTTGTTCCTCTTGCTTGATGGCTACTTCATTGTAAAAGGGTCCAGGCCCTTTCGAAAACCCATTCTTTTAACTTTATCAATAACATTTAAAAATGAAATAAAAAACTAAAGGAGGGTTTCCAATTTAAAAATGCAATACTTTGAACTTTTAAGCTAAAAGAAGATTTCATTTTAGTTTTGTTTTCTTACTTCAAATCACACGAGGCATACATAAAAGTCAAATAAAAAACAGTTATCTCATTATGCAAACAAACATTTAAAAAAAAATTAAAATACTAAATAGCTAAAAAAATGTTTAAATACTCTAAAACAGCTATTAGAAAAGCCTAAATAGTAAAAACAGCAGTTATACAACCCTGAAAACAATATTGAATAATTTTTAAACACTATGAATAATTTGCGAATATGTAAACACTGAATATTAAATTTTAAAAAATGAAATAGTAAAAGAACAGCATTTAACAATGAAAATGTTAAAAAATATCTTTAATAATGAATGCTAAAAGAAATAGAAGGAACACTTTTTCTATTAATGTGCTACAATGGCCATGGCTGCAAAGGCTTCTAAAATCCCTAATTTTGCTGCTGCCAATTATATCAACACTAAAGCTGCTGCTGTCAGTTGGATTGCTTTCCTACAAAATGCATTGTCCTATGATGTTGAAGTTCATGAGAAGGTGAAGGGAGGCAACTTTGGTAAGGCTGGGTCTGCTCATGTGGTCGCTCACGCAATCCCTAGCAACAGCCACTCACAGATCTTGAAGACTAGATTGTGTTTTGTCATCTCTGTGCCCTTTGATGTGAGTGGAGGTGTAAGGAAAATCATTATTAGCGTTGATGGTATCCATGGAATACAGTGTACATTTTTGGAAGTTGTTGAAGATGCTAATAAGAGGGGTCGTGTGGATGTTGCTACTTCAAGAGAAGGGGCACAGCATGCTGAGTCTGCCAGCGATGAATATAAGTGATCCTCTCTTGGGTGGATGTGTACATCAGGTCAGCTGGTTAAAGTAGCTAACAAGATTCCAGTTTTGGAAATGGGATACAATGTGGCTAAGGAATCAGAACATTACAAAGAGATGAGTGCGATTAATTGGTTCAACAATCTATGCGCCAATCTGTCACAGCTGCATGCATGGGTGTCAAAAACATGGAAACCCCTTCTTAGAAAGTCTGTGGCAATCCTTCCATGTGCTCAAGAATTTTTCATCATTTTGTGTGAATCAAGGGCAACAAATGTTTCATTCTTGCTACCATGGAGCTGAGGGAGTGCTTCTCTCATTGTCAAACCATGGTTTCCAGAATTTAATCCATTGATAGAAAACTCCTTGGTTTTATCAGTTCAGGTAAGGATGCCCAAACTTCCTCTGCATTTTTTACTGTCTTCCTCTTTGGAAAGCATTGGTAACACTCTAAGTATGTTTGCTTCTATTTGTTCTGAAACTTTGGGGTATTCCCATACAACTTATGTATTTTGGTAGAAATGGTTTTTTCTCTAGGTCTTCCAACAGATATTTGGCTAAAAGTGGCGGTCACATTTGGAAGAAGAGCCTTGAGTATTAGAGGTTGGCTTTTAGATGTAGACATTGTTATGGTCTTGGACATTTGTTGGATTTATGTCCAAGGAAGAATAGAAAATCCATTAGTAAGGCTTCATGGTAGTAGAACACTAAACCCCAACATCAGATTGTGGGAAGCCCAATGGAAGGCAGCCAAATCTTCAGATTTAGTGGGGAATCCTTTCACAAATGTTCGCCTACTCCCATCATGCATGTAGCCCAAAAAGAGAAAATGCATTCTCCTATTATTCAAGCAAAAAAGATTTTGAAATCCTTACCTACGCAGATATGCTCAAGAGAAATTGAAAATACAATAATATTTTGAAAGAGCTATCTAAAAGAGTTTACTCAAGAGCTTACTTATATGGTGCCTTATTCAGCTCAAATAATCTCCATGAGAAGAGCTTACTCAAGAGCTTTCAATTTTTATACACATTTATAGCATTTGGCTTGTCTTTTTAATGATTTCTTGCATAAATATAATCTTGGAACCTTTTCTAAATAGGTTGATTTTCTACACTTGCAACATGATTTGAGAGTTAATGCTGCCTCTTTTCCAACATTTGCAAGGACAACATTTATATATTTTTAAGCAACTTAGGAAACTACATTTTACTTGTTAAAAAATTTTACTAAGGGACTATAGGGCACCTTATTCAGATCTTTTAGATTGAGCTGAAAAGGGTTGGTTGAGGTTGGGTCAGCTATCATCACGCCCTAAAAAGGTCAATCAATGTTGGTCAAGGCCTTGCACCTTGCCCTAGGCAAAGTCAAGTTGGTCAAAGCCACCCAAACCAAGTTAGGCCAAGCTAGGAAAGGGAAGTTGGGAAACTAGAAGGCAGGATAGAGTAGGGAGCATGTGACCCAAGGCATCTAGGGAAGGGAAAGGTGGAGTGAGGCAGCCAATCCTAGTATTTTCAGTCAACTGAACCTTTTTACAAACTTTCTCAAAAAATAAGTTAGCTCAAAAAACCTATGTGGTTGAATCCTAGTAAAACATCATAGATGGAAAAAAGTTTTAAGATGGCCTATAAGATTGTAAGAAAGTCCTGAAACTTGAATTTGCCCCTTTTTTTCCTTAACATTGAGGTTTTTTAATTTTTATTTTTTTTAAATACCAAGACTTAAAACTTTTAGAAAACTCTTGAATTTTTTAAATATCCCTCTAAGAAGATTCTCTTAATTGATTTTCAACATAGCCAGAACCAACTTCTATTTTTTTAAATAAATCTTCACAAAAATTGAAATAAGAGAGGAGAGGAGGAGAAAAGACCAAGGTTTGTGAGAAAAGAGAGATCGGACACCAATTTCCTCAATCTAAAAGATCTGAATTTTCTCAACAAAAAAAATAAATAATTTTTGCACCTACAATACTATATTGGAAAGAAGGAAGCAGCATGAACTATTATGCTATTTTGCAAGTACATGAACTCAACCTACCTAGAAAAGAGCCTAAGATTATATCTTGTAATGTCCCCATTTTTAGCAAAAGTGATTTGTGAACAATTAGCCTAGTTTCCAAGTTCTTCCGAAGGCTAAGTGGTGATTAAGGGGGATCTCCAAATTTCTTGGAGAACACGGAATTAATCTTGTAGAGTAGTTGTTGTTGGCAGTGATCTCAATTGCCCTTGGTGAACCTTGTGACACTTTCAAAATTGATTTTCGATCTTTTGGGAGCTCCCCAAACTTCTAAGTCACCCAGTTGCTTCTAATCATCATCCTAAGTCTTCAGTATCATGTTGGTATGGTCAGAATTCTATTTCTATGTCGTTTTGGTGCTCTCTACAATTTGGGTAAATTAATTTAACTATATCACATAAGTCGTCTAATGTTGAAATATTAAAATGACAACTTAGTGCAATAATTCATTTAAAAGGTGTCTTAGTGTGCTTCAAAAGGGGCCTTTTATACATGATATATTATTATTATCTTTCAAAAAGGTCATTTTGGAGAATAATGGAATTATTATTTTAAAATATTGGTAATTTCCCTCTAAAAAAGTTATAAATGGAGGATGATGTGGTAACCTTTTCACACATCACCCCATTCAAAATGGGTACCCCCTAATTTTTTGTCCCATTTGGGTCTTTTGGCTTTGGTTTTGGGTTGTTTTGGGGCTGTCTCTCTCAATTCCTTCTGTCTTTCCGGGGATGTACCTATCTTTTGGCCTAACTTGAGGTTTTGGCTAAGTCTGGAGTGCGTCTTGACAAATTACGGTTTATCCTTCAGGCTTAGTTTGGGGTCCATTTAAGTGAGCAAATTGAAATCTGAGCTTGGCACTGCATTCAAGAAGCTTCAGGCGGGCTCCCATTAAAATTTCATTGAATTCAAACAACTTTCTATTTTTAGCAGTTCTGGCTTCGGGAGAAATTTTTAGGGTTTGCATGTATGATTTTTCAATGCATGTCAGGATAGTCTTTTTGGGCTTTTCAAGAGCTTCACGATGGTATAACATGCAAGTCAAGGTGATCACTTTCTATTTTTGGCAGGTACCCCGCATGCAAGCCAATTTTCTGGGTTTTTCTGGGTTTTTTGAGATCTCTTGGGCAATATGACATGCAATCGCGTCCCGCAATCAGTTGATCACTTTCTTAGGCACTTACTATTTTTAGCAGGTTCACTCCAGCAGTCCCAGATCTTCAGTTTCAGGAGCAAAGCAGTTTAGAACAGAAATGGAGTTGAACGTAGGTCAGTAGAGGCAAATGCAGATAAAATTAGGGTTTCCTACTTTGGCGCCTAAAATGAGGGGCAAAACTTGAGAAAAATGAAAAACGGATGTATCCTATTGCGATCAGCATCTTTCAAGGAATCTATTGGTAAAATTTGAGCGTAATCTGCTCTTTCAAGGAATCTATTGGTAAAATTTGAGCGTAATCTGCATACTTACTATTTATAGTAAGTCACTTCCAAAACAGGGCTAAAAATAGCAGATGAGCACGAAAGGCAAGTGTGAACAGGTCAGATAGGTCATGAGGATCACGTTGGGAAAATTTCAAGTCAAGAGGAGTTGCAAAAGTTCGAGAATCGAGGAGTTACTAAAAATAGAAAGTGAGGGCGAGCAGGTTGAAAAGTTGACTAAGTGTTCAAGCAGGCTAAGAGGGAAACGAGGAAGCACATGAGGCAAAACTCAAAGCTCAAGGGGTAAAATGCGCCCAAGGTGTAAAGTTGAAAAGAAATCTCTAAGGCATGGAAATGTGAAGCTCCCCCTCTGGAATGCGCCCTCAACTTGAATCTCGCCCCTTGAAATGCGCCCACAACACAAAGTTGGATACCTTCATATGCGCCCAAGGGGTATGAAGTGAAGAAATTTGTCTAAGGCACAAAATTGCCTGAGCCCACCTCAAATGCGCCCAAGGGAGGGCAAGTTGAAATGAATTTTTTCTAAGGCATTGAGAAGTGGCACGAGCCCCCCTCATATGCACCCAAGATGAGAAGAGATGCAAGGGATTTTCTATGGCAATAGAAATGGAAGTACACCCCCCTAAATGCGCCCATCTTGTGAAGGAGGCATAAAATTTTCTAAGGCAATGAAAAGTGCTTGACCCCCATCAAAATGCGCCCAAGGCATGGATAAGCTAAACATGCCTCAAAGGAAGTTGAAAAGTTTCTAAGTCGTAAAGTTGCTTGACCCCCTTCAATATGCGCCCATTATGGAGAAGATGGAGAAAACTTTCTAAGGCATGGGAGAATGGCATAACCCCTTCTCAAATGCGCCCAAGGTAAAATGAGTGAAGTCTTGAGAAATTCCTAAAGCACAAAATGGAAGAAGACCCTCTCATTTGCGCCCAAGACAAAGTGAAGAGGTAAGAGGATTTTTCTAAGTCATAGAAATGGAAGTAGACCCCTTCAAGTGCACCCAAGAAGCAAGTAGAGATAGAAATTTTTTCTAAGGCCTGAAAATGAGATTTCAACCCCTCTAATGCGCCCATGAAGTGAGTTCATTGAAAATTTTCTAAGGAGAGGAAAATAAAACAAGGGGTCAAATGCGCTCTTGAGGGAGATGAGGTAAGAAAATTGTCTAAGTCAAAGAAAATGAAAGCTCAAACCTTCAAATGCACCCCAAGGAGAAATGTAAGAAAGCTTGAAAAATTTGCCTAAGGCACGAAACAAGAAAACAAGGGATGAAATGCGCCCTAGGGGGAATGAGGTGCCATGTAAATTGCCTACGGCATCAAATATAAGCTCACCCTTCTAAATGCGCCCAAGAGGAAGAAGATGGGTAGAAAATTTGTCTAAGGCGTGGAAAATAAGAGGACCCCTCTGAAATGCACCCTCAACACAAAGTAGACCCCCTTCAAGTGCTCCCTAAGAGAATCAAGGAGATATGAGAATTTTCTAAGGCAAGAAAGATTTGATGAGAGCTCAAATGCACCCATAAGTAAGATGACTTGAGATGCACTCTAAAAACGCCTAAGGCATGAAAATGAAGCATCACCCTTCTAAATGCACCCTGGGAAAAATAAAGTTGAGTTGGAAAATTTTCCAAGGGAAGAAATATGAAGTTCAAGATGTGATATGCGCCCTAGCACGCAGACGTTAAATGTGCCCATGATGAAAAGTTATGGAGGCAAAGCTTGCTGGAGAAAATGATGAATCAGACTTTGGAAATCAGAACATGGAGATTAGGTAAGTGAAGAGAATTTATATTATAAAGTGTTTTGATGCTCTTCTCTTTATTTGTTTTGCAGGATGAGCACCGGGACCAAAAGCATGATGACTTGAGGTGATGGAGCAAATACTCCAAGACAACATTACAACCTTGGAAGGAGAAAAGTTACATGTTTGAAATTCCTCCATGATGTCTCATTCGCCCCCAAACCATGAAGGGAGATGTTGGAAGAAACGGCTAAGTGTTGAAGTTCCTCCACAAGAATCTAAATGTGCCCAACTCAGGTGAGGCAGGTGGCAAAGAAGAAATGGTCGAGTCCAAGACAGGAAAATCCGTCAAGATCAGGATGGAGAAATAATGAAAGCCCAGACGTTAGGGATCATCCTCAAGCACTTCAAAGTTAAAGAATGACAACAGGATGGATTGAAGGACAAAGTAAAGAAATTCTTCGTAAGTGTGAAGTCCTTCTCCGGCAGTGATTCAGAAAATGTTCTCCAGCATACTTCGCACAACCCAAGATGCAAATGACAGCTAGGAGGAAAATCATCATCAGACAGAAGAAAGAAGTTGCAGTCTTGGAGTCTTAGATTGAGAACGTGCTTGCCATGTTAGTTCAAGAAGTAGAAGCTGAGTTGGCCAGATTCATCGAATTTGCAGTCAAAGAGAAGAACAATGGGAACGCGTTTCTAGATGAGAATCTTCTAGAAGATAGTGGGCATTAAATGCTCATAGTGGTTAAAGGGAGAGAGTGGGCATTCTGTGCTCATTTATTACCCCACTCCTCCACTTTCTAGTAGGCTTTAGGGCAGAATCTTGACTAGGGCTTAAGTGACTCAATCTAAGCCCTTCATTATAATTGAATTTGAGTGGTCCGTTGGAATTGGCCAACTATAAAAGGGGCATCCCCCCTCATTTGTACACATAGATAGGATCATAGATTAGAATAGAGGAGCATAGAGAGATAGCATAGCATAGATTGATAGATTGATAGCATAGCATAGATTGAAGAAGAAGGAAAGCATTCAAATTGAATGCTTTGTAAGAAGTTGTTGTGAACACTCCTATAATAAAAAGAGTTATCATTGCTTGTGGTTTCATCTTTTGTTGTGGGTAGCTAGCAAGATTTCTTCGTCCTTCCAATTCGCTTAGAATCTTGAAGTAGAGTTTAGAGTAGAATAAATTTCATTTCATGCACGTAGATAGTTGTGGAATGTGGTGATTGAATTAAGCAAGCTTCGTTAATCCATACCACTAGTGGGCTCATTGATGGTGAGTTCGCCTTGTGTGCGTGGTCAACTGGAATATTGTGGACCTAACTTCGATTATGGTTTACATGTTGGCATGCGTCGTTGTGATGGTGTCTTCATATTGAATCGTGATTTGAATACCTCTAGTTACTCCTTTGAAGATTGCACCAGTTTTGTGGAAGTTGTCCAAGGTGAGGCAAAGCAGAGCTTGGTTGAAGTTTGCAAGAGTTGATCTCCATGTCCCGCATTTAGAGTAGATCATGGCATTTTCTAATCCCTGCAGCCATTTAAATTCAGTACTTTCTGGTTAGTCTAGGAAACCTGTGCTTCATTGACACATCTTTTGAATCTTGTGAAAATCCTTTTCTCTTTGATCTCTGGTTGAACAATTATGTAAGTCCCCCTTGAGATACCAACAAATCACATCTAGCCAACTGAGACTACGTCCACTACATAAAGGAACCTTGGAGTTGAATGCATGATCTTTCTCGCAATCTTAGCATGTAGGAGATTTTGATCAAGAGAGGATAGAGTAACCGTTGGGAACTTTATTCTGTATTGGTGCAGTCATAAAACACCCGTCAACAAATGAGAGCTCCTTTGCAAGGTTATACTTGGAAAATGCTGTTTGCTTCAGTTGTTGGAGAGAACTTGAGTTCTTCCAAAACTTCTTGAGGACGAAAACCCTCCTGGAGTTGTTGGTTTCAGGGACGAAAGCCCCCCTCATTAGTTAGAGTAGTTTCAAACATTGATCACCATTGTGCTATAAAGAAGAGTTTCAGTCTTGGGGTTGCAAGTATGGAAAATTTTGATGTATTTTGATTTGCAAATTTTTGGTGTGTTATGCTATCAAGAATTTAAAGCTTTTGAAGTGTTTTGAGGTGGTTTTCAAAGGTTTCCTTTGCTGGTTGTACCACTCACCTATAGCAAGCCGTACCACTCATTTTGGTTGATAAACTTCATTATCATCATATGATAATAGTTTGTGCAAGTATGGTAGCTGTCTCTCAACAGGCCATCCACTTTAAGGATTTTTAATGCAATTTGGGGTCTGGACTTCATCATTGCTAGGCCATACCATATGTGTTGTGTGCCCAAGAATGGGGCGTGAGAAATAGGGAACAAGTCACTGATGTTTGCTGCTGTTCAGAGGAGCTTCTAATGGTGTTTAGACTTCCCTTATCCCTGCCGCCTCTGTTTGAGCTGGAGAAATAAGTATTTGGCATGTTATTGAGGAGTTTTTTGAGGTCAGTTCAGCCGCTGGACCTGCAAGTAATCTTCAACTCAAAACTGCAACCTGTGGTTATTGATATCTGTTGACGTGGTTTTTGAGACCGCACCAACACAGAACAAAGTTTCCCAACGGATACTCTATTCTCTCTTGATCAAAGTATTCAGCATGCTAAGATTGCGAGTAAGTTCATGCTTTCAACTCCAAGGTTCCTTTAATGCGAATAGACCCAGTTTGGTTGATGTGTATTGCTGTGTACTTACGAGGGGACTTACATAATTGTTCAGATTTCTTGCAGTTAGCAGTCGGTATATGATTTGAAAGGGATTCTTGTATGTATGATTTGGCAATGTAGCACGTTTTCCTAAAACTAATCGGAAATATGCGGAAAGTAAAAAGAGTGTAAGGCCTAAGAAATTTGTATTCTATTCTAAATGCAGGATATGTGGAGCTTCGTTTTGGTAGACTTCAACCAAATTTCACCTAGCCTCGCATCGGACAGCTTCAGCAAAATCGGTGCAATCTTCAAGGGGATAGCAAAGGATGTTCAGATTATAACTTAGCATACATACACCATCAAAATGACGCATATAGGTATACAAATTACAACCGAAGTTAAATTCAAGATAATGTCCAGTGGACCACGCAAGGCGAACTTATCATCAACAAGCCGCTAGTGGTATGGAATAAAGTGAAGCTACCTCAATAAAACACCACACATCAAAGTAAACTACTTGCATGAAAATTACGCTACTTGGATACGAAAGGAAGAAGAGACCTTGCTAGCTATTCATGACAAGCGAATTCCACCATCAATGAAAAGATCTATTATCATGAAAAGTATTACACAACAATCTCCACAAAAGTTTTCAAAGGGAAAACTTTCTTTCTTCTCCACACTATGCAAAATGTCTACAATACTCTCTCTCTAACTCTAGCTCCAATGCTAATGTCGATATCTGCTCTGTCTAATCTCCTGTTCTAATGAATTACAAATGAGGGGGACTCCCCCTTTATATAGCTAGCCAAGTCCCAAAAGACGGCTAGGGTTACAATTAATAGAGTGGCCAGAATCGTGCCACCTCAGCCCTAACCCTAAAAACTGCAGAATAGGGAGTGGTACATTAAATGAATCAAATATTCCCACTCACTCCCAAAATAGTAAAGGCAATTAATGCCCACAATCAGTCTTCTAGAAGATCCTCGTCCAGTAGTGCGTTCCCATTTGCCTTCTCTCTGGCTGCAAACTCAACAAATCTGCCAAGTACAGCCTCAACCTCCTGAACTGAAATCGGTGGAACACAATCTAGCTGAAACTCTAACACCGTGACTGAATGCTCATGCCTTGCACAAGACTTTCTCCAAGCAATCAAGGAGTCCTGCGTGTTCTGGATCAAAGTGGAGAAAGTAGAAGTATTCTCGAAATCATCTTGTACAAAGGTCTTAACATCTGAAAAGAAAGGCACCAGCCTACCCCTCAAATTATCAACATTTATCTCATCTGGATTCAGCCGACTAGCAAATATGGCCTTGAAAGTATTCTGAACTCCATCAATGATATTGGCCATGGCCTTATGTATCCGGGCTGAATCTGCCTGTGCAGCGTCGAAGAAACCACGCCCCGTGATCGCTGAAGAATACCATCTTGAGAAATCATACCTGTCATTCTCCTGAATGACACCTCCATCAACCAGCAATCGCAACGGAACGTGTCTCAATGCCTCGAGACGCTGAATAACTTTGCTCTGATAGATAGAAGCGTCGCCCCAAGCATGATCCACTGCATCCATCCGTGTCAAAATACTAGAGGCCTGCTGAAAAGCAAAAGCAAGGTCCTCCATAAACTTCTCTGTCTCAACACGAACCCCTGTGACCCACTTATCTGCCTCCTGTGCCATCTTTCCCAACTCCATCAAGCCGCTAATCGACTCTCTAGGTATCTCCGCTGGAGGCTCTATCACTAGAATATCCTGCCCTCGAGAACGAGACAACTGCTGTACATATCCAACTAAGGCCTTGTGTTCTCTTTTCAACCTTTTATATTTTCCTTCTTTCTTGAATAATCTATCTTTGAGGGCGAGGAAGGAGTTATCACACTCCTCTACAATCTGCGCACCAGTAGGGCGTCCCAAATCTAGAGTCGTGACCACATAATTCACAGGTACTGCCTCATTTCGGTCACACTCAACTTGTGGCACAGCTACATGAAGGGTACGTGAACCATCCTCTTCAGTGGATATCTTTGAAAACTTTCTTGCTTTCTTCTTCTGTGAAGGTGCATTGATCCTGTTCAAAAACTCTTCCATCTCAACTGCTGGATCAATCTCCTCACTGGGGCTTCTTCTCATTCTATCCTTAAGCCAATCGGGCACATCATACTGTATATCAAAGGGCTGCTGCTCCTGTGCCTCGACTTCTCTAACCTGCTCAACCTCTACATCATTCTGGCGAGGCTCATCGTCCTCAAGTGGCTGAGTGTCACCTGACACTATATCATCATCATCGTTCATGGCCGCCTCTAATTCCTGCTGAAACTGAGGGTCAGTAATAGTCCCCTCATCATCCTGCTGATCAACCCTAACAGGTGCGTTGACGCTCTGGCCAACTGACTCTCTCCGTGGAGGCTGAATATCATTTTGTACCACTTGCACCTGATTCAATGCATTTCTCTGATCAACAAATAAAGAGACCTCCTGTATACTTGGAGAACGTGTCTCCAAGGGTGATGCAACTGTGACTCGTGGAGGCTCTGGCTGAGTAGGCTCCTGTCGAACTAGTTCTTTCTTTCTGGGCTCTGGACCTCTTGTAATCTGCTTCTTTCTGCCAGTAGTGGGCGTCCTGTGATCTCCCATCATATTGTAAGTCAAAGCAATTGACCTACTCTTCAACCTGCTTACCCGTCTATCAACCCACGCTCTAGTGAAAGTCAGGACAGGGATAAAAAGTGTATCCAAATCAGCAATCTCAGGCTCTGACCAATCTGGAGGTGGAAGTAGAGTATCTCTAACTGCTGCATAGTCCGAATGGACAACATCCATATCTTCGTTCACCTGGTCTGGAACCGGCACAACTTCACACTCCTTGATCAGAGTAATAGGCAATCGAGAAAACATCCTTTTCCTCACTTCAATCTCATCTACTGCATCAGCCCAATAATCCTCTATGGTGGCCTTATGCTTAAACTCCTCTGACAGTACCCACTTGATGTTATGATGTGGATCGTAGTGCTGTCGGCTAGTGTGGTATGAGAAATGATAAAATTGAAGTTCACTTTCAGCCTCTCTAGCTGCCTGTATTGAGGGACACACCTCATCCGAGTTGCCCATGACAACTGGAAATTCTACCCCTCCCTTCTTCTTCTTCTTTTGAATTTTATCAAAGGCAAGCAATTGCCTAGATATCTCTAACATTAAAATCTTATCTGTTGGGTACTTAGGCAGCCTATGTGGATATGAGGAAAAACCTTGCAGCCTAATGTAAGAAAATCTTGGAAACTGTATGAACCAGCACCCATACCTTTCAATTAACTCCTGGGCTTCCTTCGAGATTCTGTGCTGTAATCGCTCCTGAAGCAATCTCGTGATATACATGGTGAAGGAATCGTTGACACGCTTGTAGTGAGTTGTGCTCGCCAAATGCAACTGCGGACAAGCATCATATATCTTAAACTGATGGGAGCCACAACCGACAGGTTCCTTGTAAGAGATCCCCCTATACTTCGTCATTCGTGCCAACATATAGATAATGTAGGAGCTCATGTAAAATGTCTTCGTTCTCCTCAAGCTCAGGAGCTGCTCATGTAGATTATCACTTATCATCTCGGCCCAATTGATATAGTCCTTCCCTTCTAGCACCAGGTTGATGTAGTAAAACATCCAGGGTTCAAAAATGAATGATTGTGCACAACCTCCAACCCTGCTCAGCATCATGATGAGATCACAATACTCTTGTTTCAAGTCATCCGCAATGATCTGTTTCGGCAACTTCGTACGAGAAGGCTTGGGAGTGCTCATCCAGTGAGTGTTAATCGTCTCCATGCATCTCTCGAATGCAGAAGCGTACATCCGCTCAGCCCGTTCTCTAGATTTGTAGATCATATTTCTGTGCACCGGGATCCCGAAAGCTTCACCAATGGCTGCTGGAGTAAGATTGGCTAGTACTTGGCCATCTGGTGACGTGATTGACCGATGATCCTTCTCATAGTAATTGGCGCACTCCATTATCAGCTCCGAGCATTGAATGGCTGGTGGAAAACCAGCAGCTGCATATAACCCACTTCGAATAATATTATGTGA
The DNA here is from genome assembly GCA_007258455.2 of Sequoia sempervirens. Classification (NCBI taxonomy): domain Eukaryota; kingdom Viridiplantae; phylum Streptophyta; class Pinopsida; order Cupressales; family Cupressaceae; genus Sequoia; species Sequoia sempervirens. The sequence goes on along the minus strand of VDFB02271358.1, from coordinate 328,700,139 downwards.
AGTGGTCGAAGCCCGATGACTTCCAATTCCCAACATCCTGTTCTTGAAGGTCTCTAGGTTGACGGAGCCCAGGTTGGTGTCTGTCAACTTGCCCAATTTTGAAATGAATTTTGACTCCGGCATGAATGTCTTACTCAGCTTCTTAATCACAGCTTGCCTGGATGCACCATTGTCCTTTCCATTCGTCCTTGCCTCAGCCATCTGCAAACAGCAAGCATTCATTAGCAATTTAATCTATAAAAATAAAATAATACATTGCATAGGGGCTGCAGTCGACTTCTAGAAGCTGCAATAACTCTCGTGTTTGCAAACCTCAGCTTCTTCTCCTGAACTTTAAGGCTTCTAAGTAAACTTCGGTGGCCTCACTACTCTTAATCAATGTCAATCAGCAACTCGAACTTCTGAAAATTCTCAGCAACTCACTTCATTCCAAGGCGTCCCTTTCAACTGGCAACTTCAACTTCAGCAATGAATTAAGCTTCAGCCACACTCGTACCTTTCAAACTTTCAGCAACTTCTCTTCTCCAACCAGCAAGTGCGCACCTCTCCAGCAACTCAAGGCGTCTCCTTCAACTGCAGATTTGAGCGATCTCAGCAAGCTCCAGACTTAGCCAAAACTTTGAACTCTTCAAGCAATTCACTGCAATGCCTCACTTAGAGCAAATTCGACTTCTTCAGCTGTGAAAACAAGTGAGAAACTTGTTCATTTTATAGCCAAAATTCGAATTCTAGAAGAAGTTATTTTTAGCCAGTGCATTAAACTTCCACTACTCCACTTCAAGAATTCGAATTTTCCCTCTCTGGTATTTCTGACACTTGTCTCTGGGCGTCGGGAATCTTGCTCTTCTAGAAGCTTGACTTTGACTGGCATCCTTGAATTTGTTTTCGAAAAATTTAATTTAAAATCTATCCTTTTAATTCACCAGCCGGAGCTCTGTCACTTGAATTTGAACTTTAACTTCTTCATCATATTTGGAAAACTCATCACTGAAGAATTCAATCAAAATTATCTAGGCAACTCATCCCGAACTCATCATTCAGAGAAATTTATTCTGAAAACACATTTTATTCAAATTGCCTTAGAAAATTTTAAATTTTCCCTTAGGAAAATTCACAATTTGAGCACTGATCAAATTCTTCACTGAAAAAGAGTCGGCGAAGTTCGGAAGACTTTGAAATCCATCTATCATCGCAAACGTTCAGTACCCAGAAGAAAATTTTCTCTAGAATGTCTCGAATTCATGGGTACCCAACGAACGGGTTCATTTAATTTTTGAATTTTTGAACCTTAGAAAAATATTATTTTCACCATTTTAAATTCATTCTTCGCCTGTGATCATCCTGTGTTGCTCCAACTTGAAAAGTTTGAATTCATCCTGTATTATCATCATCCTCTGACTTTATCAGTGAGAAAATTTGTCGGTGCTTCGAAAAATTTCACCACCTTGAGCTCTAGGCATATTTTCTAAGAGAGAAAATATTTGCCTTAGAAAATATTTTAAATCATCCTGCACTCTGAGAATTTGCCTTAGAAAATTTTATTTGTTTGCCAGTGGAGGAAATTTTATCAACTTCACTTAGAAAATTTTTATTCACGCCTGGCACATTTTATTCTCGCTTGCCGCTTGCATTTCACTCCACACTTAGGAAAATATTCCAACGCCTTAGAGAAATTTTAAAATCATCTTATACTTTATTTCACTTCACTTAAGGCGCATAGCACACTTTTAAAAAAAAAAATATTTCATTTTTTTACTTGAGGCGCCTAGCACACTTGAAGAAAATCACGCCTTAGCAATTTGTCATCCACCCTTCACACATATTACTTCACCTTGCCTTAGAAAATTCCTCCAATACATACCTCCTTAGGCGCATTTGAGGCAAGGAGAGGAAATTCAAAAATCACGCCTAGGCAACACACCTTGCAACATTCTCTAACACATCACCTTAGGTGCATTTGAGGCTAGGAGAGGAATAACGCCTAGCATTCACCACCTTTTACCCCGCTTTAATCCCATTTCACCTCATTTACCACCCTCACTTACTTTCTACACCTCAACTTGGGCGCATTTTGGCCTTGCTAGTGGATGAAACTCATTGACCACTTTGACTTCTTTGTCTATTGGGCGCATTTTACCCCTGCTACAGGATGGGCGCATTTGGAGGGGTGAGGAGGACGAATTTTATACTTAGAAAAATTTTCCAACCTTCCTTCTTCAAGTTGGGCGCATTTTGGCCTGTGAGAAGGACGAGCTTCATACTTAAAAGTTTTCCTGCCTCCTCATCAATTGGGCGCATTTTGCCATGTCAACTGGACGAAGTTCTAGACTTAGAATTTTTTCATCGTTTTTCGCCAGTATTTCATGCCCTGCTATTTATAGTAAGTCCTCTGATTTTACACCCCTGAAGCTCGGAACGATTTGAAATTTTGCACACTGCATCCTTATCATCTCGTTGTTCTGTCGACACTGCCACTTTTAGCTGACCTGCTATTTTTAGCCTGTTTCTGAAGGTGGTTTACTATAAATAGTAACCTCTTGTTTCTGTTAGCTCCACTGCTCCGATTAACTTGAAATTTGAATGAGGCGCTCACCACGTGACTCCTGTCGACACCAACGCATGTAATTGATTTACTATTTTTATTCTGTTTAACCGGACTTACTATAAATAGTGGTACTGCTTTGACTTGAAATTTCACCAGATAAGCCCGATGGCCGACGCGATACGCGATTTTTAAAATTGGGCGTTTATGCCTCTTTTGGGTCCCGGCCGAAACCCTAATTCGCTCCGGTGATGATCAAAAGATCTCTGTTGCTCGTTGTGGTACCGCTGCGATCGCCTTGTGATTCCAAAGCATTGAAGCGGGCCGACACACCTACTAAAAATAGCAAGTTCCTATCGAGTGAGTATCCTCGTTTGCATGTCACACCATCGGCTCTCAAACCCATCGGAATCGCAAAAAAACCTTGACATGCAAAATCTCTAAAAAATAGCCTCTAAGGCTGAATTCAAAGTGGTCGCCTCGCTTTTGCATGTTATATCATCGCTGGGTCTCAAAACCCGTAAGGAATATGCCAACATGCAAAGAAAAACTCGTGATCCGAGCCCGAGATTCGTGGCTCGAAGCCGGATGCTAAAAATAGTAAGTTGCCTGTTCAGCTCAAATTTTGCATATGAGTAACCTGATGCGCTCTGAATGCCGTGTGACTGTCAAAAATTCAAAAATGCTGACGAACTACCTGTAATTTCACACTTACTAAAAATAGTAAGTACCTCAAATTTTGATGAAAACCTGCTGAGAGCCTGCTGGAAACATGCTGACAACAATGTTAAGCTCAATTTTCACTTTATTCACTCTATTCGACCTCGGACTGACCAGGAAAGATGAAACCCTAATTTTCAGACTTGGTCAATTTCACGTTTAAACTCACTGACGGGCGCAATCCTCGAAAAGGCGGACATCAGAAAAGAGACAGAGCGGGAGAGAGAGAAGAAAAACCCAAGCCAAAAGACCCGAACGGAGCAAAAATTAGGGGGTCCCCATTTTGAATGGGGCGATGTGTGAAAAGGTCACAACAGGAATGAGGAAGGTAGTTCAATGGGGAGTGCTTATCATTTTAATTGTCCTTCCAAACTATCGGAAAACTTTGGAAAAGGTCCCTTAGATAAGAAAGGCCCCTCTTAAACAATTTTCTATTAAGTTGCAAACGAGCAAATTTGATTGTTTAGGGTGCATGTGGCTTTGGAAATGCCATTTTTATGGCTTAGAATTGTATTGATTGTAACAATACTAGAGTTAATGGGCATCTTCTTCACATCTCCAGCATGGTTGCTGAAACATGTAAAACATTGTCATAGGAACAAGGAGAGAAATTGTTTGGTGGTGGGGATGAGCATGACATAGTCACACCACTTGTTGCCATGGGTAGAGGCAATTCTTGACAGCCATGGGTAGTGGGATAAGTTCCACTTTTTTTTCCTAGTGCATCAAAGACTGAGAGGAAACATAAGGAAACAAGTGCATTTCCCAACCTAGCGGCATAGATGTTTAATGTTAAGATGCGAGACAAGGTAGATGATTCCATTGAAAAGTTCTTCTTTGCCAATGGCATTCCATTCCATGTCACTCACTCTCTTATTATAAGGAGGTTGTATGTAATGCCCAAAGCCACACACCTAGGACATTAGCCAAGTGAACATTTTTTTTTAAGAACAACACAAGAATGAATTTTCATTGTTCATGATACAACAATGACATGTTGCATTGCACACTAACAAGCACACAAGTGTTGTGTCAATCACAACAACACAAGGACACTAACAACACAAATGACCTCACCATTTTTACAAGCAAAGTGACACAAGTTGAAGACTAACTAATTGTGGGATAAAACTACCATGGTGCACCTATGAGAGTGTGGGACAACACCCAACGACAATGGGGTAATAACCCGCAATCACATTCTCTCGCAAACACAACACATGGTTCAGATGAGGAAACCATCTACATCGATTCCACACCTTCATACACTTGATGGCACTCACATTGCCAAGAAAAACCTACACAAGCGATAGGAAAACTAGGTGCCATACCTTGACTAGTTGGAATGATCACTAATTTCCCGAACAAGGAGGAGGATGAGGGTGACAAATACCTCCAATCCACTCCACGACAATGCAAAAAACACCCAAACACAAGGGACAACCTTCACTAGAGGTTGCAATACTAGGAGGTACAAGCCCTCCATCAACAAGAATAACAATGAGCAATTTTTGTGCAAAGGTATGCTTCCCAATGCAATGAGTGGAATAAATTCTAATCAAGGACACCTATTGACATGGGAAGGCTCACAAGACCAAGGGGAACAACTTTCATATACAAAGTTTCCTTAAAAAATGGTTGGAAGTACCCCTATCTAATGAAATAGGGGACTACAACGCCCTAGAGGACTACATTAGCCAAAAGGGACACTGGTACCCAAATAGGACACTAGTGTGCTAGGAGGACACTAGTGCAATTACTCAAGTGTCCCAAAAATGCATTGGAGTCTTGCAAATGCATTGGGAGTCTAGAAACTACGCTAGAGTCCAAAAGCTACGTTGTAGTCTTGTTTTTGTGTTGTAGTCCTAGCCAAAGACTGAACAAATGACTGTTTCTAGGTCTTACACTTGCTATCCAATGAAATAGGGATTGTAGCACCCTAGAGGACTTCAGTGCCCAAAAGGGACACCAATGCCTAGAAAAGACACTAGCATGCTAGGACACTAGTGCAATTACTCAAGTGTCCTAGAAATGCATTGGAGTTCTGCAAATGCATTGGAGTGCAAAAACTACGCTAGAGTTCAGAAACTATGTAGTCCTATTTTTGGGTTGTAGTCCTAGTAAGAGACTAAATGGATGACCGTTTCTAGGTCTCACACCTAAGGACAACTCCTAGGAATCACAAAAAGCAAGATCACAACACAAACAAACTCCAAAATGACCAAAAACGATTAGGAGACCAAGAGGGATAACCATACTCAATCTCCAACTCATAAACAGTTGAAGGAGACACTCCCCACAAGATGGGATGTCTACAAGAGACTCCAATATGAGTCCAAGGACATGAGGGAAAAAGGGAAATGTTCCTAACACACCTTACTTGTCCTTCTAGCAAGAGGAGAACCCAAACAACACCACCCTATGGTAGGTCCTCACACACATCGTAAAACTAGGGAGACGAAACAACACATGATCCACTGATGCCAAAATTGAATGTTTTGTAACACATTCGTTTTAAGCCCAAATCCAAATGTGCTCTAAGTTCTTTTTACCAACCATTTAGCCAAAATGAAGAAAGTGTTACAAAATACTAAATGCCATTTGACACCGACATCAAAATAGGCTAAAATCGATAATAGGATCCTTGCCACCTATATGGGTAGAATACAATTCACCATTGACACTTCCATAAACATTGTTGAAATCATTAAATAGATTGAAGCTAACATAGCCAATTAACATGATATCAACAATCTAAACATACTAACAACCTTCCAAAATGAGGTGTGGAGAGATACAAGATGACACCAATAAATTATTACATTCAACGAGTCTCATCCTAAACATGAATGGATCATAATGCACGTCAAGAATTAATAAGATACATTGTTGTAATCATTATACAATGGTCTCAAGGATCCACTTTACAATTATACAAATTACAATAAAGAGAGATATGCAATTTGCAAGGTACCATGAGAGTCCATCACATTCTCCAAGAAGAATCCTCCAAGTTTGCCAATCCTCAACGGTGGTTGAGTGCCAACCAACCATGTGGGTACCCTCAGGTCCACCCCACCGTGCTGGGAGATAGTCATTTGGGCACAAGCACACACACTCATGCAATACAAGGGAGTATGGCTCACAAACACGCCAATCAATATGAACCATCGTATCATCCACATGGCAACAAGTAAGATAAACCATCATAGCATACATGACAACTAGGATGAACAACCAATGTAACTCCCGTTCTTTAGTTTTGGCTGTTTCTTGTAACTGTGAAGAGGAGATCAATCAAAGTTAAAAGATTAATATTTATTTATTTATTAATTATAATTCACAACTTTATATATATATATTATAAAATAATTATTTATTTTCAAAGAATTTTAATCTTCTTGATTGTCAAATTAGTGTCGTCATACCAATATCATTTATTTAATAGTACTAATAAATCAAATTTAATTAACCATTCAAAAAGAGGGTTGTGACAGTTTATTTACAATCACCACACATCACATGCACTATTTTGGACCTTATCCAAGAAGGAAATTCTCAAACCTGTTGAGACTAGGTATTCCTTAAGCTTCATTCTCTTGGAGAGGATGATTTACTTGCAAGAGCCATTGCAGCTAATGGTCATGAAAAATGGGTGAAATCAGTAGTTTAATTCCAAGTTGAAGTAGGGGAAGAGGGCGAAGGAAGTCATGAAGAGCGACAGTTTTTGGGTTGATGCCAAATACAGTGTTTCCATATCTCCATTTTCAGAGTGATAAGATATGGGGACTCTAATGCTCCAAACCTTGGAGAGGTGTATAAGTGCATTAACAATGTGTTTGGCCAAATAAAGCCCATACAAGTGAAAGACTCCACCTTATAGTTCTATAATGAACACATTCAACTTATCATTCAATGGAGGTGGGAAAAACTCAACACTCTCTTGCACATGTTTTCTTATGCATTGAACCCAAAGTGGTATGTGCAAAGGCTTGAGAGAGTTGTCCCTATGGCAGATAGTGAAAGGAAGAGGGGCTTCATGAAGGCAATTCATAAATGTAGAGTATTGAGGATGCCATCACCATTTGTCATGAGTGGATCAAATTTGCTGCACTTAGGGGATATCCAAGAGAGACAAAGTTGGATAGGGAGACTATAGTACAAGAGAACCCAATACTAAAGTGGACTATGCATGGGCTTCATTCATTGACAACCACACTAGCCATTTGCCTCTTATCTCAAGTTTCTAGCTCTACTATCACTAGAGAAATTTGTCTACATAAAGCTTCATCCATTCTATCAAGAGGAACGACCTTACCTTAAGAGAGTAGAGAAGCTTGTAGCTATACATAGTGCCTTGTATCTAATGGACCACAAAATGTTTACGTGTAAGGAGAGACTAATAGTACAATGGGATGTAGATCTAGAGGAACCAACACAGATTGACAATGATTAGGCACAAATAGGGTTGGTTGGTGTTCATTTGGAGGAACTTGAGCTAGATAGGTCTAGTAGTTCTAGGGATGAGGAGTTTCCTATGACCTTTGGGGATGATGGTTAGAGTCTTAGACCATTGAGGCATTGGCCAATTGTATTTCCATGTTATTGTCATATTGAAAATTTGAAAATTATTGATATGCGACATTTTCAATATGTTGTGTTTAGCAATTTATAGTTTCAATTGTTATTTCTTATACATTATTTTACAACTATTGTTTCAAGTACTATATTATATTTGCACCATTGCCCTCCTGTTGTCCCTAAATTTGGGTCCTTGTTCCCCCCACCCCTCCATACCGAAATTGTGGAACAATGGTAAACACACACAAGTTGGCTGCATATTGTTGTGACAAGATCCAGAGAAGTGATGACAATGGATGTATGGTTGCATGGCATTGTAATAGGTTTTCAAATTTTGGATTGATTACAAGGAGAGAAACTCATAAAGTGCACTGAGAAGAGGTTTTGAGAATGCATATCGCATTGAGGACAAGTTCTTTGAAGGTGCATGTCAGATTTGACAAGGTAAAGAAACTGTTTGAGCACAAGTGAAGTTCTTTGTATAATGTATTTCTATTCTTTAGATAATATATTTGAGTGGTGCTATGTTGCTGTTTTTTCTTGAAAGAGTTTCCTAGGGAATTCCGGTGATGATACGAGTGTATACTTTGATTTGTTATTCTGTTTAACTAGTATTGGATTTTGTAACCTATTCAGTACATTTCTTCTCATAAAGTTATTAGGAATTTCCTAACACTTCGTTGGACAAAGGCCCACTCAAATCATATGGAATAGGTGCCTCGAACACTCTTTAAGCTATAATCAATGCATTGACCTACTCTCAATATGGGCCTCTCGCAGCATTGAATGATATGTTCTTATAGTACCAAAAACTTGGCCCATGCCATCCTCGCTTCAGAATGGTTCTCTTGGTTCCACACACTACCTTATACCAAACGTTGTGTACTAGGGGTATTACAAGAAACAAAGAACCCCTACAAGAGTGACTCCACCAGGCTAGAACCATCTCTAGGGAATGAGTCCTATATCTGTGGGCCAAGACAAGAGCCCACTACATTAGTAGTCTAGAGTAAAAATCATCATAGCTGCAACTGCCCCAGTTGTCCTAGCCTTTTCTGGTTTCTTTTCCTCGAGCACAGCAAGGCTAACCTTCATCTATTTTGTATACAACTGCACATCTTATCCAGGGATTTATGTAAGGTGATATTTGGAGCGATTGATGCCTCCTCTCATCTTCAAGCCACAATAATTACACATGATCATTCCTACCTTTGTACCCAATGTGCCATGCCTTCAAGTGGGATCCCTAGTCTTGGCACTGCTGCAATTGCCTAGTGATGCCAATTTTAAAGTTTGCCAACCTTGTCTCTGATAGAAGGAAGAAAAAGAAAAAGCAGAAAAACATAAAATATTGAAACTCTATACTTGCTGGAACACAACAGAATAAATAATCATTTTGGGGCAAGATATTCACCGATTTCACCCGTTCTTGCGAGAGTTTTAAATTACTGATTGGGATTAAAGAACTGACATACTCAAGGACGTATTCTTTAGACTAGCTACCCCTTACTTAAAAATATGGAGCTTCTTTTGTCATATTATGAGGCATGTGGAGATACCAAAATATTGATTTATCTTGAAACTAAGCACTTGGATTTTGTTAAAATTAGAAACAATTATGTCAATCTTTGATTGCCTAAGGATTTTTGTTTAACCATTCTGGGAGTAGGAGATAGTATTAACCTGCCTGTATGATCTATTATTTAAAATTATAGACCTATAATTTTAACAAAATCCAAGTGCTTAGTTTCAAGATAAAATATTGATTTATCTTGAAACTAAGCACTTGGATTTTGTTAAAATTAGAAACAATTATGTCAATCTTTGATTGCCTAAGGATTTTTGTTTAACCATTCTGGGAGTAGGAGATAGTATTAACCTGCCTGTATGATCTATTATTTAAGGGTTTTGCTTTAATGTCTTTCTTACATACGATCTTTGGAATTTGGCATGCTCTTTCTCTAATGTGTGTTTTGGCAATATGTTTATCAGGTGCGGAAAAGTTTTGCAAAGCTTGATCTCTACAGAAAGTTTACAAATGCCTTAGCAGTAGCTGTACTCTTTTCTGTTGCTTTCATTGGCTATGAGGTAGAACCAAACCTTCCATCGCTAGTTTTCGATAAGTAGTAGAATTGATTTCCTTTTGGGCTTCTTAGTAGAACTGGATTCAAGTAAGCTACTTTAGGTCTTATAACCAGCACTACTATTATTGTACATGACTTCTGCTGATTTCCAATTTGGCAGTTCTATTTCAAGATAACAGACCCCTTCAATGAAAATTGGGAAACTTCTTGGATTATCATAGCTCTCTGGAATTCACTTGCATTTGTACTGCTTTGCGTAGTTTGTTTCTTGTGGGCACCATCCCATAATGCCACATGGTAAGCTTCAATATTTTTTCATTCAAGCTTATTTTAGGCCTTTTCAGTTTTATTTCAAGGATTACACTTTAGAATGAACAATTGATCTATTAGCTTGTTCCTTCTCGACAACTAATTTTAAGGTCCAGAGTGCCTTAAAAAAATTGTGTATGCTATCCCATTTAGAGTACATGGTCTTCTGCACGAGGCATAGAACTGCAAGGCTAGAGTTTGTGATGCATTTGTGTGGGACTTCTTTGACATGAAAGACATTGAAATATTTCTGTGGTTGGCCACTGTATGATTGTTTACAGGTATGCATTTTCTGATGAGGCTGGAAATGCTTTTGATGAAGAGGAGCTTGTTGCTTTGACTGGAGGAATTGTGAATCCAAAAGTTGACGTTTCTATCAAACAAGATGTTTTTAGTCTTGGTGAAGAGACTGAAGAAGATAAAAGAGATTAAGTCCTACATTATTCAAACTTATATTCAAATTGGGATTATCAAACTAGTTGGGAATACGTTGTTTTCCCCCATAGACAAGCATAGTTGCTAACCCTTGTTTCATTTGGATGTTTTCTTTCATTGCGCATCTCTGTTTCTTTTAATGCAGCAAATTGTATGCAGAAATCGAAGGGAAGCGCCATGTAGTGTAATATAATAAGAAAATTGTTGCCTCTGTAACATTTCTAATTTTTTTCGAAGCAAATAATTTAGAACCAAGTTCTAATTTTTAAGTAATAAGTTTTATGATTTAAGCATTTTGAGGCTTCAAATAGTATTATATTCAGGTCCTGTTCAATATGACGAAATTGTCTCCTTGTTGGGTTTAGAAATGGAAGAAAATGTTAAATTATAAACTTAAAAAAGAGATTTGATTCCCTTATACAAGTTGAATCGCTTACCAACTCTAGCAACAATCACCAAAATGTCTTGGCCTTGGGCACTACGATATGATATAAGGCTTTCAGGAAGGCTATAAGCGGGCCACTGTGACAAGTCCATTTTAGTTTCGTATTTATCCAAATTCTAAAGCAAATCCTATATGAAAGAAAGAGATAAGTAAAGGAGGTTTTCAATGAAAATAAACAAAGGCAAGGCATGCACTATGCTTGTCAGAGATTGAACACCAACTTAATACCAATGAGCTGGGGTGAGCATTATGCTCTCGACTAGTGCTAGTACTGGGCTCTTTGCTAAGTAACAACCTTGCAATGCTTTTAGTGCCTTCAAATATCATATGCTTGCAAGAAATTAAGATAACTGGGATTTTTATTACACACTACATTTAGTTTTATGTAGCCAAGTAATTTCCAGTTGGCTAATGAATCATTCCGAGAGGCAGCATGGTGCCACATTGATGGTGATGCCCTTTCTTTCAATGATGGCGATTTATTGGCATCTAAATCTAGTCATCTTTAGATTTGTGAATTATTTTTTATTTCAATGGCCTCTTCCTCAACTTGGTCAATGTCCATGCACCTTATTGATGGGAGAATGAATCGATGGAGTTTGAGAGAATTGGATGGCGCAAACTTCAGTGAGTGGCTTATAGTTATCCTTGAATAAGGAAGTTACAAGGTGGCTGAAAATTAATTGTAAGTTACTTTTTAAACATAATGAATATAATGTTATTAGTGGAGAGGGGTCATAGTTATGCAAGGTTCAATAGTCGTGCAGTCAATTGTGATTATAATACCCAATCTTACCACATATTTATGCTATATATTGTAAATAAATAGTCCAAATATAAATTAAAAAATAACCAAATGTTGATAAAAAGTAGACCCATACTTGAACACATGAGAACCTTTGAATGTTATATATAAAAAAAACATAAATACATTCATGAAGAAGTGAAATAAGTATTTTTTTGTCTCAAATAAAATATCATAACTTTCCACTATAAGTGTGTCATTTAAAAATTAAATGCTCATTTAATAAAATAAGACTAATTTAAACAAGTATTGTTATCATAGTGAAAAAATATTGTTCTTATGTGTACAACTATTGGGGTAGCAATGTACAAGCATTTGGAGTATTTTATATTAATAGTTTGTCCTATCACATATATAAAAGGTGAGCACACTAAATACCATGTATTTTCCCATTAAATGTGAAGGATTTTTAAAAAGATTTAGTGTCCAACTATTGGTCCATTTTTGTTTGATATAAGTTGTATTTTAAATAATTATGTGTTTTTTATAATGTAAGTAGCATTTACAGGGCGTTGTACCCTACACAGAGAGCCACAAGGGCCAGAAAGTCCAGATACAAAAAAATTAAACAAAACACCACACCAAAAAAACACTTAAACAAAAACCAAACAGAGATTGACAACACACATGGATCAACAATAAACCAACAACATACTAGCTGGCCTTCTCCCAATTCTTAGACAACAGCTGAACCATATCATCACAGACCCACTCCTGGCAGTCCTCGGTCTTCTTTATCTCCAGCTCATCCTTCATGGCAGCCGATAGGTTACTGGTGACACAGTGAATCATCTTGACAGTGAAGCGGGTCAACCCAAGAAACTTTTTGTCCAGGATGTCCAGTCTATTTTTCAGCATACCAATCTCCTCCCTGTTGCTCGTAGTGTAGTTGAGATCATTCTGCTCAATCTCCAGTGGCTTTGACGAATGGGAGGCCGAACCCTCCTTTTGAGCTAAACCAATGTCAAGAACAGAGGAGGGACCCTTAGCTTTATCATCTTCCTCGTCTACCGACACCTCTTCCACATCGCTGCCTTTGCTGTCAGACAACTCCTCTTCAGTATCCAAATCCTTAACCTGCACTTTTTTCTTGTTTTTTCCAGCCTACTAGAGCACCTAATGATGGCGTCACAACCAATAACCAGGGTCTCCGCAACCACCGTATCACCCAAGGAATCCTTGCTCACAACATTCTTTCCTTTATTTGGAGGCACCTTCTTCATCTTACCTTTCTTCTTCATACTAGGCTTACTAGGGGTCCTAGCAGGGGTAGATTTTAGGTCACATAAGCTAACAGCTGCACTGGTTTGGGCAGTACCATCAATACCCTTGTGTTTTTTTGCAGCAGGTTTGGGTTTCTCAGTAGGGGTCAGGTGACTCTTTCTGGCAGGGCCTTTAGATTCGGCCGAGGACAAGTTGGGCACAGTGGGGGCTCAATTTCCTCTATACGAATGAGTGATATAGGTTTTAGAGGGCACAAAGCCATGTGGAAATGGTAGTCTTAGGATAAGACCCTGATGGAGAGGTAGAGGAGTAGGTTCATTGGGATTAGCAACAGTTGAATCAATACATTTTTCAATTGAATTTTCAAGGTCCATAAGCAGGTAAAAGGGAAAGCTCATAAGAAACTTATGCCTAAGATGATTTAACAAGGGAAAATGGTAGTAGTAAAAATTCTTGTACCTTCCTTCCAGCGTAACATACTTTATCAGAGCAAGGCACACCTGGTTCCATGGTTGCAGAAGCGCCTCCTGTTCAAACCCAGACTGGTTGCGCATCGGCGCCTCCTCCCCCACAAAAAAATATTCATACTCTCAATGTCTTGGGTTTTAGAATGTTTATGATGCTTCATTCCCGTGCACTAGAGACCTGTAGCCTACGCGATAAATTCCTCATCCACCGTGAAGGAGATGCCACCAATGGAAACATGACGATTCTTCCATGAATTGACGAATTGGGTCGACAGATTAGGGTCGTGACCCACAAGCCTCTCCATCATAGGAGCAATGCCACCTTCAATGCAAATGTGCCAGACTAGAGGGTCTTTGCGAAATTCATTACAATTATCCGGTTTAGTCCGCACCCTATCTCCTCCCATGATGTCACTCTACACACTGTATAACCAGGAACTCTGCAAACAAAGAAGGTTAGAGAAAATAGCAAGGTGGAAAAATCCCCACACAATAAGGCATTTAAGCCACGAATGGTAAATTTTGGCAATCAATCCAATGGATAGATCACACGCATGAGTAGAATAATTCCCAAAAACCATCTTAGTGTAGCCATTAATTGATATCACATCACACAATCGACTAAGTAAAAAGGACATGACGGGAAGGGAAGGATTGCCTTCCATGTTGCAGAAGCACAAAATTCTAGGCAGAATAGCCATGGGGCTGCAATTAGAAATCTCCAAATCCACAGCATTTAGGGGTTGGCCATCTTTAGTTAACCTGCATAAAGAAGCTATAAGGCGCAAAGCCAAAATAGCAGCAAAATAAAAGCCAAAAAGGAGCTTAGTCTCATAATTACAAGTCACATCAAAATCAAAAAGCACAAATTTGAAAATCTGAGAGTTTAAGCAGATCCCCATAAGGAGATTTCAACAAGTACGAACCAACTTAGTAATAATCCACCGGTACTTGCTGCAAAAAATCATGATTTCTTTGTTCAAAACGGGCTCCATCTTATTATTTGAAAAACTCCACTTGCTATCCATCCCATCGATACAGCTGATCATCCATCTCATCACCTCAATAAGACCAAAAAGCCCAAAGAGTAAGCAAGTGGGTCCCCCATAAATCTAGCTAAGCATGTGCGGTGTTGTCATCATGGTTCAAGTAAGGGTTTTGTTCTTCACTATAATACTCTAAATATTAGGCGGAAGTATGCTTATGTCCTGCCAACATTTGGATAGTTTTCAGTGTGTGCTAAAATTGGCCAGGGCATCTGCCACTTGGTTCCCCCCTCTGTAGATATGACTGGCCACATTAGATTTTAGTTTAGACACTAGGAACCTAATATTAAGAAGAATATCCTTAGTGTTCCATCCCAACAATCTGCCACAATTAATAGCCTCAATAATGGACTTGGAGTCCCCTTCAATGTGTAGGTTCTCTATCCCCAGGGTAATAGCTATATGTAAGCCCTTTAACAGTGCACGAGCTTCCACAATCATAGAAGAGTGGTGCCCTATCTGTTAGAAAACCAAGATCAGATTTGCAAACCGAAAAGACCTTCCACATAAGAGAAAATAAAAAAAGCAGAAGCTATTGCAAAAATATGCGCAACATTAATATTCAAGAATTCAATTAATTACAAGATATGATTTGCTTTATAAAAGCAAAGATGCCTAAACCTAATCTTATCTTGAGCAACAAGATAGCTCGATAAGATAAAGATGAAAGCCTAAAACTTAGGAATTAAATAAATCCTAAGTAAACTTATGCAAAGTGTAATTAAATATTAATTACACCAACACCCCCCCATAAGTGCAACTTAGGGAGAAGCAAATAAAGCATGCACCTAAAACTAAGATGAATGCAAGAAATCATGAATGGGTCCCAGCAACAAGGCCTGATCAGGTACCCAAGTACAAATGAAAAAAGAGGTAGAGAAGGAAAACCCAGTGGGACAAAACCCCCCTACAATGAGATGACTGCTACAAGAAGCACTGAAAGATCACTGTGGAGTAACACTAGAACCGCAATCTGACAAGCAAGGAAAGATACTTCTGTCTACAACTGAAACCAAAACCGGAATCAAAATAATGTGACAGCAGACCCGATGCCTCGGAACACTCAAAAACTCACAAACTGGAACAATCCTGGAATCTGTGAAGCAACAGTAGATGAGAAGATGACATAATCTGGAAGCCGTGTAACTCGATGCCGATGCCAAACTAAGACTAAAACTCTTCCATGGGAAGGAGTACCATACAGACTCTGGAACATTAACCATAAAAACATGGCCCTCAAACTGAGATGGATCCAATGCGGATCATTAACCATAGGCTCTCAATCTAAAGTGTGAACCAATGTGAATCAACAATGTGTCTAGCTAAGCAAAGATGCGGCCAAAAGAAACTAGGAGACCAGATAACCCATGCGAGTTATCATCAAATCAAAATGGATATGGAGATCAAAGTGAAAACTACACTTTAATCAGATTATTATGCAAGAAACCCCCCTGAATGGAACTTTATCATAGTTCATTTATTACAATAACCCACCGATTGTAAAAGGAGAGCATACAAACATGTATAAACAAAAAATAGAAATTGATGTCAGATCTGTGTAGAGGACAGAATCATCTTTCCGATGCCGTGAAAATGACGAAAAAAGGATCACCAAGTCAAAATATATGCCCTTCGAAGCGAAATCTGAACATCTGACTTCAACTGGAAAAATATCCCATCAAACAGCAAAATATCTAGAAACAGACTGCACCATCAGAAAATTGGGCTCACCAGCTTTCCGGCGATATCTCGTTTAAAAAAAAATGCCTTCGGGATCAAAAGTTATGATAAAATGAAAAAAACAGCTGTATTGGTGCAAATCAGGGTTTTCAAAGGCTAACTGGGGGCAAATTTTCGGCCCCTGCTGCTCTGGCCCCTAGTCTGCCATATGACCGCGGGGCAAAATATGCAAAATAAAATCCCGCCACCAGGAAGGTGGCGGGCGGGAGGAGTAAAGGTGGCACTGCCGGTGGCGCCACCGCCAACAATGGAGCCCCCCCGGGGCTTACAATAGGACCGGGAGCTCGGTAGTGGAAGCCGCCGGCGGGTGGCAGAGAGAATAAAACCGGTAGTCGGCGGGAAAACTGGCCGGCAGAGATGTGATGGAGCCGTAAGGGTCTGTAAAAAGTCAAAAACTCCACAAAAAGACTTTTATATGATTTTTTAAAAAGACTTTTGCGTTTTATTTTTTGATTTTGATTTAAAAAAAACAAAACACTAATGAATTTTTTTTTTTATGCAGGAAAAAAATATTAAAAAAACTTGATTTTTTTTTAAATGCGTGCACAGGGGCCGTACACAGACCGTACGGCCTCTGAAATAAAAAAATTGTCTCAGAAGTTCCCAATGCCGAAATAGGGCGTGTAACATGTCATTTTTCGTCTCTCAGACGCTCTGGATCTGATGACGAGGTCCGATCTGCCTGAAAATGCACCAGAAGCTTCGCAACTCCTAGATCTAGCAAATCTTCAAACCCTCATAACTCTGGCATAAAATGTCGGATTTAGGCGAAACAAAAGTTGATCTTGACTTTTTCGATAGCCCTGGACTCGAAAATGAGCTCAGATTTCCTCCAACGTGCGCCGAAAGTGACCATGCAAGAGCAACCAAATAGAGAGACAAACTTGAGGTATGAAAACCCTCCAGGAATCCCGAACGAACCCTGCAATGATTTTCTCAAAAATCTGAGAAGGGGCTGCAAATCAAGGCTCTGATACCATGTTAGAAAACCAAGATCAGATTTGCAAACTAAAAAGACCTTCCACAGAAGAGAAAATCAAAAAAGCATAAGCTATTGCAAAAATATGTGCAATATTAATATTCAAGAATTCAATTAATTACAAGATATGATTTGCTTTATAAAAGCAAAGATTCCTAAACCTAATCTTATCTTGAGCAAAAAGATAGCTCGATAAGATAAAGATGAAAGCCTAAAACTTAGGAATTAAATAAATCCTAAGTAAACTTATGCAAAGTGTAATTAAATATTAATTACACCAACACTATCCACCCAACATAACCAACCACTAATTTTCCCTTGTGGTCTCTAATCAGTCCTCCTATACTTGCTCTGCCTGGGTTGCCCTTAGCAGCCCCATCAAAATTTATTTTATACCAGCCCCTATTAGGAGGTTTCCAAATAATAGCTCTCCGAGAAAGAATTTTGGAGTTGTCATAAGAGTTGGCATCCAAAACCTGATGCCAAGCTTTAGCCATGATTATATCCAACTCAGTTGGGCCTATACTTGAGGTTTTCCCCTTGAAGAGAGAGATGTTTTCCTCAATGAGCCGGGCACCAATACCAAACACCTCTTTCGAGTGCATCTCAGTATTTTTGAATATCCTATTGTTCCTCTCCTTCCATAAGCACCAACATATAATAGGAGGAACTTGGTTCCAAATTTCAATAGTTAAAGGATGGGAAAAGGGTCCAAAACAACTTAAAATAAAGGATGTGATTTCCTTACTCATATTCCATTGAATCCCTAATCAGTTGACCGCTAGCTCCCAAACCTCCATAGCAAAGGGGCAGTGTAATAGCAGATGATTAACATATTCTTCATTGCTTTTACATAGGAAACATCTATTGGGGATCTGGAACCCCCTTGTCCTTAGATTATCTTGTGTAAGAATCCTATTATGACAAACAGTCCACTAGAAGAAATTGACTTTTGGTATCATGTATCTATTCCAAACCTTTTTCCATAGAATATTAACAACCCCCTGATCAGTCAACTGTCTGTAAGTAGATTTCACAGTGAGATCACCCTGGTGATCATGGATCCAGAAGAACTCATCCCCACGGTGGGAAGATGGTAATCTAGTGAGGGCGAGTAACTCCTGGAGAGTCTTGGCAAGAATGCACAGATTTGGGGATAAAGGAAAGCAAATGCTAATACCATTCCATTTCCTAGCCCTCAAGGGCCCAATCAGGTAATCACTAATATATATACCAAACACTTGTTGGGCGCGACCTTTGAGAAACCTGAACCCAGAAGAATCCAGGGGAGATTCTAGTAACCAAGTATCTTCCTAGAATCTAATTTTATTACCATTACCTATCTTCCATTTAATCTCGTTCCTCAAAAGATCCCCAAGGCTGCAAATCCCCTTCCAAACCAAGGAACCCGGAGGGTGGGCCTCCGAAAGGCAGTCAATCAACAACCGACTCAACAAGTATTTAGCATTCATTATCCTGCACCAATCCTTCCTATCCCTCAGATGATCCCATCCCACTTTAGCCATGAGAGATTTATTGGAAGGAGAAATGCTTCTTATCCCAAGACCACCACTGCTTTTTGGTTGGAAAACCTTATCCCACTTAACCAAAGAAAGCTTCTTTTTCTCCTCAGTATAAGACCAAAGGAAAGACCTTTGAATCTTCTCAAATTTTTCTACTATATACCTAGGCATCTTAAACAGGGATAGGAAGAAGACATGGATACCTTGAAGGACCACAGTAAGAAGCTGAAGCTTACCAACATGGCTAAGTAAAGAGCCTTTCCATCCAACAAGCTTACGTTGAATCCTCTCCAAAATAGAATTCCAGAACTCCGGAGTGACTTCTTTGATAGTTAGGGGTAATCCAAGATACACCGAAGGTAGAGAACCACTCTGACAGCCCAGAACATCAGTAACTTGAGATTGCAGGTTAGGAGTGTTGTTAAAGAAGTAGATCATGCTTTTGTTGTAGTTGATGCATTGTCCAGAACAAGCAACATAGTTGTTGAGACAGTTTTTCCATTTCCTAGCTTCCAACATCGAGGCTTTCCCAAATAGGAAAGTATCATCCATAAATTGTTGAATCATACTCGGATTAAGGGTAGAAGCAACCTTAATACCTTTTATAGATCCCTCTGACAACATACTTGAGAAGTTTCTACTTAGAACATCTGCCACCATTATAAACAAATAGGGAGACAAGGGGTCTCCTTGCCTAAAACCTTTCCCAACATGAAAAAACCCAAAGGGAGACCCATTAACCAAAACAAAGTATTTAACAGTAGTAACACATTCCATAATAAGATTGATCACAGATTGATTAAAACCAAACTTAGCAAGGAATTTAGGGACAAAATTCCAGATCACCTTATCATAAGCCTTGGAAATGTCAAGCTTAAGGGCCATACTAGCATAGTTGCATCTGTCCATTGAGTGAATTAGTTCATGTGTTGTGATGGTAGCATCAAGAATATGCCTACCAGGCACAAACCCTTTCTAAGTTGGGCTGATGATTTTATCCAGGAGAGGTTTAATCCGAGATATCAAGTTTCCACAATCCATAATCATGAATCAATTTTGCTTCTGTTTTTTATTGTGTTTGAGTTTTTGTGTTTGACAAAAACTCAAACACAATCAAAACCAGAAGCAAAATTGATTTAGGTTTAATCCGGTTGACCAAAATTTTGGAAAGAATTTTATAAAAAGTATTACACAAGCTGATAGGGAAAAAGTCAGACATATGTTGGGGTTCAACAATCTTAGGAATAAGAGCAATAAAAGTGTGATTTAGTTTCTTTAGAATCTTACCTGACTTGAAGAAGTCACAAGAAGATAGAACAAGGTCCTCACCAACAATCTCCCAGAAGTTCTGGAAGAAAGCCGAAGGGAAACCATCAGGGCCAAGAGCTTTGTATGCCCCCATACTAAAAGTAGCTAACTTAACTTCCTCGGGAGTGACAATGCTAAGAATCTCCACATTGTCAATCTAAGAGATTAAATTACTATCAAGGGCTAGGTTAGGAGCCTCAACATGAGCCTCATAAGCCTTTAGAAAGTAGTCTGTTGCCACTAGACCAATAAGGGGAGGTGAGCTGACAACCTCACCCTGAGCATTGTGCAACTTATTTATCTGGTTCCTCTTCTTATGTTTAACAACTGAAATATGAAAGAAGGAAGTATTTCTATTTCCTTCACTTAGCCATTGCACCTTGGATTTCTGTTTCCAAAAAATATCTTCTTTCTTTAGGATTTGTTCCCACTCACCCCAGATCACTTTCTCCTGGTTACAAGTGGAAAGATTGATAGCTCCTTCCTCCATTCTCTTTTGAATCATTTTCAACTTATCTCCAGTGATTTTCTTCTGTTGGAAAACATCCCCAAAGACCCTTTTATTCCAGCCCTTCACCATACATTTAATGTGCTTTAGCTTAAAAAGATTTGGAACATGGGGGGCCCACGCACTAGGATATTCCACCATTCAACGATTTTTATTTTGAAATCAGGGTGGGAATTCCACATGATTTCAAAGTGGAAGGGGTAAGGACCAACATCAGATTGATCACACGAGGTTAACAGTAAAGGATTGTGATCAGAAACAGTCCTAGGTAAAGCTCGCAGAGTGGCCCTGAGCAGGCCCAACCAATTACTAGAACACAAGAAGCGATCCAACTGAACTTGAATCAGATCTTCACCCATACGTCTATTGGACCAAGTAAAGGCTTGGCCCAACAAATCAATATCAATCAGACCCATTGTACTCAAAATTTTTGCTAGATCCGCCATACTGTTAGAATAGTCAATCAGACCACCACTTTTCTCATAAGGGAATAGGGGGGAGTTGAAGTCTCCATCCACCAGCCAATGCGACCCATTGTTTTTAATTATCCTATCAAACGGAGCCAACCAAAGAGAAAATCTAGCATTCCTTTGGTTGGGAGCATAAACATTTATAAGCGATCAAGAGCCTCCAGGGAAATTAAAAGAGGCACCAACACTATTTCGATAGCTGAAAATTTTAGTGCCATTTAGTCTAGAAGGGTTCCAGAGCACCGCTAGACCACTAGAGGCCCCATCAACATCGCTATAAAAGTAGGAGGCCCCAGGCCAGACATACTTAGCAACATAATCAAAATTAGCTTTCTTCATTTTAGTTTCTTGTAAGGAAAATAATTATGTGTTGTTTTTATAACAACAAATAGTTTTTTTGTGTTCAACTATTAGTCCATATGTGTTGAATATAAAAGCTAGACATGTCAAAGATTTATGGTTACCAATAGGTATTTGGTCCATTTAGGTTGCATATTAATTTTATTTTAAATAAAAATATGATATTCTACAAGCAACAAATGATATTTTTTTGTTCAACTACTAAGGGTCCCATGATAAAGTTTTGGTTGAATCTTTAAAAAGTCAAAATTTAGACACTTCTCAATAGATGTGTTGATGAGGCGAGTTGCATGATGAGTCACACCTCCAAGCCTTAGTTATAGATAGATAAGAGGCTAGTCCACATTTTAAAAAAAAAGATAGGTTCTACGATATTCCAGTCAAATGCTACATGATGACAAAGTTAGCTCACAATTGGTCCCTCTCCCCTACATCATTAACTTAAGCAATAAATTTCTCTGTACAAACTGGTTGCAACACTAACTTGAATACTATTTTATCTAATATCTCATTAATAACTATATTGAAGACAACTCTAATTTTGTCTTGAAATTGGATAATTAATAGTATGAAGAGGTTTAATCATTACATCAATACATTATTCCAAAGAAGTCAATGATGTAGAGAAATATCAACAATGCCAACTAATTGCCAACGTAAGAATGATAAATTAGGTTCTTCACCAACTTCAAGACTCACAAAAGTGGAATTTGTATAATATGAGGAAGTTATGAATTACTAAAAAATGTTTAATGCAATCCTATTGTTTGATAATTGACATTGACATCTACTTTGTATTTTGTCTTAGTGGATATTGTGTCAAAGTTGACTTTGTCGCAAAACAACTCTTGAGCCCAATGAAATTATGTAGTCAGTACTTGAGCTCCAAGTATCAATTGAACTAACCAATTAGAGTCAATATGCTCATCAACTTGAAATCTCAGCTAATATTCTATCCTATAATAGATAATGCCAAAGTAAATAATATCTTTGAAATATCATAATATTTGTTTTGTTGTTTGCTAGTGAACAAGCTTCTATTGGGCTAAAATTTGAGATTGCTAACAATATAAATGTTCAATTATGAGGATGTAAGATATATCAAATAGCCTACCAATTTTTTATAGAGTGATTGGTCGATCAATGATGAATCATCATGGTTTGACAACTTTAACTTGACCTCCATAAGTGTAGTGAAAGGATTACAACTAACCATATAAAACCGTGCCAAAATAGTTGTAGCATACTTGACTTGAGCCATAAAAATGAAACGTTCATGTTGCTAGAACACTACAACTAAACAATAATGTAGGAGACCTAAATTAGCCATTTCAAAAGTAAAACATAGATTAGATTTCATAGGTTGTAATTTGATGGCCCTACTATCTATGATGGAAAGATCATCAACATAGACAACAAGAATCACATCATCACTGGCTTTATATTTAATATAGAGATTCAAATTAGATTGACTGTTTTTAAATTGAAAGCTCAAATACTTTTATCAAATTTTATGGACTAGGCTCATGGTGCTTGCTTGGGTCCATATACAAACTTAAGATGCTAACAAACTAGATGATCACAACCAAGTCCTTGAAATTCTTGAGGATGTATATCTCCTTCCAAATTTTTGTTCAAGAAGGCACTCTCCACATCCATTTGATACACCTTCCAACCAAATTGGGTTACTATGAAGAGAAGAACTAATTTAATGTGAGTCTTTTTTCTAGGAGCCAAAGTCTTGTAGTCAATTCCCTCCTATTGCAAATAGTATTTTGCATAAGAAGAGCTTTTTAGTTGTTCAAATTACCATTGCATTTATATTTTATCTTATATACCCATTAGCATCTAATGATTTTTTTACTTAATATGATTCAACTAAATCCTAGGTACTTTTTTCATCAAGAAATCATATTCAACTTGTATAGTAGACTCCCATTTAGATTTATCTTTTTCTTCTAAATTTTTTTATGGTTTAGACACCTTTAAATCTCAAAAGAGAGCAAACTAAAGATGTTCATCTAAATTAAAAATCTATTTTCTTTCTCATTAGGGTCAAGTAGGAAGATCCATGTCACATAATGAATAATGGATTGCTTCTCTTTAGTATATATACAACCCACATCATGCACCATACTATCTCCATGATAGCTCTATTTCTTGTCTTAACCATCCCATTGTGTTGGGTGTATGGGGCTATCAACTATTTTTTAATGTCTTCTTTCTTGATGTAGTCCTCAAACTACTTGAATGTGAACTCATGCCAATCATCAAACATCGGGGTTTTTATTTGCCCACTTTTTTTATTTTCAACTATTTTTTTGAACTTGACAAAGGCTCCACAACAATCAAAATTGGTTTTATAAACTATACCCACATTTTCCTTGAAAAATCATCAACCAATAATTGAAATTACCTTGCATCAAGAGGGTTGTTGATATTTTTTAGGATGGTTCATGTAGATCTACATGAATGAGATCTAAAGCCTAATTTGTATGACATGCCCCTTCAATAGAAAATAACTTTTATTTTTTCTTACTAGTGAACACCCCACACACATATCTTACTTCTCTTGGATTGCTAGCAATCCTTGAGTATTTTTAGTTTGGCTAGATATTGAATATTGAGATGTTTGCATCTCACATGCCACAAATTACTATTGTTGTTATATGCAACAAAGGCATGCAAATTAAGTGTAACATGATGAGCTATTTTGTACAAACCCTTGTACCAATGTCTAAAGTAATCATTTTGTCATGCTTCACATAAATCAAAATACACTTCATTCTATAAAATTTTCATAGAAATGCTAGGATTTTCTATTTGTTGGCTGATATGTAATTTTTTTGTTCATATTTAAAATAAACATAACATCTCCCATCACTTATACTACATGCTTAGAAGATAAAATTGACATTAATATGTTTGTTGAGTGATTATTATAACAATCACTTAGAATAGGATTTGTTTGAGAAAAAAATAGTATTATAAACAAACTCAAGCATGTATGAATTCCCTTGATATTCAATAAAATAATAATTCAATTAGTGTTTGAATGCTAAAATCTCAAAATTGTATTATAACAAAAGTAGAGGAGAAGTATAAAGGGGAAAATCAAGTTTTTATCATCAAGGGAAATTGTGCACATCTATAGAAAGAAGGGTTGTAGGATAGGAGTGAAGGTGGTATCATGCACACTAGAAAGTGAATAATATTAAAATTGGATCAAGCTCATGCTATTTATATGAAAGATCATGAAGTTTCCAACTTGCAAACTATATTGTCACATAAGAGAGTGATAGTTTTGTAGTATCTCTCAAAGAGAAAACATGTAGCCTAAAAAATGCTTCACTTGGAGACCTTGTGAAAGGAAATTGGCATCCACCAAGTGAATGAGGAAAACTATTATACCATACTAGGTGCAAGTGCTACTTTTTATTAGGAGATGCTTCATACAGTTGGTTAGGAGATGCACATATATAAAAGAATGTAAGATTATGTCTAATTCTTTTTAATAGTGTTTATATAGAATATCATAATTTAGTTCAAGCATAGTTTTTTTGGAGTTTCACCTTTTCAAATTAAGGATTCAAACCAACACTTTAAGCATTTAAGTATGATTTGTCATATTAGAGTAGCACACTAGAAGGTGGCCTATAGACCAATTCAACCAAGAAGCACATTTTTTTGCTAGCAAGCATGGGGTTTCCTTATGGGAGGATGAGACACTCATTTCAGTGTGTTCCATCTTGGAGATCACCCAAACACTTAAGGTTTGAAATAATTTTCTTGCATATAATATGATCTATGATTTGTTAGAGTAAAAGGTAATTAATTAATTATTAGGTCCCCTTTTACACTAGCATACTTAGGTCATTTGTTTTTTTTAATTTATTTTTATCTCAAGTCAGGATTGATCTAATTTAATCCTCATCTAGGGTTTCATCTATGGGTATGTGCAGGATCATGATGGGCCAAAAAGTGGCGATATGATGGGTATTTGTAGGGTATGTGGCTGACGACCTTTTTACCCAAAATTGATGAAACGAAAAGGGTTTTTAAAGGAGATTATCAACTTTCCACCAATATAAATTATGCTTTACTTTGAATTTAATAAATTATTATTATTCATTTTCTATTCAAATTACGAGTGAAGTCCTGATTGATAGGCTAATTGAAAACCATCTATAGCTTTCAAACGGTATCACATTTTTTGAATCCAAAACATTTGCCACATTCTATGCTTCACATACTATAGGAATAAAAAAAAACTTGAATTTCATGAATTTTTGACAAAGTTAAGGTGGTCAGACATACGAGTTTTTATATTTTTAAAATTTGCAATAAAAAATTCATAATTAATTATTTACTTGGAAAAAAATTACAAAAAAATATGCATCACATCGGGACATAAGTCATCTACTTATATCTAAAATATTATCATTTTTTTGTGGGTAGGGTGGTTAGATAGACACCTACTTCTTATTTTTTCCCTGAAATTTAAGTACTACTGCATTGAAATTTCAAATTTTCAGCAAATATATTTTATTTATTTTTAAATAAACCTAGTAGTTTAGAAACTACATTCAGTTTGCTACATATTCTATTCTTACATATTTTATAAATAATATAGATAACTTATTCAAATTTTTATGTCAAGTTGCCTAACTCTAATTTTTCTGAATTTTTTGCCATTTAAGGGCCCATTTTTTCCATGATGATCCTGCACATACCCCTATAATTTCTTTATCCTTTATTAAGGGTAATTCAATGCAATTGTATTATTGATTCATCCATTTTTTCATCAATAGAGCTCTAAGGATTTTACAAAAAAACTATTGTTTTTTTCTCTCTTTTTGTGATAGGTATTTAATTGCAAGTGATTTTCAAGAGTTGTAGGGTTGAAGAATCAACTCCAACATGGTATCAGAGCTCCAAATATGTGATTCCTTGTTTATTTCTTGAGATATTTGACCTTGAGCATTCAAATGATGTACCTTAGAGAAAAACAAACCCCTTTGTTCTGCTTATAACACCCAAAAACCCTAATATTGACTAGAAATTCGTCAAAATCAGAGGTCAATTTTTTTTGAGGCTTTTTTTGTAGGCACCAGATTTGAGGAATTAAAATTTGTATAGTTGCATGGATCTGTTTGATGATGTATACTATGCCACCATTAAAACTTACAACTCTTGCAAGCTTGCATTGGGATGTATGGATAAAAATGTGTTTTTTTTTTCAAAATTAAAGAATAAACAAAAAATAATGAAATTAAAAATTAGGGTATCATAGGGTACTGTTTGTACAAACCCTGTTAGTCCCATATTGGATGTGAGGCTATTCCTAACCACTAATGCCATAAATATTTCCTCTTGATAGCTACCAACTACCATAAAGCAACTAGTCATTTCCAAACTGGTGGTCAACACCCACCAAAACCTTCAAACAACTTGAAAACCACTTCTAACTTCAACATGCAACTTTCGGGGATTTATGGCAATTTTAGAAGTTCATATGCGGTTTGTAAAAAATATGGGCAATTTTGTAGCATATAGGGAATATTTCAGCAAATAGGGTATATTTCAACAATAGGATTTACTTACACTAGTGTGACATCATCTTTTTTCACCCACCAACCAAGACCGCTAGCCCTAATTTTCCCAAAAGTAGTTATTTTTTCTTTTGGCATAACTTGGGCATATAGTGTTGAAAATTATAAAATGAGATATTATCAAAAAGCCAGTTTCGAGTACTTTTTAGTGGTGTCGATGAATTTATCATTTTTTTTTGCTACTACTTTTTATTGCTTGTTGAGGTTAGATCTTAATTTTTGGCTCTTGAGCTCATAAATTTTTCGTAGATCTCTAATTTTTACGATTCTCGGGGCATTATAAAGGTATTTCAAATCTTTTCACAACTATCCATGTACTTTTTATAGAATATATCCTATCTATCTTTTATTATTATTTTTATTTCACATTTTGGTTGATCACTTAGATATTTTGGCATCTAAAAAAGTTATGCTTGTATGAGATGACTTCATTTTAGTTGATTTATATACATATTTTTAGCATGTGATCAATTTTGGGCATTGTAAGCATCTATTGAATGTTCATCTTCATTTGTAAATGCACTAAGATAAGGTGACACATATTGTACTTATATTTTGAGGATCTTACATCATGTTGTACCCTTTTTTGTATTCAAATTGCTTTATAAAGTGTTATGGGGGGTTTGTTGTGTGCACTTTATTATTTGTAATCACAATCTTTTCTATCTTCATACATCTGTGTCTTGTTTTTCACACCCTTTTTTAGTTACAAGTACTATCTTGTGCATGTTTTGATGATATTTTTCTCCTTGTAATATATTATGACACACCACTTTAGGGAACCTGTCATATATCTCTCCCTTCTTAGCATTATAGGGTTATTATACTATGAGTGTTAATGCTTCGCTGGTTTCAATTTGGAGTGAGCTATGCATCTAGTTATTATTTTTATATACTAGGTAGATGTAGCGGCTAGTTATCCATGAATTTTAGTTATATGAAATGCATACCATATAGACAATCTTGTATTCCTATTATGTGGAGGTGACCTTCTATCCTTAGTTGATCAGTTTTCTTCATACTATTGGCAACTATATTTTTGATTTACAATATACTTTGCAATGGTTGAGTATGTTAGAGTAATAAGTTGTTTTACTTAATTAATTTAATCATATTGGTTAATTAATTAAGTCACTTATCACTTTAGTTACTTAAGCTAAACTTAGGCACATTAATAATTAATTATTTATTAATTATTAAGTGTGCACACTAGGGTTTCCCTTTTAGGGTTTCTTGATCTCCTTTTATAAGATTGATCTCATTGTAATTATTAACGAGAGAATATCTGAGCTTTCATATCTTCTTGAAAGTTTTCTTCTATAACTTTTTCTTGTTGAAGTTAATTGCACATATTTGTTTGTAGATCTCTTGCGTGGAAGGTGTTTTGTTTGTTGTTTGATCCTGTGGCTCATGGTTTTGTGCTTGTTTCACAATTCCAACATGGTATCAGAGCGTGGATTCAACGAACCCCTTCTCGATTTATGAGGTTTTCTTCTTCAACAAGGGTTGCACGCTTTAGATCTGAATCCTCTTTGCTTTCTTTGCAAATTTTGGAGGAGGAATTTTTTTAGAAGTATTTTGGCATGAATCAGACCTCTCCATTGAATCCAGAGCTGCCGAATAGTTCAGACGACCTTTGTTTCATCAAATTTGGCTTCCATTTGTCGATCTGGAGGGTTTGAAGAAATGGTATTTTTGCCAGATCCGTAGGGTGTTCGATTTTTCAGAGCATTTTCAACCCAAACGACCTCGCATTGCGTCCGCAGCGCCAAAAACCCTGAGATTCCTGGAAATCGCCAAAATCCTAGCAGCTGATTGAGGCAAAATTTTTACCAGACTCCCAGAACTCCATCTGCATCGCGATCGAGATTCCCAAAAAACGCTAATTTTTTTTTCCCCGCGATAAAATTTTTTGAATTTTTTTTTTTAAAAGCCCTTGTATTGGGCAACACAGGTTTTATTTTCTTTTTTAAAAAGTTTGTATTTAAAAAAAATTAAGAGGTACCTGAGGGTACCTACCACCAGTACGGTGGCAGGCCCTCGGGCCCCTCTTGCCTACGGCGGTGGTACTGCACCTGCCACCGCCTGTTTTTTTTTTAAATGTTTTTTAATAAAAGTTTTTTTTATATTTTTTTCTTAAAAAAAAAATATAGTATGTAATTTTTTTTTATTGTTTTTTTATTAAAAAACAATTTTTTTGGAAAAAGTCTAGTATTTTGCTTTTTTATGCAAAATAATGCACTGGAATTGGAGAAATTTTTCTACCATCACTAAAATTGGCAGACCTTCGGATCTGGAGGTGTTTTTCCTAAATTTGGTGGAGTTTTCTTTTTTGCCCACTCAGCCCCTCTCTGTTGGGCTTTTCAAATTTGCACCCAATATTCGAGAGGTCATATCTTGGCCATACGGTGGGCTTTTTCAGTGCAATTTTTATGAAATGGGGTGGAATTTCGTGCTCTTCGCAGTGGTGCGGGTATTTTCCAGTTTTGAATTCTAGTTTTTTCTAGAATTCTATTTTATCAGTGTTGTAGATGTTCAGTTCTCGTTTTGGAGACTTTGACGGGCCATATCTTCTGCATCCAGACACATTTTTGGGTGCCGTTTTTTTTGAGACTACATTTTTTTCGTGTACTTCATCACGGTGCTACCAGTTTCCTCTTTTTCTGTAAGAGAATTTTATTTTGCAGCATGTTGTCCTATTTGGACATTGTAGACATTATGGGCTCACATTGCATGTATTTCTCTTTTGTAAACGCACTGAGATAAAGTGCCTCGGCATTGTATGTGTAGTATTGGGTTTCTTGCACATCACTTTGTGCCATATTTTGTACTTGCACTATATTATAAAGTGCCATGGGGGGGTTGTGTAGTGGCTTTGTTTTTGCCATCACACCTTTGTCTGGTGAGTGTCCCTCCATGATGACAGTGGATCCATATGATTCTAGCCTCATGCATGTGTGTTTTGTTTTGCACACCACTTTTTCAGTTGCAGGTGCTTTCTTGTGCACTTTCAGTTGTTGTTTCTTCTCCTTCATGCACTATAGGGTGTTACACAACATTTCAGTGGATCTGTCAGGCTCTCCCAGTCAGCATTATGGGGGGGTATTATGCTGTTCGTGCTAATGCTTCCTTGGTTTCGCCTTGGAAGGAATCTTTCATCTTCAGTTGATCAGTGTTTTTAAGACTATTGGCACTTGTGCCATTTGTATCTTCGTTCCTGATGTTTTGCCTTTTTTTGCCATCGGATTCAAGTAGTGTCGTTGGGGGCACTCATGTAGATTCTTGTCTTCTTGATCCTGATCATCCTATCTTCAGAGGAGGTTCTTCGGCACCGTAGCAGTCATCTTTTGATAGAGTTTGCAGCTTCTTCATTCTTTTGTGATGTTCTACATGCTCTTCTTTTTCAGGACATTTCCTTGATTTGGAGGCTTTTCAGTCCTTCAAATCGCCTTTGATCTCTTTTGGAGTAGAGTTTTTCCCATGAGGTTTTCTCTATTTCTCCGCTTTATAGAGATCTTTTGTTTGTACATGGGTACCTTACTTGGCCTTGTTTGCCGGGACCCATCTTTGCTTTCATGCATCTTTTTCTTAGTGTTTTAGCTACTTCCTAAGTTCATCTTAAGGGGGGGTGTTAGAGTAATAAGTTGTTTTACTTAATTAATTTAATCATATTGGTTAATTAATTAAGTCACTTATCACTTTAGTTACTTAAGCTAAACTTAGGCACATTAATAGTTAATTATTTATTAATTATTAAGTGTGCACACTAGGGTTTCCCTTTTAGGGTTTCTTGATCTCCTTTTATAAGGATTGATCTCATTGTAATTATTAACGAGAGAATATCTGTAGCTTTCATATCTTCTTGAAAGTTTTCTCTCTACTGTAACTTTTTTTCTTATTGAAGTTAATTGGATACATTTGTTTGCAGATCTCTTGTGTGGAAGGTGTTTTGTTTGTTGTTTGATCCTGTGGCTCGTGGTTTTTTGCTTGTTTCACAATTCCAACAGAGTAGTTTCGTTGGGGTCACCCATGTAGATTGATGTGCCATTTGTATCAATTTCACTATTAGATTGCTGCCTTTGTTAGCCATTTGATCATTGATTGAGAAATGTTGTTGGGGTCATTCATGCTTATTTTTATTTAATCCTAATTATCATCCTAATTTTAGAGGAGTTTCTTCAGTTTCAACACTATAGAATTTGTTTTTTGACAATTATTTATAGCTTCTTCATGATTCAATGATGTTCTTCATGAACACCTTCATTTTCCTACTTTATTGGGACATTGTTTTGGAGGCTTCTTAGTCCTTCATATGTTTTATCTCCTATACGAGGGATATCTATTATATCTATGAAGAAATTTGTCCTTGGGGGGTCATCTTGAGTCCTCCTTTCTTCCTTCAATTTGTCACTTTTTCTCTCTTTTGAAGATGAGTTTTTTCCATGGGGTTTTTTTCCTTTTCTTCAATTGTGAGATATTATTTCATCTGTACTTGTAGACATGTAAAATAACCTAACACATATTACACATCCTAAATGAAATTTTCTCATCATATGCATCATTAAAATCTAATATCACCGCATTTCATATCAATTGCATCAAAAACCCTAATTTCCTCTATTAATTGAATAATATTGCATTATTTAATTAATTCACTTTTTCATCATTTTTTACTAATTAAATATATATTTTTTAAAATAAAAGGCTTAGAATCCATTATATATAATATAATATAATAGAGTATTACATCATTGGTTATAGAAAATAGACAAAATGTCATAAGAGTTTGTAATTTTTTGCTAATTAACAAAAGCCTTCTACTGGCTATTAGGAAAGCAAAAAACAATCTTGCAAATGCCAACATTCATGCCCATATTTTTTACTACTGCAAAAATTAAAATTCTTTCGAATACCAATTACGAGCAACTAAAATGAACTAAAGAAACCGGTTATCATTCTTCCATGTGATCACCACCCTGCACAAAATTCTCGTCCTGGCCTTCGGGAACCTCCTGTAGCCCTAAATCATTTGTGAAGAAATCAAAACCAACTATTGGCTCCTTGTCTTTCTTTCCCACTTGCACTAGCCGATCCCTAGCAATGAAACCTTGTTTTCCACCACTAGCAGAGACAACTACATTTTGGCCTGGCACTATTTCTACTTTCACTTCATCTAGTGCAGACGATAAATCTCCAGCTTCCAATTCAGTCGAGAGAGAATTTCTGGGATGTTGGGAAGCATGCTCACATAGGAAAGAAATTGCATAATATTTTTCTTTGATGTCAAAATCCATGGTTGCACACATTCGCCTGCAATTCTTCCTTATAACTTTCAAAATAACACTATCATTTTTGTATTGCAGAGCAATCCTAATTTCCTCAAATATTTCTTCAAAACCCTACCGGTTTTTACTATACTCCCTAGGAAACAATCCCCCTAAGTACCCATCCCGAGATAAAATATTACACCCTTGCACTGCTTACAATAGAGCATGATTATCAAGCAACTGGGGTTTGATGAATTTGGCCACAATTGATTCAAGCTCAGCTAAAGATTGAAAAAGGTCCAGAACATTTGACAAGAACATTGAGAGTACCTGAGAAGGAAAAATTAAACATTTGGCTCTAGGGCTTGTGATTTCAACACCCAGAATTGACCGCACTGACTCCTCCACCCTAGGACATGCCACATTGAAAACTAGAGACAAGTTTTTATGAGAAAGGTGCTCTTCAAATGATCGCTCCCATGGTTTCACTAGGAAATTCACCCTAAAGTTCCATGGCTAGGACATCATTTTGACATTCCTTCATGCACTAAAAACCCAACTCTTGATTCTCCAATGACCTCCAAAAAAGATGACAATGCTTTTTGGTGAAATGAGCCTTTGAGGTCCACTATTTAAAGCTAGAGAAATCATATTAAATGCAAGCATAGTGAACATGGAGCTAAAAATTCAACAAGATTTCTGCCTCATTTTAACTCGTGCGAGATTGCATCTTTTGTAGAGATAATAATTTTTCACAACACTTTAAGGAATATGAGTACTTGCAAATAAACCACATATTAGAGAAAACAAAGGAGATGAACTAGTGTCCATCTGAAGGGGCTCATGGAAGTTGCGTATCCTATCCCCTGTCTGATGAAACTAAGCTTGAGCTTAAGCTTGAGTGAGGGTAATCATTATGCATTAGCCTTGCCAACCATGGTAAAAGATAATCATTATTTAAAAAAAAATTCCCACTAAAATGTTGGAAGCTCAATGTTGGGAGATGGAATGAAATCTTGAAAAATGTGAGGTACATTCATTAACGCCACTTGTAATCATAACATAACCTTTCCCACCAGCTAAGCAATATAAAATTTTCCCATATGAATAAAAGCCATAGATAGCAACTTATGAGTTGTTTGTGCAAACTAATAAGCACCAATTTACCATGTGAATAAAAGGCACGGACAACAGATTATGAAATGATCATGCAAATTGATAAACACCCCTTTTTGAGAAAATTGAGAATGCAAAATTTTACAAAGACCTCATTTGTATTTGTGAACTAAGCAAGATTTAAAATATCCTGTTGTGCAAGTTCTTCAAGATGAGGATAATCTCGAATGTGAGAGATATCATGAGCTAAATAAATTTCCTGATTATTAAACCCCATGTTTGCTAAGTAGTCTGCTAGTTTATTTCCTTCCCGATATGTATGAGTGATCTAATAATTCTGAAACTTATCCATCAAAACCCAGGCTCTTTCAGGAACATACTTTAAGTTCCAATTTTGAATGATTTTTTCTTTGCAAGCATTAATAATCACCAAGGATTCACCTTCCATATGCAAGCTTGGAATACCAAGCTTCAAAGCAATTTCTAATCCTATCAATAATGCTTTTGATTCTGCAAGGTTATTTGAGCCTTGACAAAGATAACTTGAGCTAACTGCAATTACCTTACCCTTAGAGTCTCTTAAACATATTCCTACTCTTGATTCCCCCAGGTTTCCTCTTGAAGCCCCATCAAAATTCAACTTTGTGAAACCCTCTTGAGGGGATTTCCATTTAACATGTTTCCTATCAGTTTTCCTTGCTTTTGGCTTTAAGAGGCTACCTAGGAATGACAACTTTAATCTCTTCCAATTGTTTAAAATCAAGCCATCCCAACTTGTGAATATTAAATTTAAGCCCTTTTTCTTTTGAACACTTCTATTAACAGACTCAAAGATTGCCTTTTCAATTTTTCTATTTACTAACTCAATTGATGATGGTACTTTTATGAAGATGTGTAAGTTACACTCCCACCATAAATTCCAAATTACAAGGGATGGTATCACTTTCCATATACACACAAAAAAGGAATATTTGAATAGAACTGGCCAACTTTGAAACAAATCCCATAAAGAGTTTGGAAAGGGAGTGAAAAAATTAAGTTTGTTCAAGAAAAAAGACCAACATTGTTGAGCAAAGCTGCATCTGACAAACAAGTGGTCTACCGATCACTTGTTAAAATCCTCTTCCTTAGTTCCAACCAAGCAAATCTCCCTTCCTTTGGTAAGGTTTTGCTATCCCAATAGAATGAAAATTCCCTTTGTGGAGCAAGCTGACCTAGTTTCTGACATAATGCTTTGTAACCTTGTTTTACTGTGTAGATCTCATCACTTGATGCTGCCCATACAAGTCTATCTAATTTTGAAGAAAGGAAGACCACCCATTGGTTTAATATTTCTTGTAACCAATTACACTACTATGAAGAAAGAGAATGGTTTGAAATGTGTTTCCAAATCACTTTGCCTAACAATTTTTCCACTAATTGCACATAATCTAGAAAAATTTCCCCCCATGACTTCTTTAAAATTTCCATTGTATGAGAAAGAGAGGGGTTTTTTGTATGGGAGGATTTCCATTCCAAGAGTCACCCCAAAAATTTATGCTCTCTCCATTATTTACCTCCCATGAGATGTATGTGGTGATTAGCTTCCTACATGATAACAAAAAATTCCACATAGCTGACCCTTTTGGGGGATTAGAAATGGTAAGAATTCTTGAAGGATCCTAGTTATCCAAGTACTTGGCTTGCAAAATTCTACACCATTTGGCTTTTGGATTTACATACATCTTCCATACAATTTTTGCTCCAAATGCTTTTTTCGTACAAGTTAAATTATGAACACTGGCCCCACCTTGGCATTTTTCTTGTGTCATTCCTTTTAGGGATATTAGGGGCACCTTTTTCTGTCCATCAATGTTTCCTTTCCAAATAAAGTCTCTAATAATTTTCTCAATTTCTATTATCACAGACCTTAGCGCTGTGAGGACAACAAGGAAATAATTAGGAATTGGAGATAAGACAACCTTTACATCAAACAACATCAATTATTTAATTATATCTCTAATTTATCCTATTTCCCTAAGTCAATTAAATTATTAAAACATAATCGTTTAATTAAATCACTTTCCCCTAAACTTGAATAATTAAATAAATTATTCAAGCATCATTCAAAAAGGTCAAAAAAAACAAATACAACTTTGTTTGTAAAAGTCAAACATGACTTGCACGTTCAACTTAAAAAAAATAAAATTCCCTCCCCTACTTTCATGATTGAGAAAATTATGACCACCCATTGCTCACTCTGATTGGATGATTGATTCATTTATTTCCTAATAATCCATTTATTCTTCAATCACATTGAAGGCTCAACAAGATTGCCTCAATTCCATCTATTTCCTCTAATTGATCAATTAACATCCTTAATTGATTCAATCATAGAAGCTAACTGGGCAATCTAATTCCTCTCAACATCTTTCAACCATTGATCAAGATATTCTACTATGTGATCCTCATCGTTCATCTCAAAATTTAAAATCTATATAACAATCCTCTTCATCCTCAAAAATAATTAGAGAATTGACATCTTTTGCACAACGAAGTAATGTTGGAATTCCATTTGATTTCTTAAGAACTTTACATGTACGTTTTTTATCAACATCGCACACATTGAATCTTTTGCAATGCATAAATGGAGGATCCACATTGATACAATGATCCAAAATCATTGCAAATACACTTCGACATGAGATGGGTAAGGACATTAGCTAATGGAATTCTTTGTATGTTATTTTATTGTATTGTTTTAGTTTATTGAATTTAGTAATGTCACATCGTTCATTTCATGAGTAATAAGTATCATGAATCTTAATCTTTATGTTGAATTAGATCTTGTTTAATTCATTTACATTGATTATCTTTATTGCATTGTTGATCTCCCCCTTACACATTTTGGCACGCCCGGTGGGACCTTCGTCCTTGACACTAACTTTCTTTGTGAGTTTTAATTGAGCAGTTGCAAGTTCCAGAATGTGATCGCACTTCTTAGAAATGCATTTGAAAAATTTTCATGAAAAATCTATAGAAAACTCATGTGGTTGATCTTTTGTTTCTGTCATAGTCACTCTTTTCCCAACTACTACCATATCTAATGCTTTTGCTTTAAAAACGGGGCCTCTTTTGAAAATTCCAATCGCTTCTGCTTTGAAAATATGGCCGCTTTTGAAAATAATGACCGTACTTGCACATAACAGGGCCACCTTTGAGTTTTCTAACCACATTTGCTAAAAATAATAGGGCCACTTTTCATTAAAAGTTTCGCTTTTGCTCTATTATTATTAGCTTTTAAGCAAAAGTGGTAAGCCACTATAAATATATTAATATTAAAATATAAGTTATACAAAATCCCTAGTTCAGGCGAGCATATTGGCGGGAAAGAACCAGGAAGAAAACCCCCAGTTATAGCTCGAGTAAGACCATTGACTGACATTTTACAATTTGACTATTTTACTATGACAACCAAAATATGGCTATTACATTGCTTAAAAATTCCACTAAAACGAGGCCAAAATACTGAAGCAAGACCCTTTGACTATCAAAACCCTTTAAAACCCTTTACAGTGTGACCCCCTTTATATACCCCATTACATGGACAAAACCCTTTACAATTTTGGCAAAAATGGCCCATCTACAAGCTTGACGATTTCAATCCATTGCAAAGCATTACAAAATTATAACTGCTAAACAACCAGATGAATGAAGACATGATTAAAATGAAGTAGACTTGTTTCCTACTCTACGAGGGCCATTTACCAAACTTTCTTCATTCACCACTTGCTTTTGTTTAAGATCATAATCATATGATGGAACTATTTTGTTTATATCAGGGACATAACGATAACATGATTTTCCTTTTGTAGCTTGTGGAAAAGCTGATAATTGTAGATCATGAATACAAGTATGGTTCCTCAAGAAGGATATTGCATGATACTTTCTCTTAAAGTTATCTATCTCTTCCATGGAGATTGGAAATATATACTTATTAAGAGCTTGATACAAATGAGCAGAAGTATCATGCATTGTTGATAACAACATTCCTTGAAAAATCTCTGCATACCTCTTTTTGTAATGGATATGATGCCTTGGGAATAAACCTCCCACCAAGTCGTCACCCTTGGTGAAATCATATTGCTGAACATTGTGGAGTAAAGCTTCATCTTCCAAATATAGACTAATAACAAACTTATTAGCTATATTCTTTAAAACATTGAAATTTTGAACTAGATCTAGAATGTTTGATAAGAAAATGGATAGTAAATTAGTTGGAAAAATGATCCTTTGCAATTTTGTGTGCAAAAAATCTTCGCCTATAATGACTTTGATGCAATTTAACATAGACTTACATTTTACTTTGAATACTCTTTGCAATTCGTTTTTCTCAATGCAGGCAGATAAAGGTTCTTCCCATGACTTGACTGATACTGGTACTCTATAATTTCTAACTCGAAACTCTATTAGCTCCATTAGCTCGTAACTATCTAAAAACCTAACTGTAATATGCAAACTGGAGTGATGAATAGTGATAATAAAAAAAGTCGGTGATAGCTTTATAACCAAGTTTAACATGCTTGTTATGACAAAACTTTCTTGATAACTGGACCTTGCAAGGATAACACGTATGGAAGGTCTTGAATTTTTAAACCAGTTGCTAGTTATCTAGATAACATGAGAATATAATGCGAGCATTGTACCAATAACATGAGAAAGCAATGCTAGCTTATACCATATGCGACATCTGTACAAATTAAACTGTTAGTTGAAATCATTAAAAAGCATCCTTGTAAATGGAAGGAGCTTAATTTTATCTAGTTCAGAAATCCTTTGATGGAAACTAGCAACAAATTTAGCAAAGAACTTGTCATCTAAATTTAAAGACATGTTCCAATCATGTTGTCCTTGCAAGATTTTGAAGAAAAATTCGTAGTGGATATTCCTTGACAAATTACCCAAATCAAATGTGTGAATGAGGTGCTTTGGTGCCACAAAGACCTGTTTTAGCACATGTGATTGTATGGCCTGATTAGAATCTTGCACTTGTCATAATGGAACATTAGTAGCACATGTAAAATAAAACTATGACATTGCAAGATGACGTTGCAAGATGACGACATATACAGTGATTGGGAATCTTAAGGGGTCATTCAATTTCCTAAGCAAAGATGAATTTGAAGATTTATCTATATGCCCTTAGCATCTTGCATGATTAAATCAATCAATTGGGGAAAATAATTTAAATCAATTAAATCATTAGTTTCCCTTAGCTCCATTTTTTCACTTCCCAACGTAGCTAGGAAGTCTGCTACCCTGTTCCCTTCTATGTAAGTATGCGATATAACTAAAGACTCAAGCTTATCTAGAAGTGTCAATGCTTTATTTAACACATAGTTCAGGTTCCAGTTTTGAATTTTCCTTTCCCTTAATGCATTAATGATTATTAAAGAATCCCCTTCTATATGTAGCTTTGAGAAACCCAGGTGCATTGCCAATTCCAACCCCAATAACAAGGCTTGTGCCTCTGCATAATTATTTGTTCCATTATGCAGATGAAAAGACGACGCTGCCAGAACTACCCCTACTAAATTTCTGAAACAAATTCCTGCGCTTGATAATCCTGGATTACCTTTAGATGCCCATCAAAATTTAATTTTACAAAGTCCTTTTGAGGGGGAATCCATTTGACAAATGATCTGTCTACCTTTGTGATGTCATTTTTGAAAAGACTTCCATTGAAAGGAAATCTTATGTGTTTCCAATTTTGTAGAATATAGCTATCCCAACTTGTAAAAGATGAATTAATAAATTTCTCTCTTTGGATACATTTGTTGACCCCTTCTGAAATTGATTTTTCAATTTTCAAAAAAACCAACTCCAATGGAGATTTGGTTTTCCTGAAGATTCTCATGTTACGTTCCCACCAAATATTCCAAATTACAAGAGCTGGGATAATGAGCCATATACATGCAAAAAATGAAGAATGATGCAAAATTGGCCAAGGTTGGAAAAGATCCCAAATGGAGTTTGGTAATGGAATGGAAAGTTGTAACTTTTTTTTAATTAAGTCCCAACATTGGTTGGCTACAATGCATTACACAAAAAAATGGCCAACAGTTTCAAATTACACTTCACATAATGGACATTTGAAAGGATCAACAATCTTTAACTTAACTAGGCGATCACTAGTTAAAATTCTTTTCTGCAAGGTAAGCCATGCAAAACTACCCTCTTTTGGAAGAAATTTATTGTTCCAACAAAATCCAAATGCACGTTGAGGTTCAATAGAATATTTAATTGGGCTAGTACTGCATATCCTTCCTTTACAGAATATGAGCTTGCTTTTGATGTTGACCAGACTATTCTATCTGACTTTGAAGATAAGTAAACTATTCTTTTGTTCAAGCTCTTAGTGAAGAGATCAGATTGCTGATTGCTCAATAGGTTAGGTGGGGGTGTTTTCCAAATTACTTTACCCAATAATGGGTTTGAATATTGAATATAATCTACAAAATTTTCACCCTACTCTTGACATAGAATTGTACTTATCTCTTGAAGGTCTTAATTAGCTAGCAACGGAGGCTTCCCATTCCACGAGTCTGCCCAAAATTTAACACTTCTCCCATCATTTACTTCCCAAGAAGAATATTTTGTAATGAGGCTTCTGCAACTTATAATGAAGTTCCAAATAGCAGACCTGTTTAGGGGATCTACCATTGTAAATATTCTTATTGGATTTTCATTATCTAGACATTTGGACTGTAGTATTTTTGACCATTTGGCACTTGGATTAGTGTACATTTTCCATGAAAGTTTTTCTCCAAATGATCTATTTCTCCAATTAAGATTATGAATACCTGCCCCACCATGCTTCTTTCCCTTTGCCAAAACTTCTAAAGAGATTAGCGGTATCTTTTTTCTATCATCAATATTTTCTTTCCATAGAAATTATCTTATGATCTGCTCAATTTGAATGATAACAAAGGCAGGATCTTTAAGGACCACTAAGAAATAATTAGGAATTGAAGATAAGACTGATTTAATTAGAAGAATTTTGCCTGCCAGTGACAGCCACCTAGTTTTCCAAATGAGAATTCTTGACTTTAATCTATCAAGGACCTTTTCCCAATAGAAGGCTTTGTTTGACCCTTTGAAGAAAGGAATTCCAAAATAGGAACAAGGCAATTCCATCTCTTGAAAACCTAATATATTAACTATTTTCTTCTTCAAATCATCAAAAGTATTTAAGATATAAACTTTTGACTTTTCAGCATTTATCTTTTGACCAGAAGTTGATGAATATTTATCTAGAACCTCTTTGATTTGCTTAGCTTTTGATACTGATGATTTATTAAATAATAGAGTATCATTAACAAAAAGAGAGTGTGTTACTAAGATTATTGTATTTGAAATTTGCACACCCTACCAAAGATTATGTCTATGCCTTGAAAGAATATATCTACTTAAAGATTCAACCATTATTATGAAGAGGAAAGGAGAAAGGGGATCCCCTTGCCTAACACCTTGGGTGGAACTGAAAAAGCCAAATCGATTTCCATTTAATATAATTGAAAATTTAGCCCCAGAAAGAGATGACATTATCCATCTTTGCCACTGAGAACAAAAACCAAATTTTAACAAGACCTTGTTGAGAAACTGCCAATTTACCTTATCATAAGCCTTCATCATATCTAATTTGAAAATGAAAGCATACAACTTTGATGTTGATATTAAATGCAACACTTCATGTGCTACAATTGCTCCTTCATGAGTTTCCCTCCCAGGTACAAAACCTCCTTGTTCAAGAGATATGATCTTTGGAATGAGAGGTTGTAATCTCAGATAGATTGCTTTTGTACAAAAAAATTAAACTGTATTGCACAATGAAATTGGCCTAAATTCAACAAATGTTTTAGGCTCTTTGAATTTAGGGAGAATTGCAATATTAGTAACATTGAATTGCTTAAGCATGCTTCTGGTTCTCCTAGGCTCTTTTAGTGCCCATAAAATTTCAAAACATATCAACTCCCAACATTTCTAAAAAAATAAAGCTATGTAACCATTTGGACTAGGAGCTTTTTCTGGTGGAAATGAAAAGACTACATATCTCAATTCCTCCAAAGTAAAAGGCCTCATCAATATATTATTATCTTCATTGCTGATTAGATGAGGAATTTTGTCCAAAAGGTAATTTTCATTATTGGTTCTGTTAACATCAGTTGAATGTGAGGCATAGAGAAGTTCTGAAAAAAACTTAATGCCTTCATTATTAATGTCTTCTTCCTTTGTTAACCAATTTCTTGAGGCCATTTCCTGAATTGTTTGAATTGACTTAGCCACCTTTTTTATTTGTGCAAAAGCATGAAAAAGATGTGTTTTAGTCACCCTCTTTTAACCAGAGCTCCCAAGACTTTTGTCTCCAATATACCTCTTCCCTTGCACATAATTCTACCCATTCTTCTTGCAATGACTTCTATTTTTCATACAGATCATAATCCATATCATTTTGGATTATACATTCATGCATTGTTGTAAGCTCTTTAAGCACTAAATCCTTCTGATGATTTTTTTTTTTGAAAACTTGCTTATTCCAAATCTTTATTTGATGTTTCAAATGAATCAATTTCTTATAAAATTGAAACATTTTTGTCCCTTCCTCATATGGGGCATTCTCCCACCATTGCTTAAGAAGTTCCAAAAATTGAGGATGCTTGAGCCACATGCTTTCAAACTTGAATGAAGATTTTACCCTTGGGATAGTAATATCTGCGATGTCTAAATAGATTGCATAGTGATTAGAACCCAAATATGGAAAATTTTCTAATTTTAACTTATGCGGAGAGATGAACCAATTTGGAGACACCAAGAATCTATCTAACCTTTTTGCTATTTGCAAGAAACCTTTTCTTTTTTTAGTCCAAGTAAATTTTCTAGATTTTGTCTGCATGTCTCTCAAAGCATTTGTGAGTATAAAATGGCTAAAATCAACCATTACCCTAGATGGAGGTACAATCCCACCACTTTTTTCTTCTAATGAGGTTATTGCATTGAAATCTTCCACAATGATAATTTTTTCATTATGGATTGCACCTATTTGCTTAGAGATTTCATCCAACAAATTTTTCTTATCAAATGTAGAAGCAGGTCCATAAACATTTATTAACCAAAAATGGAGATGAAATTTTGTTACTTCTACAAGTTGCCATGAGCTCTCATTTTTATGAGGTTTGACTTGTATTGATTTTGGATTCCACAATACTAATAACCCTCCTAAAGTCCCTTAGGATGGAGAATGTGTGGATGCCCATCTCTGCCATTTCTTTATTGAAGATTCAAACATTTCTATTGAGGTCTTGGTTTCTTGAAGAAGAAAAATGTTTGCTCCACAAGCATCTATTAATTGTTTGATGCGAGCATGCTTGTCAGGGGCATTAATGCCCCTAAATTCCATGAAGAGATCCTCATTGGGCCCGAGGAGAGCAACAAGCTCTCTTTGGCCACTTGTTTTACATAGATTCAATTTTTTTTTTTGCATCCCTGATTCTATCTGTTATTGCATTTTAGTGAAGTTTGATTTTCTTCCTCTCCTCCTAGGTGATTTATTCACTATAGACTGAAATGGAGACTGAGACAACATTGAATAATTAGTAGTTAACATTTTCTCGACATCTCCATTTTTTTTATTTGATTTCAGTGCTTGTGAACTTTCATGAGGTAGTTGATGTTCTAATTCTTTCAAAAATTGATTTTCCATAACTATGTTTGTAGCCTTATGATCATTGGATACCATTTCCTAAACTTCAAAAATATTTCTTGAGGAATAAACAATTGGTGTATCTCCTTCACATAATCCCTCTTCCACTGCTATTTCATCAAAGAGGTCTGAGCTTACTGAAAACAACAACTTATCAACTAAAAGTTGAAGCTCAACATCCGATGGCTATGTGGAAGTAGTTAATGCTAGGAATTTATTTTATTGAACAAAACTAATACTTTCCTTATTGGTCATATGATACATTTGCGAATTATATTTGAATGACCATGTAGAAAAGTAATCTTTTGTGCCTTGAAACATTATATTCTTGACTATCTTAGATGCATGATACTTTGAAGATAGTTTTCCATAGGAGAATATAAATTAAGGTAAAGGGTAGTAAATGATCACATTAAGTTCCATATGCTATTTGACACATTTACATTCAATGCAACCTTTTTATGAGCTCGAGAATTTGCATAGATCCTCAAATCATTAGAAACCTCTACCCATTTTCTCTTATGAAGAATATGCTCACAATAAGGATTATCAGTCTAATTACTATTGTTAAGGGAAGGTGAGTTAGGAATGGATT
This sequence comes from Sequoia sempervirens, assembly GCA_007258455.2. Classification (NCBI taxonomy): domain Eukaryota; kingdom Viridiplantae; phylum Streptophyta; class Pinopsida; order Cupressales; family Cupressaceae; genus Sequoia; species Sequoia sempervirens. The sequence goes on along the minus strand of VDFB02271358.1, from coordinate 328,656,264 downwards.
GCTCATTCTGATTTCTACTTGTCAAATCATCCCTTCTTTTAGCATTAGTCAAGTGAGAAAATTGTGGGGAACTATTTGCGAATGAACATTGAGAATGAGAATGACCCAAGGTGTGACAATTCAAGTAGACAGATTCAAGGGATTCAAAAATAATTTGCTGATGCCAATTCCTAAATTTTGATGTCAGCAAAATTTGTTCTAGAAATTTTTTGTCTACATCCATTAGAACACAAGTTCTGACAGGTTTTGAGGGATCTTTAAATAAATCTTTATCATGCATAAGAAAGATTCCTATTTGATTTGTTATTGCTTCAATGATCCTCAATTCCCTTTATTCTAATGGAAGAGCAGGCATTTGAAACCAAAATGGGACAAATTTTAATTTGAAAGAGGCATAATCAACTTTAAAATTTGGAATCTAGGGTTGCATGCTTAATCCCGAACCTTGATAGACCCATGACTTTATTCTAAAGATTGAATCTTTTCTTTTTTTACTATCAATTATGATAGTAAAAATACCCTGTTCATTATCCAAATAAAAAACCTATTCCACACCCTCCCAATCTTCATAAACTAAATCTTTTAAATAATTTAAAGGTAGATTGAGATTCCAAAACTTACAAATTAGGGCCTTGTCTTGAAGGTCTTGAATTTGTGGACGAAGCATATCCTCTAGAAATGTAATTTTTATGATATTATCACCCTCTGAATGGCGAATATCCGCTTTCTGTTGAGTGGAGGAATGATTTTGTTCATCCTTCAACCTTGGCTCTTTGGGCCTCCAAATCTTTTTTAGACCCCCTTTATTCCTTGAACCCTTTCTCCTCCTATTCTTTCATTTTTTCTTTGTAGGCACAATTTTTTGATGAGATTGAAGCTGAAGTCCATCTTTTGAAACATTTTGTGCCTGAAGATTCTCACAATATTTTAGAATGAAGGGAGCACCTTTACTTTTACAGTTCGATATATGCGAGTCTATTTGAGTGCCTCTGTCCTTAGGATTCGCCTCTAAAAACCCTTGACCAATCATTGAACAACTAGGGTTTCCTTGTGTCCTATCCTTCCTTGTATTCAAACCAGACCCATTGTGAGACTTCAAATGATTTTGAACATTCTGTTCCTCTTGTCCTTCACCCTTATTGATTTTATGATTAGCCTCCACTTTATTTTTCCCTTCAGGAAAACCTTGATTTTCTTTTTCGCCACGTGTCTTTTCAAAGTTTTGAAGAATCTTTGGATTGAAGGAAACACCATAAGAGTTGATATGAGCCCCCTTTGCTTGATATCTTAAATCTTCATGTGCTCTCTCATAACAATTGTTTAGATGTGAAGGATTTTGTTTTGGCTTTCTAACATTCCTTAAATCTATTGACTCTCTCAAAACACCCTTATCATCTTTGTATAGGTTAAAGATAGGTTGTTTACCACACACAAAACACCTGGACTGAAAGGGTTTCCAGTTAGGTTTTGAAAATATATGTTTTTTTGCAGTATTATTTTGTCTTGCATGCCATTGGTAATTGTTCCTAGGCCCTTGACGAGCAGTATTCCTATTATCGTAACCTTGAAAGTGATGCAGATCCTTGTCATGCAAAGCCTATTCCCTGTTAGGAATATGAACATTGGACCTCCATGAATGATCCATCTTCATTTATGATCATAGCATATGAATAACTAAATTAAAGAATTAAGAGCTTTGAGTCAAGCAAATTTTTTGCTCTATTATTTTTTATCCGAAATTTACAAAGTAATTTTTTCAATGTCTGATGCTAATGAGTGCTTGTTTTGGATGTTTTGTGTTTGATGACTTTGTTTGTGTAGCTCTTGCAGGATATGGTACACTTTACATCAAGAACAACTAACAATTTTATTGCAAAAAAGGTGAACAACCCAAGTCTAACTTTTCGAAAGCTTTCTAGCTTAGAAAAATATTTCAATTTGGTGCTTAACAAATGAACCCCACAACTTGCACACTTTCAATTTGGTGCTTTAAAAAGAATCTTTCAAAAAGGATTTCTAGTTTAGAAAAAAATGATTTGGTGCTTAAAAAGGACTCTTCAAAAATATTTCTAGCTTAGAAAAATTTATCGATTTGGTGCTTAAAAATAACTTTTTGAAATCTTTCTAGCTTAGAAAAAAAATTCAATTTGGTGCTTAACAAATGAACCCCACAACTTTCACACTTTCAATATGGCGCTTTAAAAATAATCTTTCAAAAAGGATTTCTAGTTTAGAAAAAAATTCTTGATTTGGTGCTTAAAAAGAACTTTTCGAAAGCTTTCTAGCTTAGAAAAAATTTCAATTTGATGCTTAACAAATGAACCCCACAATCTTACACACTTTGATTTGGTGTTCTAAAAATAACTTTTAAAAGCTTTCGTATATTAGAACAACACTTCAGTTTTGGTGCTCATAAAATGGAATGTTGTCTTTTGACCAACACTTTTATTATGTTGACAAAATGAACAAGTTTATTTTTTTGACCACATTAAGACAAATTTTTTAGCAACATTAACTAGGGTGCTTAAACTGGACAAATACATTCTGATTTGCATATTGCTATCTACTTTCTTGAAATCTAGAATACTTCATTTTGGTGTGCATAAAAAAAATGCTATCTTGTACATATTTCATTTCATTTTTTTGGATAGCGCCGCTCAAGGGGCTTAAAAAGAATATTGTGATGAATTGTATACTGTATTTTTCATGTTTGAAAACTAAGTGTCTATCCTCTCCCCTTGCATCTTTTGGTGATCTAGGGTGATGAAAAGTATTTTGAGTTTCACACTTGTTTTCATTTCAAGCATTACCTTTAGAGGGCCTACCTTTGAGACACATCCCACGTTGGAGAACTCAAAGGTGACTCAAAGTGGTATTTCACTTGGGCTGCTATATAAATGGTCAAGGCTAAACGCCAAATGACTTAATCGGTGATTACTCTTCCATCAGTTTCATTCACAAAAGGGTAGGTACCATTGTGTATATAGAGCCCCAAGTAAGTTGGTTAAAGCCTTAATTGGCTTGCAGGATGCTAGCAAAGTGTTGGATCCCATGAGCATGACTAAGAACCAATGTAGAAGCCACCCTTTTTAGCCAAAATATTCTTCAATGAAAGTGGTACATTAGAATTTACTCTCGAGAAGTTACCAAGTTCGATTTGTGATTGAGATTAAAACACTCTCCATAAGTTGCATGTAAAAGCATCCCTTCGGGGCATGAGACAAGCTCACCTAAAAGAATGTGTCTATCTCTAGGTTGTAAATTGTCTTCACGAACTTGCCAAAATTCTTGGTTACTTTGGACATCAAATACTTTTCTTGATTTTAAAATGAACACATCAAAACAAGCATTGAACATGGTTATCAAACTTCAAACCCTTTAGACTTAGTGTGAATACTTTGAAAAGAGCCCTATATTTGCAATTCTTAAAAGTTATCTTAAACAAATATCTTTAAAGGTTTCCAAATATTTAGGCTTACATTTCAAGTCACATTAAGAACAAATTCAACATTGGAAACTATGGCTTTAGTATTTGAACTTTCACAAGCTTTGAGCTTTTGTGGAAATAGACTTGCTTAAGCTATAGACATTTAGAGTCAAATAGTTTTGATTGTTGTGTTGTATTATCACTTTCCAAAGTTCTCAAAAATAAATTAGTTCAAAACGAGACATCAAAAAATGCAAATTTATCCAAACTACTGCAAACACATAAATTGGAACACAAACCTACATAGAAAACTGCTATTGTTGTTGTTTTTGCTGCTATTGACTAAATATTTCCGTAATCAACCAAAAATAGGCCACTTTTGCTCTTTGGATTTTGATAGTCAGTGTCAAAAACCCATCGCTTTTGCAAAAATGAATGCACTTGACATATAATTTTCGCAGTTGATCATAACATTGCCACACTTGACATATTTTCTTAGCCATAGTTGACTTAAAACTGACTACTTTTGACAAAGAAGGATGCTTTTTCCTACACTTTTTACCATATAGAAAACTTGAAACAAAATTCGCTTTTGAGAAATCCTACTGTAGTTGTCCTTTAGAATTGGCTGCTATTGACATAAATTTGGCTGCTTTTGACAAAATTTATTGCTATTGCTCTAAGATTTCCGCTTTTTCCTTATTTTCTGGTGAAATTAAAAAATGATTTTAAAACTAGTTAATTTTTTTTTAGAATGAAACCGTTAGACCTCCAAAACACGTCATAATCTACATCATTCCATATCCATTTGCAAAATCAAACACACCAACCTACTTTTAGGATTCAAAAACAAAACACAAAACCTTAGATTATCCCTTCACTCAAAATTTTAAGATATCAATATTTGCTTGAACCTTAAGGCTAGTTTAAGTAGATTATTCATAACATATCCTCTAGAAAAACGAAGTGAAATATCGGTCCAAGTTTTCAACATTTTGAGTCCCAAAAATAGTGTCAATTCCAAAACATCCAAAACATCACTCAAACTTTAGAGTCTTGAGTATCACGAAAACCATATCAAAACACCAACACTTTTATGTCCAAAAGGTTGTCTTTCACAATCATCATCATTCATCATCCATTTTTGGAAACCAAATAAAGATCAAAACATTAAAGGAAAATCTTGCACTTTATGACCATTTGGCATCGTATTGCTCCTGTTCAACAACCAAATCTTACAAAACCCATTATACAACCAAACCTCACACGAATTGAAGGTGAACAATAAAAAATCATCAGTAGCTTGAGAACTTTCATGTTTGAGAAAAAGGAAACACCAACTCAATGGAGAAACACAACTAATATCCTAAACAAAGAGGAACAAAAAGTTGATCTTGTGGTCAAAAGGCTAGTATTACCAGCTCCCATGTGGCGATAAATAGGTCATAGCTTACACTACATCATCCTTTCAAAATAGAAAATCCCAAAAACAAAAATTACATTTCCTTAAATAGAAAATATATATAAAAAAAAGCATTAGTTCATTCCATAAGTTAGAAATCACCAACTTCCACAAAATATTGGCACTTGTTTATGACAAACACGTGATCTTAGCATATAAAAAAGATGGAAGCAAACAAAAGTATCTCTAGTATGACCCCAACAAGCACCATAAATTATGGAAGTGACCCATGGGGTTATAGACTAATTGAACTTATAACTCCTCGAAAGGAACCAACATTGAAATCAACATCAAACCAACCACCAAGTGAGGAGGAAGTAATCTGTAGACAACAAGAAATGATGGATAGGTCAAATAAAAATCACAAGGGCATGGTCATAGAAGAAGTATATAGTGAAGAAGAAATAGACGAGGAAGAATTCTTTCAACACTCCAATAATCCCAAGGTACTTAAACTAATGGACAAACTGCTAAGAAAGGATCCAAATGCCTACTTCTTTAAATTAGCACAAAGTGGTGTTAAACTTCCTATAGACTTCAATGTGGAAGGTCTTAAGGATCCTCACCTCATTCCCTTAGGGGATAAATCAGTTTTGAGAAAGATACCCAAACTAGTGGAGATTCCAAACATGCCACCAATCTTTTCACAAAGTAATGATCAACCTAAACAACAACCAATGGACAACCCTTTGTGTAGGAAACCGTCCCAAATCAAACAAGCAACAATGGCCCAACAATATCAAGAAGGTCCACCTCAATACAACAATATGCAAAACATGGGAAACTTTCCAACAATAGAAAAACATGGTAACATCCCATCGCAAGGACAATACATTACAACAAAATGTATCATATATTGATCCTTCAACCAGCATACCAAATCAACAAGGTGTACCACTGGCACACTACCAAGGTTCCCTTCAACAAAATAATTCCTCCCAACAACAAGGTGTACCACCAATGCACTACCATAGTAACCTTGAAAAAAATCCATCCCAACAAAAAGGTGTACCACCAACGCACTACCAGGGTAACATTCAAAAAATTTGTCCCAACAAAAAGGTGTACCACCAATGCACTACTAGGGTAACCTTTAAAAACATTCATCCCAACAACAAGTTGTACCACCAATGCACTACTAGGGTACCCTTAAAAACCATTCATCCCAACAACAAGGTGTACCGCTAATGCACTACTAGGGTACCCTTCAATAGAATCAACCAAAACAAGGTGTACAACCAATGCACCATCAAGGTACCCCTCTTAAACAAAATCAACAAGGACTTAATCCTCCTTTCACATAACAAGGACTTAATCCTCCTTACAATCAACAAGGACTTAACCCTCCTTTCACACAACAATGACTTAATCCTCCTTTCACACAACAAGGACTTAACCCTTCTTACACACAAACAAGACTTAACCCTCCTTATAATCAACAAGGACTCAATCCTCCTATACAACAAGGACTTAACCCTCCTTCCACCCAACATGGTTACCAAGGTCCTATACCTCCACCATACCCAATCTATGACCAAACGAACATCTTGGGACAACAAGGCTACTACAGACAAGGTCCCAAAACAAATGTACCAAACATAGAGGTAGGCATGCAACTACAAGCTATGAATCAAAGGATATCAGACATACAAATTGGAAAACCAAAGAATACCTACACTCTACAAGATATATGTATGTTCCCTTTTGATCGCTCTATTACTATGCTCCCCTTCTCTAAAAATTTTAAAATACCAAAATTTGACAAGTACAAGGGAAAATGAGATCTAGTAGAACATGTGAGACATTTCTCAGTAGCTTGCATGGAAGTGCAAAACAATGATTCCTACCTAATGAGACTTTTTCCATGTAGTCTTACTAGTCACACTATGGAATGGTTCTCCCATCTACCAACAGGTATTAAGAGTTTTGATGAATTTTAACTAGCAAGTTTGTAAACCACTTCTTGTTAAACATAGAATAGGATGTCACCATGATTGACCTCTACAAGATTAAACAAATCCAGGGGGAATCCTTTACATCCTACCTATAAAGATGGAGACATAAAGCTAGTAGGTGCAAGTGGCCTATTCCCGACAAAGAATATGTGGATATCTTTGTTTCCAATGTCCAAGTAGAAATAAATTACCAACTCGCCATTTTGTGCCCCAATAACTTTGAAGAGACTATTGAAAAGGGACTACACATTGAAAGAGATCTCATAGCAAGGGGAACCATTAAACTAAACAACTCAAAAGAAAACCCTTATAGTTCGAATGACAAACCCAAGATTTGGGCCAAAAACAAAAATGTTACCAATGATGGAGTATTTGATGATAGACCTATATGGAACATGCAAAATCCCAATGGAACACAAAACAAAGCTCAAGTTTCACAAATAAGATACACTCCTAAAAACGTACAAAACAATCAACTCAGCTATCCCCAAAACAATCAATTAGATAACCAATAGAAAAATTAGGGAGGACAAAAAAAACAATATAACCAACCAAGGAGGAAATTTACTGCATTAGGAGAAACACTTGAGACAATCATGTATAAATTAGTTCAAAAAAACCTCATCAAAGTCAATGAGCACAAAAAATATGAAGAGCCAAGTTTTAAAACACCATGGTACAATGAAAAATGCTTATGTGAGTTTCACAAGATAAAAGGACATATGATGAATAATTGCATGAGACTTAAACATATAGGGAAAGACTTAATTGACAAGGGAGACTTTGATAGAGAATACTATCCTGGAAACAAAGGCCTCCAAATCTACATGAATCCAATTCCTAACCATGCTAAGAAAAATGGAAAAGGGAAAGAACAAGACTATCATAGCACCAACTACACCTATGGTGACACCGTCCTAGGCAACCTCTCCCAAGTAGATGAAACTAGGGTCAATGTGTTAACTATGTGAGGTAGGGACCTCGAATGTAATGTAACTACCCGTTGAGGGAAGGCCACAATACAAGGATCCCCGCCTAGACCCACAACTAAGCCATCCAATGACTATAGTATTGTGGAACAACTAAAGAAGACACCCACTTTTCTCTCCATCCTAGAATTGTTGAAATTATCACTTGCACACAAAGAAATTCTAGAGAAATATTTGGAAACATCGATCTCTGATGACCTTAATCCCAATTAGTTTCAAGCCATGGTTGGAAAAATCACAACCACTCACCATTTAGTATTTTCTAAGAAAGAAATTCCAAAAAAATCATTTCATAACCAAGCCCTCTATATAGAGATTGGTGTCCACAAGCATAAATTTAAAAGGGTATTGATAGATAACAGTGTAGGTCTAAAAATTTGTATCTTGAAATTTTTTAAACAATTGGGGTATTTTGATGATGTAATTGACAGAGAAAAACATCATCATAAGAGCTTATGATGATCTTGAAAGAAATTTAGAAGGAGCAATCAAGCTTCCCGTACAAGTAGGACCGACAACAACATAAACAACATGTCAAGTAATGGACCTTGAGCTACCACATAACCTTCTTGTGGGATGCCCATGTATTCATGCACTACAAGCAGTTCCTTTGAAATTCCACCAATACCTGAAATTTCCTCATGAGGGAAAGGAGGTTGCATTATACGTTGATCCTAAACCCTTCCACTATAGTGCAAAATTGGAGGAGAAATATAACAAAATCTAGCGAATACCTATTAATGATATATCATTCCACTCCTCATATGTTGACCCATCAATACTACCATCAACCTTAACTAAACCTCCATCAATTGAGCAACCAAAATCTGATCCCAAGATTCAAGTACTTGACAAGGATAACACAAACTATCATTTCAATCAAGCCTTTTGCATTGGAATGCTTCCACCAACACCAAAGGTTTATGGAGGGCCTAAGGAGATCAAACATGTTAAAATAGTAAAAATGGTAGTAAAACACATGATATTTACCAAGTGGGGAGATATGAAGGATGAGGAAATATTTAAGGAGGACCTCTCATCAATGATCTACAAAGAAGAATAAGAAAATAACCAGAATAGCTACAACCATTTCCCATTGATCCTAGTAGTAAAGGGTATCAGAAGGCTAAACAAATGGGATAAACTAGAAAAGGTGGCCTTGGGTGACATAAATAAGGCAAATGGGAACCTATTATAGTGGAACAAAGAAAGAAGAATAGAGGACTGGGATATGGTTCGATAAACACGGTTACTCCAAACACTAGATGTGCCTCTTTTGAGAAATGATCTCCTACTAATGTTAATACATTGGATACCTACCATCTTATAAAAAATGATCTACCAATTGAGGACCTATTTGAAATATTTAGCATAAGTATAGCCCCTACCAATTGAGGACCTATTTGAAATATTTAGCATAAGTATAGCCCCTACCCAACCTAGAAAACCTATACTTAAAGACTGCAATTATGAAACAAACTCTAACGAGCATGAATGGGATTCCCTCGCTTCTAGCGACGATGAACTAGATATCCAATGGGAGAATGATGCCAAAGCTATATTGACCATTTCAGAAAATTCTATAAGCTATACATATAACGATGACAACCTACCCCTCTGCTACCCACAATTAATAGATTGGGACCAACAACATCATACACCTATTTTGGATCAATTCCAAAAATATGAAGCTATTGCAAAGTTTATGGGACTTTGAATCGATATACCATGAAGAGATCATAAAAGTAGGGTTTGTCATGGAGCTTGAACAAGAAGCATATTTTAGAGGGGAGATTGTGTCCTCTAGTTGCAAAATTAAAAAACACAATGTAAAAATCAAAATGAGATCCTTTAGGGAAGACCATGATGTGGCTCTATCGGATCCTAAAAAGAGAAAAATAAAGGACGAATCTAAGGGTGAAAACCTCTCTAAGGCACTAGAAGATGGAGGATTCAATCTACCTATTTTTGAATATCAAGAGAATTTGACACTCCTAGTTGAAGAAGTTGAATCCATCAATGTTGGCACAATAGAGAACCCAAAAATAACATACCATGCAACATCACTTGATCTTGAGGAAAAAGTGAACTTCTTAGCATTCATCAATGAAAGGAAAATCAAATTTTCAAGGACATATGTCGACATGCCAAGGAGAGATCCAACATTGATCGTACACCACTTAGCCATATTTCCTAGAGCTAAACCCACCAAGCAAAAGCTACAGAAGATGCATCCATAGATAGTACTGTAGAACTAAAGAAATTGCTAGATGTGGGCTTCATCAAAAAAATTGATTACCCCGAATGGATTTAAAATCTAGTACCAATATCAAATCCCACTAGGGGCATAAGAATATGCACGAACTTCCGATATCTAAACAAGGCTTGCCCAAAAGATGACTTCCCCTTTTCAAACATTGATATGATTGTAGATCTAATGACAGGACATGAAATGTTGTCACTAATGAAAGAATTCTTTGGATATAATTAGATAAAGATATCTCCTAATGATCAACATAAAACAACATTCACTTGTGCATGGGGGACCTTCTTTTAGAACATCATGCCATTTAGTCTAAAGAATGCAAGGGCGACCTATCAGTGAGCAATAACTACAATCTTTCATGATATGTTGCATAAAACTATGGAAGATTATGTGGATGAAATACTAGAAAAGTTCATCAAAAGGGAAGACCATTTGACTAACTTGGCTAGAGTGTTTGACAGGCTCGAACAATATGACTTGAGGCTCAATCCAAAAAAGTGTATTCAAAGTAACATCTAGAAAATTGCTAGGATACATAATATCAAGAAGAGGCATTGAATTAGATCCTACAAAGGTTAAATAGATATTAGAAATTCCTCCTCCAAGGACATTGAAGCAGCTGAGAAGTCTACAAGGGAAACTACAATCCATTAGGTGATTCATTGCACAGTTGGTACACAAGTGTCATCCGTTCACCCATTTTCTACACAAAGACATCACATTATAATGGGATGGAAGATGTGATCAAGCATTCCAACAGGTCAAGGAGTATCTACTCACTCCTCTAGTATTAATGCCACATATTCCAGATAAAGCAATAGTACGCTATGTGTCTACAATACAAGCAACATTAGGAGCTCTTCTAGCACAACTAGGTGATAATAACAAAGAAAGAGTGGTCTATTATATTAGCCAAACACTGGTTGGCTATGAGTTTAACTATTCACCCATAGAAAGAGCATGTCTATATGTCATCTTTGTGACACAGAAGTTGAGACACTACATCTTGAATAGATAAGTAAATTTGATCTCAAAATTATATATCCTAAAATACCTATTGGCAAAAGAAAATCTAACAAGTAGGATTGCTAAATAGGTGATGATCATAGTAGACCAATTGGTAGAAGCACCAATGGAAGATCACCAACCTCTCACAACTAGTGGATAGAAAGGCCATAAAAAGATAGATCATAGTAGACCAACTGGTAGAAGCACCAATGGAAGATCACCAACCTCTCACAACAAAATTCCTAGATGAAAGTATATTTCTAACAAAAGAGAAAAGCTGTTGGACCTTGTACTTTGATGGGTCCCACACTCAACACGAATTAGGAGTAGGAATCTTATTTCTCACACCACAGGGTGATAGTATACCTAAGGCTTACAAAATTGCTTTCCCATGTAAAAATAACACCTCAGAATATGAAGCACTAATCATAGGACTCAAAATGGCTATATAATGGAGGAAAAGAACTACAAGTTTATGGAGACTCTCAACTGGTAATCAGACAAGTAAATGATGAGTATCAAACAAAGGAAGACAAGATGATTCCATATTAAAGAATGGTGGATACTTTGTCATCATCATCTTTGAACAGGTTCCCCGAATCAACAATAGAGCAGCATGTTGGTTTTTTTTAATGAACCAAACTTAATCTCATTAGCTATCTATGAATTTTCCAAAATTCAATGATTAACAATTGTGAGGATTGGCCAATGAGTAGGTGAAAGCTTTCTAGGCTTTCCCTCTGCACTTTGGGCTTTGCAAAACCTAGGAGGGTGATCCCTACAATGTATCTTATGATACTCTTGTGCCAATTATCATATACATTGTAATTCAAACAGATAATTCTCCTTCAATTGTTTAACAGATAAAAAAACCTCAAGTATCTAGAAAATATTCATGGTAATATCTAACTTAAACATGAGAAAATGTTACACATTAAGCTCAACATACATTCATACTAAAAATAGATGTTGTAATTGATTTTGAATGCAACTGCTATGAAAGATTTGGGAGATTGCAACACTAAACAATCAGTGCCTTATCCTAGGATGGATAATCCTAAACCTTATAATTGAAAACACATAATAATATTAGCCTTTATTACAATTCCTATCAATGATAACTTACACCATTAATACTTAAGACTTAAACGCTAATACTTAGTCATCTATGCACACAATTGCATAAAACTTCATTCATGTTAATAAAATTTAACTCATTCTTTGAATAAGAGTAATAACATTGAATAAACATTCAAGGAAAGACAAGAAGATGAATAACAAAAATATTTCATCACTTATATTCAAAACTTATGCAATGTTTATAGTGGAGAAAAGTGGCCTCGAATATTTTTCCACTTATATCCAAAGATGACAGTACTGCTATAAATTCACCATTACAAAATTCATAAGACTCATAGAACATAAAATAGGACTCAATTCTATTAACTAGACTTGTTACAAAATTTCTCTCTCAAAGCGATCCGCTAGCAACCTTGTACAAATGACCTTGAATTCCACTTTATAAGAACAAGGGAGAAAAAAAAGCTTTGGGCCAAGTTGTACACATGTCACATATTCATTTGTTAATCACATTACATCAAAAAGGAAATTATATTTTCCAAAATACGAGGGAGAATTCCATGTAAGACAAAATATTTTCACTTGTTGATGAAGATTCTCTTGCCGTCCAAAAGGCTCTTCAATCAATGTAGAATAATCCTTTCCATGAACAAAGCCATTTGTTCCATGTGCTCCAAAATTTGTAGAAGGAAAGCATAAAGTGAAAAAAAGAATATGCCAAAGTAATTCCACGTCTACATTCCATATCATCATTTTTTAATATGAGAAAGTGCAACATTTGAATGTATCCAAGGCCTAATCTATACTAGTTCTAGGCCATGTATTGCATTTCTCTCTACTAAATCTCCATTGTTGCAGAATATCAACCAAAATTGCAGTCACCAATTCCCACTTGGAATAGCTCATATGTCCAAAATATCAATATAATTGGACTTCCACGATGCAAATTCCTCCTCCATTGGCCAGTCAAATCCCATAATACTATCTTCCTTTACCCTATATGGGCTATACTTGACTACCACCTGGTTTTCCTCTTTGTCAAAATCTTCAAGAAAATCCCCTGTATGCATGAGCCTATCCATGTTATTCCTCAACATATCCAAATATACCCATCACATATTAGCTGCTTGAGTGGATATAACTTTACTAGCCTGGTCCTTCCACTCCTGCAAGGACTTAACTTCACCCTTCTCATTTATTATTTCTAGGAGAAGACCAAAATTCCAATCATCAAATTTCTTAACTAGTTCTATAATTTTCACCTCCAAGGGCTCAATAAACCCTTGGGAACCATTTATGTCAATCACAAATCTTAAAGTTGGAAGAATTTTTGAAGGTTTATTTGCATCACAAGAGGATGAAACAACCATATCCCTCAAAATTTGTGGTTTGGGGATCCACTTATCCATTAAAGGAGTGGAAATCTCCTTATATCTATCAAATTTTTTAATGGAATCAAACATCAAAGAATAATTAACATGAATACTAATTAATCTTTTCTCAACTCCCTTATTTAAGTGCTCAAACACTATTGTCACAATTTTCATGTTATTCAACTAAACCAAATCATCAAGTATATCTTCATAGTTCTTGAACTTCTCCATCAACTCCTCCTTGGTAATTTCCTCATCTTGAGGAGCATATAACATTTTAGGAGTTGATTGTGCAATTTTCACATCTTTAGATTCAAGGGGTGTGACCTCAACTTGAGTCTGAGGTGGTGAAAGAATTGGAGAAGGGGGAGGAAAAATTGTAGCTTGTGAGGTACCAGGTTTTGGTGACTAAAACTGTTGCTTCCACAGAGCCATCTATTTTTGCATTTGTGTCACTTTTTGCTAGCTCAAGTTGTACTCAACTACCATTTCATTATATTGAGTCCTGAACTTGTCCCTTTTCTTTGTCAAGGACTTAACTGTGGCCTTAGTGAATTGTGCCACATTAACACTCATTGTAGCTGCTTCCAAGGTGGATGTATCTAATTCTTTATTTATGATTAATCCTCCCCTGACCCCTAGAGTAGGCTCCACAACTTTAGGCTTCTTAGTGGTTGGGGCCAGAGCCCAAATAGTAAGGGTGTCCCATTGTTGACTCAAGGCTAACCCCTGCAAGGCCAATGCGACCTCTTCTTCACTGTTAAATATAGGGGAATCTTTTCTCCTCATAAAATCAAATGAAATTTATGATTCCAAGTCCCATTTTGGGAGTAGTAGCACTTCACTCTTCCTTACCAATGCCATGCCCTCTACCACTGTAATGTTTAGATATTTCGTCCTCATTTCATCTCAAACCTCAACTTCAATAATCCTCTGTGGTTTCTCTAGGCTCTCACTTTCTTTCTTCTATACATTCAAGGCATACTCATCTTTCATAACCTTCCTTATAAACTCCTTAAATTCTTGTGTCTTAACAAAATCATCATCCTGATCCATAAAACTCTCATAACCTTGAAATTTGACATCTTTAGAGCTATTTATTCCACTTAGGTTAGCTTTGCTCAACCTAAGGCTCAAGGTTTGTGGCATGGTACCTCTTGGAGGGGATGTCACCCCCTAGATTTTTTCTTCCTTAGTTATAACAACTTCATCATTCAACTCCTCTGCAGGATAATCAACAAGGCTGGTAGTTTCAACATTTTTCCTTTTTATAATGGCTCCCTAGGAAAGGATGGCTCTCTAGTTGGTGAATACAACTTAATTATTTTAGGGGTAGAAGAATGTTGTGGTGATGATGGAGGTAATTTCTATTGTGGAGATTGCACCTTTAACTCCTCAGACTATGCAAGAGTTTCTATTGTTAGTTGCTTTTTCATTGTACCCTTCTTGAATAAATATGCACTTTCATGGAAGGTAGCTTGGATGATTCTCCTATTATGGGGGCATTCCCCTTATCATGTACAATACTCTCTTCCTTCAAATTAGCAACAAATTTGTCAAAATTTTGCATAAATATTTAAATTTTCATAATTACATTTCTAATATCTAACAGAGCTTGAAAATCAATTTCCTTGACCCTTCTTGCTCTCTCCAATTTTATAAATACAACCCACTTCCTCATTTTTTCCACCTGTACATCAAGATCAAGAATATTTCTGATGAGATCCTAAGGCATAGTATGGGTATGAACATATCACCCTCCCCTTATCTTATTCATCAACCAAACCATGAATCCATCAGGATCATAACTCTTATATGCCTGAAGCTTCATATCATAGGGCCTGAGGTAGTAGTTAGTAATGTTCCTCCATCCATGTGTTGTCATGACAAAATTGACAAACATAGTGTATGTAGGGAAAAAAGTTCCTTTTCTCTTCCCATCCAAAGCACATCATCCACATTTCCCAACTGCCATATCACTTCCAATAAACCAATTCTTAAAGGCACCTCCATGGAGAGTATGTGGGGTGTTAGTTGTGTGCCAATATACCCTTAAAACTATGAAATCCTTATATGGGATTACATCTATCTAGTTGCGAGAAATGTTTAAATCAGGCCTCCTCTCATCTAACCTCAAAAAATCATGTAATTCCATGGGGACCCTAGGCACACCCACCATTAAATCCTTTCTCAACCTGGAAGAAATTATATCTGTAGCTTCCACAAAACTAGTTTTCTGCTCATCCTTATCCAATAATGGAGTTCATAATTACATTGGAATTTCAATGCCATCTACATTCCTTCTAAGTTCTATATCTTGACCAAAGTAATTTGCACCACTAAAAAGAAACATGTGCATGAATAAGGAATACCACAAGAACCTCATAGTCGATTCCCCATTCTTTAATGCTACTAACCCTTTGTGAATTTCCTCTACTATATATATAGAAAAATAATAGAAAGTATTTATGTTGGGATGTTGGATATTTGTAGCCATATCCATTTTGGCAATAGGCATATTGGAGGAAGGACCAAACCCAAAAATATGGTAGAGGGAGTAAAAGGTTTTGTAAAAATATGTAAGGAAATACTTAATAGGGAGGGGCTCTACATTAGAAGGTCCCAAAGTAATATTTCTTTTTTCCTTTCCTTTCCCTATTGATATCAAAAATTTTCTTAGCACCGAGACCCTGAAATTGTGCTTTCCTTTTCCATACTCCTCCCTTAGCTTCGTTTCATCAATCTGACCATGTCACTGCTCCATTTTTTCAACTTGAACACATGTAATTTCTTCCCTAGTGACCCATACCATATTTTTTCTATCATATATTCTGACAACCATAACCAGAGGGTCATAATTTGCAGCGATGACCTTGAGAAGATCTACATCTATATACATTTTTCCAACAATCAACTTGTCCATGTCTAACCTCCATGGGTTGCTAAGTGGGATACCAACATTCTTGTTTCCAAACTATCCATGGAAAATTTGTCATCCAGTGTATGGTAGGGTACCATCTTTAACTGTGCAAAACTTATCAACAATACCCTTCTTTACTTTGGGGCCATGGAACATAGGTTGCCTCTTTGATTTATCAGATGTTGAGGGTTTTAACTGGTCAATTAAATCCTAAAATAGAGGTCTAATTGTAGGTTTCAACCTAGAGGCTTGGCCTTTTGATGTAGAAGTTTAGAATTTAGGTTCCATTTCTAACAGATAATTCAACCTAGGGCTAGACGGGCTTAGACTAGGGTTCTTACTTATTAAGGAAAGACTCGATGTAGAGAAATGACTCAAAGAACAACTTATGGCAATATAGAGAACATCAAACCTTAAAAGAAGCCTAATTCAGAAAGAAGACAACAACATTTGTAATTGGAAATGGAAATTAGGGAAATTTTAGACTCAAGAAAGGTGAAATTCACTTACTGGTTTTACGACAAAGGAAACCCTAATTTGATGATGCCAAATGCTTGAACAACTCTGCAATAGTTTCTAAATGCATTGAGAATAATTTTGCAATAAACAAAAAGTGTTAAGGCAAGCTTTTATGGAAAAAAAGTCATCAATTAAGTAGAAAACCATCAACTCTTCCATTACTATTCACTTGCGCGAACTAGAATGGCTCAATGGTGTATATTTTAGAAACTTTGAGTTTTCATCATTGATTCAATCTTGATGTGGACTAGTGTGTGGCTCAGATGGAGTCAACAAAGTTTGAATTTTTTCTTTTTAGCTAACTCGACATCCATTGTGCTTTGTTTCAGCAAAGTGTACATCTCCTTGATCGGCATCATGGCCCCACTACACTTTACAAGCTAGCAGAAATACCATGTGTCAATAGCCTACTATCCCTCTAAGATTTGTAAGTTTTAGATCTATGGTTGTGGGCTAGTGGATGACAACATAGATCAACCTGACAACCATCAACATGCATCTTCTTTAATCAATGGGCCATTGATCATAATGTACATCCTTATTTAGCAATAAATGGCTAAGATTAGAACATCTCAATGAGAAATTTTTCACATGCATCTATATCCTTTTAATAGCATGCTTTTTAACCTTCCATAGTCACTAAGAAATATCTCTTATTTTATTAAATATTTCCTCACCTTTAATAGTTTTGCGAGCGGTGGACATGATGCCACGTGGAATTTTCCAACTATCCCTCCATGATCCAAATTTAACAATGGGTCCCTCATGGGCTAGTAGGGAATGGTTGAGATTAATTTTCCAAAATGCATCTTAACCATTTATTTGATAAGCTTTAGCCATCAGTTCCTTTGAATAAGGGTAGGGCCTACCATGAGGGTGGACATGTGTCACCTACCCACCATCCCTCTAGTTTCTTTATCACAATATTTTATTCTCGCGGGTTGGAGGGGAACCAATAGAATGTGTTTTGTGGGACTTTCCAAGCATTACTAAGGGTTTTAATAAGCACATGCGCTTATACATGACTTAAAGTGGGGTCATTCATTTAGGTTTACAAATCAGAAGACCCTAGGAAAATATTAAACCCAAACTTAGGATAAAGGCGAATGTTAAAAGATTCACAACCCGCTTAATATAAAACATGATTTATAACAACTCAATGGGTGATGACCGAGAATGCTAGGCACAAGGGACCAATAACCACCTAGGATTCAATGACTCAAATTATGACTTGAGAGACATGGAACGGGTAAATACCAGTCAACAGTGAATTAGAATGTATGTAGAGGGATTGACACTTAGGGTTTTTTAGTGGGTTTAAGGAACATATAAACCCTAGAATAGAAGAAAAACTAAAACCCTAAGTCACAAGACCCATTCCAAGCCAGGAAATATAGCCAAATTTACAATAATATTAGTGGAACACAATTTTTTTTGGGGGTTCCATTAGTGGCTCTAGTTGGGGATATCTGTTCTTCCAAAATAGAGTGAGATCTCAAAATATCGAGGTTGAAGTAGACCAAACTAGAGAAACAAAACTAGGGAGAACCTAGACAAGGTAGACTAGACCAACCAAAGAAAACACACAAAACCAAACCTATATACAAATATACATAGAAATACAGTATACATGGCAAGATGCATACCTCAAGAGAAATATGCCTTCTAAAACTATCCATGTATTGACAATTCAAGAAGTTCTCCAGTCAAACTTTACAAATAGTAGGAATCTTCACCATGTGTATTGGATACTAGATAAGGTCCTAACCACAATGCATAAAATTTCCCATGTTTACACTTATCTTGAGCTTTAGCATTCCACATCATTACCATGATTCCTACTTCAAATTTCTTTTGAGAAGCCTTTTTATCATATAAATGCTTGACTTGCAGCTGCATTTTAGTATTTTTATCATGAGATTCTCTTCTAGTCTCATCCAACTCTATTAGAGCATCAAATATGTGCTGCATTTCATCACATATGTCACCATCATATTCTTGTACATTTTTAGCAAGTTATTCTAAGGCAGTCTTACATCTAAACCATATACCAAACCAAATGGAAAATGTCTAGTGGGTTTCTTAATAGTAACCATATCTACCCTGAGTGCAAGCTTCAGTTTTGAGTCCCATGCTTTCTTATTCTTCTCAATAACCCTTTTGATAATCTTCATCAAACTCTTGTTACTTGGTTCCGCTTGACCATTTCCTTGTGGATGATAAATGGAAGAATAAGACACTTGAATCCATGTTTATCACAAAAATCTTTGAACTCATATGATCTAAAACACATAGCATTGTTAGAGATGATCTTTTTTGGAACTCCAAACCTAATCAAGATGTTATTCATCAGGAAATCAATCAAAAAATTACTTGAACTGCTTTCGTTGTGGGGATTTCTTCCACCCACTTTGTAAAATAATCAGTGGAAAAAAGAATCCAAGAGTGTTCCCTAGTGGATTTATCAAATATTCACCAATGAAATCAATACCCCATTGTTGAAAAGGGGCTTGGACTGAGATGGGCCTAAGTGGCAGATTTCCTAAAATTTTTAGCTTTCCTAAGAATTTGTGGCAAGTAACAAGTTTTGACAAACTTGTGGGAATCATTGAATAAAGAGGACCACAAAAATATTGCTCTCAATATCTTGTGGGCAGTTGTATTTTCTATGTAATGGCATCCACATACTCCACCATGCATTTCTTACAAGAGTTCCAATGCTTTCTTTTCATCAACACACTTGAGCAACACACCCTTTTGGATTCTCCACCAAAGCTCATTATCAATAATCACATATTTAATAGCTTGTAGCTTTAGAGTTCTTCTCTCATTATCTGACATGCTTTCAAGACATTGTATAGTCTACAAATATTGAACAATCTGTCTATACCAACCACAAGTCTACATATCACATATAGGTGAAACATCTACACATTTAGCTTGATTTATTTAGTTGGCTTCCAAGTTGGTTTCAACCATCAAATTAGCTAAAGATTTACCTCTCACCAATTTAGTGATTTGAACATCAATGTTAAATTCCTAGATCCTATTGATCCATATGCATCTTCTACTTGTGACCTCTTGTTGGGTGAAGATGTCTTTTACCGCTGCACTTGGGACATAAGCTATGACAGTAGCTCCCATTAAGTATGTTCTAATTTTTTTTATTGCCTTGACTAGCACATAGGCCTATTTCTCAGTCATGTCATTCTTAATTTTTGTAGCCTGCAAAGACTTACTGAAAAATGAAATGGGCTGCTCAAATCCCTCTTCATTCTTTTGTAACAACATAGTAGCAATTGTATGAAATGATGCAAAAGAAAATACTTGCATAGGCTTGGAGAAGTTAGGATATTTCAACACTGGGGCCTCCTTTATGGCCTATTTTATGCTTTTGAATGCTTGACTAGGCTCCTCACTCCAAATCACCTTATCTCCTTTCTTTAGAATCTTAGAGATAGGATAGGTAATCTCTTCAAAGTTAGATACAAACCTTCTTAAGAAATTGATCTTGTTAGCTCTCAAAAATGTAGGTTTGAACCACAAAAGGTTGCCAAGCTTTCACAACATTTAAGGGTAACAGACAAGGCCAAATGAATTGAACCTTCTACTCTTTAGGTGCTACTATACCTAGGCGGGTGTACCTATATGAGTGAGGCAGACTTGAATTGTGCTTATCTCTCTTGAAATGTTTTTCCCACAATGGCAGATGGGACTGGACAAATAAAACTAGATTTGGTATAAATTGTATAACAATATTAAAACTAAGACCTAATATGTTCAGTAATCAGATGCAAAGATGAATGAAACTAAATGATGAAAAGCAGAGACTAGTGCCTTATTGGGTATGCAGAGTCAAATGAAATCAAAATGAGCAACTTCTTTCTGGAAAACATTCAAATTGTTTGGCATATGTTTTAGTTTATAACTTGTATAAACATGCAAGACTATGGCTACCAAGTTCTTCTTAATGATCCAGATGAATTTCCCTGATTACTATGATCAATTAAAAGGATTGAATCTTTTCTTGAAAGAGCCGATCAATCAACCACATAGATACAACAAATGTGCACTGACAAACTAAATATAAACTTGTTACATCAATTTAAATAACCAGAAAGCATCAATCTTGGAGACAACTTTAGTAATACTTTCAATGAACACAATAGACAATTGACACAAGAAAATGTCATCATATCAGAAATTCAATTGAAATCTCCATTTTTTTTTAATCATGCATCATAGTCTCAAAAAATTATGTATCCTACTGTATTCTCTCTGTTCTGCTGTCAAAAATGGGTTTTATATATATCAACCACATGAAAAGTCACATCCATTCGCATTCACATCTGGGCAGTTTTTCCATTCGAGCCTTTACAACTATTCATTGGACTCCCACGAAGACATTACATAGTCATACCGATCTTCAATGTCTCACCGATAGTCAAAAAATGTGCATCGCTATAACGTCCCGCCGTCTCATCGACATTTGATGTCTCATTGATAGTCATCGCTTGAGTCTTATGTATCACTGCGATAATTCTGAATTGGGGAGATGTTTCATAGAATACTTTGTCTTACCGAGATATGTCCTTAAGTTCACTTTTTGATTGCCCTGACATAGCAATTTTCCTGCCGATGAACCTTCATTCGGTATGATTCACATAGCTCTCGCCAAAAAGGTCAGTCTCACCGAATGTATCTCCAAGTTTGAATCTTGTCGTTGTGACATAGGAGTCGATAAGACTTCATGAATTCATTCCGATGGAAATGACGGGACCCACCTTCAGCTGTATCGGCGAGACCAACCAGATGCTACATGAAATTTTGCTGACGACTTAAGTTTGGCCGATGTAACCCTTTGTATCCTGATCGATAAGACTCTTATGTGTTCGATATGACTCTCCTCGATAATTATTGTCTCGGTGATAAGTTCACTTTTCTTTTTGATCGGTATGACCTTCAATGACTCGCTATGACATATAGCGATAACCACTGTCTTGCCAATAAATATCCCTTAATACTTTTTGGTCGCTGAGACACAATCATTTTCTCACTAATGAAACAATACTTTGGCATGACATATGAGTCAGCAAGACTGCATGACTTCATTCCGATAATCTTTTGATAGAATCTCTGTGTGCTTTATCGGCAAGACCCAGCACGCTCAACGAGATGTTATTCTGATGACCGTTGATAGAGTCCTCTTCACCTTGTCAGCAAGACCTGATGTATTCGCAAAGACCTCACTCCGATACCATTTAGTCTAGCCGATAAGTCTTTCGGTGTGCTAGTCGGTAAGACATAATACATTCGGTGAGACCTCACTCTGAAGACTTTTTGTTTGGCCGAAACATTCTAGTTGGTGAGACATATATGGATTCATTATGACATATCCCGATGAGAGCTTTCTTGCCGAAGTGATTTTTCTATCGCCAAGACCATGAACTATGTACTGCCGATAGGTGCTTGTAGATGAATTCTGATAGATGTGACATTCCAAAAGTCCTTCTGATAGACAACAACAAATATATATTAGTAGAAGAATGCATTATGGGTCAGGGAGGCCTTGACCATCTCTTGCCGATAGGCATTATAATGTGAGACATTCAGGACCTGATGGATTCTATGGGATCACGTGACAAAATATGAGAAAAATGTTATAAAGAGAGGCTTTTTGTGTCTATGGTAAGGACTCATTCAGAAACTCAGGGGTATGAAACAACTTGTAAAATTCTCAAAATTTTACAGTTCCAATAGTGGTTCCATCTAGGGATGAATGGTTGTGAAATCATTGCGAGGATCCAGATTTCAAGGTGAGCAGACCAGACTCAAGATGATGAATCAGTGAGCAAGATGGAAAGAATGGAAATGGAAATGAATGTGACCCTATACTACTGTACATGGAAGATTTATTTTGAAAGAAGGAAAATCAGGATTGTCCATGTACTTGCAATTCCTATTCCTTTATTTCCTAAACTACTATGCATGGAGAAGAATTTTTAAGAGGATTATTGAGAGTTGTCCATGCATTGGCAACCCTTAATCCTCTGTATTGCTCAAGAGAAAAAGTGCTTCAAAAATTTCCCATGTACAGGCAACTCCTGATCTTCACTCGTCATGTTTTGTAGATAATATGAATCTTCACCTTTCTTTCCAACAACTACAAAAGGTCCCAGCCACAATGCTTCAAATTTTCCATGTTTTCCCTTCTCCTGACACCTTGCGTTCCACATCAACACCAGATCACTTTCTTTAATTTTTCTATCTTTTTCTCACATTCTGATTTTGAGCTATTCTTCTTACTTCATCAAGCTCTTCCAATTGTTCCATTCTTTCTTCCATTGGTTTTGGAATATCTATATCTTCCTGAAGGATAAATTTGTAAACTGGTAACAGATTTTGTAAAGGCATTCTAGCTTGCGTTCCATATACCAATTCAAATGGGGACTTTCCAATTGCCTTCTTTACAGTGATCCTGTTAGCCCAGATAGCCAGTTTTAGTTTTGAATCCCAAGCTTTCTTATTCTGACCCAACATCCTCCTTATAATCTTGAGAAGAATCTTATTGTTGGACTCTACTTGACCACTAGCTTGCGGATGGTAAGGAGCTGCATAAGAAATGGTAATGCCATATGTGCTGCAAATTTTTTTGAATTCATCAGATCTGAAACACATCCCATTATCAATAATCAGTCTTAGTGGTGTACCAAATCTGGTAATGATGTTATCCATTAAAATTTTTGTCACAACTTTACTTGTAGCTTGCTTGGTTGGGATTGCTTCTACCCATTTGGTAAAATAATCAGTAGCTACAAGTATCCACTTATGTCCTCCACTTGATTTCTTGTGTATCTCCCCAATGAAATCAATTCCCCACTGATGAAAAGGGGCATCCGCCTACAAAGGTCTAAGTGGTAAAGCTCCCTGATACTTCATCTTCCTAGAGAATTTCTGGCAGACTTCACATTTTCTTACATATGAAAAGGAGTCATTAAAAACTTTTAGCCAGTAATAACCTGCCCTGAGGATTTTATGGGAAGTTGTCTTTGCAGAGTAATTCCCTCCACAAACTCCTTCATGCATTTCTCTTAAGACATGCTTTGCTTGTGACTCATCCAGACATAACAACAATATCCCATCCATATTCTTCCAAAACAAATCACCTTCCATGAACACATACTTAGGTGCTTGCAACTTTAAAGTTCTTTTTTGGCTGTCATTTAATCCTTCTGGGCACTTCATATATTTGAGGTAATGCATGATGTTTGCATACCAAGGAGTATGCTCAATACTTGCAATTACTCTTTCTTCCTCCTTTATATTACAAATCTAATTTTCTTCAATATTTGCCTCTGCCATTAGCCTGGCCAAACCCTGACCTCTCACCAGTTTAGTGATCTATATTTCCATATCAAACTCTTGGATTTTATTGATCCATCTGCATCTTTTTCTTGTTACTTCAGATTATGTCAAAATATCTTTAATAGCAGCATGAGGGACATAAGCAATCACCTTTGCTCCAACAAGATATGGCCTAAAATATTTTGTAGCTTTCACCAATACAAATGCTTGTTTTTCCATTATATCATTCTTCAATTCTAACCCCTGTAATGACTTACTAAAGAAAGACACAGGCTGTTCATGACCTTCCTCATTTTTTTGTAACATGACAACAATTATGGCGTGTAATGAAACAAATGAGAATATTTGAAAAGGTTTTGAAAAATATGGGGACTTAAGGACATGAGCCTCCTTGATAGCCTTTTTGATTGATATAAAAGTATCTAATGCTTTTGCAGTCCAATCTATTTTTTTTCCTTTCCTTAACATTTTTGATATGGGTTTAATGATTTTAGAAAAATTAGAAACAAACCTCCTAACAAAGTTGATCTGTCCAAAGAATGACTGGATGGCCTGAACAGTTTTAGGGATAGGAACTTTATCTATGGCCTCAACCCTCTCAGGATCTATTCTAATCCCTTCTTTTGATATAATATGTCCTAAAAGTTTACCCTCTGTGACTGCAAAATGAAATTTTTTAGGGTTCAGACTAATCCCATATTCTAAAGCCTTAATACATACCTTTTCCAGATGTTCTACATGATCTTCAACCTTCTTTGAATAAGCAGTAAGGTCATCCTGATACACCACCATGATAGAATTAATCAATTCTGCAAATGCTACATCCATAGCTCTTTGGAAGGTTGCTCCTGCATTCATGAGACCAAACAACATTCTTAGATAAACATATGTCCCCCATGGGGTTGTAAAAGCTGTTTTATACTGCTCAGATTCTTTAACTTTAACCTGGTTATAACCCGAAAACCCATCCATCATAGATAACAACTCGCACCCTGTCACATTATGTAGTATAGCTTCCATATTAGGCAAAGGGTAATTATCCTTAAGAGATGCCACATTCAAATTCCTGAAGTCCACACATAATCTAATATCTTCATTTTTCTTCCTCACAGGAACCAGGTTTGAGACCCAGGTTGAGTGCCTAATAGGTTTGATGATGCCACCATCTTTGAGCTTTGCCAATTCTTCCTACATTTTTGGTTCCAATGTTGGATTAATGGGCCTTTGCTTCTGTCTAAATGGATTTGCATCTAGCTTTAATGGTATTTCATGTTGAAACAAATCTTCCCTATATGCTTTTAGATCTTCATAAGACCATGCAAACACATGTTTATATTTTCTCAGTAATGCTATCAACATTCTTCTAATTGTTGGGCTTATTTTCTTCCCTATGTACACCTTTTTTGGTGCCATCTCAGTTCCTAAGTTGATCTCTTCAATATCCTCCTTCTTGACTGGTGTTTGCTTCATGAGGGACCGATCACTTCCATCATACACTCTCTCCAATGCCACTAACCCTTTAGGAAGCTTATTTGTTTTAAGCTGTAAGATTTCCTTCCCAAATACTGTCTGCTTCCCATCTACTTCTTCAACAAAAGCATTGAAATCAATTTCTTGGGCTTCATATTGATCTATACAGTGAAGAAATTTCAAAAGGTCAGTATCATCATTAAAAACCTGCTAACTATATATGTTATCAGGCACAACGGGCCTTGTTTTGAACTCAATTTGTGATACTCCAGCCAGTGTAATATCATCCCTTCTTAGAGATACATTTTCCAAAAAGTCTTCCATTATGTTCTTCGACCGATCTATCCATTCAATAGAAAATGCATCAAATAGCTCTATTGTGTCCCATACATCATTCCTATATTGCTTCAATCTTTTATGTTTTGCTACATATTTTGATTTAACTTGTGAAACAACTAACTCAGAATCCCCTAGAACAGCCAGTAACTTGATTTTATGTTTCACAGCTATATTCAAGCTTGTTAATAAGGCTTCATATTCCACCGCATTGTTTGTACATTCAAATGTTAATAGAAATGAATACTTAAATGTAATACCTTCAGGTGAAACAAATACTACTCCTGCCCCATTACCTTCTTGGCTGCAAGCTCCATCAAAGTACATTTTCCACACACCATTGCAATTTTGTGCAACATGCTTTTCAATTGGATCACTATTGATTAATTCCGGCTGGGCTGGCTCTATCTTAAAATTCCCAAGATCCATATCACAAAAATAATTGATTTGATCTTGAGGTACACAATCAAAAACTTGGTTCATCCTTGGCTTCCTATACAACTTAACTTCCTGACCATTCACTGGAATAGTTGTATAAGACAAATCAAACTGGACATTTCCCCCAACTGCTGCTATCCACTGTCTTGATAGAAGCATCCCAAATTGAGGAGGGGTATCAATTACTGTTATATCTATATTGCAAGCCACCTATGGATAAGCAGCCAATTTGACCTCAACATCTTTCATAATACCTACCATAGGAACATGTCTATTATCCATTGCATAACACTTTCCCCCATTAGTATCAACCCACATGCCAAGCTTTTTCATAACTCCAACAAGCATAATTTTTATGGTAACGCCAGAGTCTATCTGCAATTCCTCAGCAATTTGTTATTTATAAGTAACATAGTGAAAAAAGGATCAACTTGTGGGGGATTTGTTAATACATCACTTAAGTAGACTTCTAGGATATTTCCTTTCTCTTTCCTACTAATTATTTTAGTAGCCACTTTATTTTCATAATTCATGTGTTTTCCATTTCCATTTGTTATCAATTGAACAACACTATCTCTATATTCCTTAATTTTCATCATCTCAAGTAATGGAATAGACATTTTTACCTAGGATAAAGCTTGAGTGAAGTCAAAAGAACCTTCTACCTTAATTATTTTCTTCTGCTCCAATGTTTCTCCTTTTTCTTCCTTTTGATTAGTCTTTTGCACTTCTTTGCGTAACTCTTTAACTTCCTCCTTTTGGACAAGCTTCTGTTCATTTTTATCATGTTTATTTTCTGCTTTTTTCACAATTCCTTGTGTCACCTTCTGATCCTTCATAAAGATTCCCCTGGGGAAACCTTCCTTCTCATTCACTGTCCTATTTCTCAACCAGTACTTACTCTTTGCTTCTTCAACTGCAACAATAGTTAATCTCTCTATCTTCTCTTCCGTGAGTTTCCTCATACTGCACTGAGTAGGCATCTCAACAGAATGTGGATCTAGAGTCTAAAAGAACCTGCTGTTCAGCCATGTGGACATTGTACCTCTGATTTGAAACATCGTACTCATATCCTTCATCTTCTGAAGCTGAGTATTTCTCCTCAACACGGTGAAAAGTATTTGAAGTCAAATACACTGTGTGATCTTCTCCATCGTTACCCATTAGCATTCCTTCTTCTTGCATTCTTTGGGCTACAACACAGTAATTTGGGGAATGTGGCTTATCACAAATTCCACAAAAATAATTGTTATTAACCATATATGTTCATTTCTTCCTTAATGGATCAGGAGTTTCTTTATTTCTAGGCCTATCTATTACAGGTTTTCCATCCTTCCAATTTGTATTATAGGGCATATCATGTAACCTAGGCCTTTCATTTCTGTATGTGTTCTCCTGTTTGTACTGATAATTATTTACTTGTTGAGGAGCCCTAGGATTATCTCTCCTACTGATCATCCCAACAGCCTTCTTGTTGTTTTCAATAGTTAATGTTATCTTCTGGGTTTCAGGTATATCTCTTGGAAACCTATTTCTTAGTTCATACCCTGTTTTTGGATCAAATTCTTTCAAATAGACACTCAATGCTGTTGAGTCTGGCAACTTGGACCCCAGTGGTATCTTATTTTGCAATTTGTTAAATCTCTGGTTAAAATCATAAATTGAATCGTTCTGATTTTTCTGGATTCCCACTAATTCATGAAAAGCAACATCTGGTGCACATAGGTTTCCATATTGTTCCAGAAATCGATCCTAAAATTCTTGAAAAGAACCAATAGAGGTTGTTGGAAGGCCATTGAACCAATCCCTAGCTTCTTCAATAAGCGACATCATGAATAGCCTCATGTGTAAATATTCATATGGCACATCCAAATCTTGGATGAAAGCATTGAAACTTCTTAAATGATCTTCAACAGTAATTGCACTACTCCCTGTAAACTTTGGAACAAGACTTCTCCAACTGCCATCCATTGGGTAAGGGTATAATTGAAACCCTGCTAGGTCAAATTGTCTGATCATTGTTGTATATTGATGGGGGGAGGATTAGGTGGGTACTGATACTGGTACATTGGATTATTGTATTGTGTATTATGATGTGGCACATAATGCTGACCATGAGGTGGCTGTGTATATGTATATTGCGAGGGAATATGTGGTGGATGGTTTGGCTATCTGTATTGATTCCCTATCTGATTGTGAGGGGCCTTTGACGGATCAAAAGGCCCTGCACCATTATTGCCCTGCTTATGAGGTGGTACATATTTTGGGCAACTTGCTATTTGAGCAGTAATTTGGGCCTTTTGCAAATTGAAGTCTCTTAATGCTTGTATCATTTGGGCTTTCTCCTATTCAGCTTTTAGTTCTTCTATCTCCTTTTTCTGTAACTCAAACCGTGCTTTTACTTCTTCATGATTTAAAGATTCATAATTTTCTTGAGGAGTTACATGATCAATAAACTCATTTTGGTTACCCTCTCTTCTTTGTTCACATTCCAATTGATATTTGAGTCCCTCTGCTTTGAGTTTAGCATCAAACTCTAGTTATTTTTGAGGATTATAAAATGGATTTCTTTGTTCTTTAGGGGTACAAGGTTCTACACTTGAATTATCTTTCCATGTATCATAACGATCATATGTTTCACAATGTGATCTTGGTGCTTTGTACTTGTTAGTTATGCACATGTCCTCATTTATCCCCTTACCCTTATCAACCTTATCATCTTTGTGTGTCCACTTACCGTTGCTAGCAAGACCTCTAGTATGACCTCCCCTATATTGAGATCTTCTCCCATTCATGTTTGAACAGATGCAATGTTTATGTCAGAGTCGCCACTCACTTTCTCAAAGTGAGAAAATGCTTGTTTATTCCCAGCGGAGTCTGTAGAGGATTTCTGAATCTATATTTAAGGCCCTGATTCTGAGTTGACTCCCCAGTAGAGTCGCCAATTTGTTAGCTCTCAAAAACATAGGTTTGAACCATTAAAGGTTGCCAAGCTTTCACAACGTTTCAGGGTAATAGACAAGGCCAAATGAATTGAACCTTCTACTCTTCAGGTGTTGCTATACCTAGGCGAGTGTACCTATATGAGTGAGGCAGACTTGACTTGTGCTTATCTCTCTTGAAATGTTTTTCCCACAATGGCAGATGGGAGTGGACAAATAAAACTAGATTTGGTATAAATTGTATAGCAATATTAAAACTAAGACCTAATATGTTCAGTTAATAGATGCAAAAATGAATGAAACTAAATGATGAAAAGCAAAGACTAGTGCCTTTAATGGGTATGCAGAGTCAAATGAAATCAAAATGAGCAACTTCTTTCTGGAAAACATTCAAATTGTTTGGCATATGTTTTAGTTTATAACTTGTATAAACATGCAAGACTGTGACTACCAAGATCTTCTTAATGATCTAGATGAATTTCCCCGATTATTGTGATCAATTAAAAGGATTTAATATTTTCTTGAAAGATCCGATCAATCAACCACACAGATACAACAAATGTGCACTAACAAACTGAATATAACTTGTTACATCAATTTAAATAACCAGAAAGCATCAATCTTGGAGACAACTTTAGTAATACTTTCAATGAACACAACAGACAATTGACACCAGAAAAAGTCATCATATTAGAAATTTAATTGAAATCTCCATTGTTTTTCAATCATGTATCATAGTCTCAATTTTTTTTGTATCCTATTGTATTTTTTACTCTATCTCACTTCCCTGTATTCTCTCCGTTCTGTTGCCAAAAATGGGTTTTATATATATCGGCCACATGAAAAGTGGCATCGATTTGCATTCACATCTAGGAAGTTTTTCCATTCAAGCCTTTACAACTGTTCATTGGAATCCCGCGAAGACATTACATAGTCATACCGATCTTCAATGTCTCACTGATAGTCAAAAAACGTGCATCGCTATAACGTCCCGTCGTCTCATCGACATTTGATGTCTCATTGATAGTCATCACTTGAGTCTTATGTATCGATGTAACAATTCTGAATCAGGGAGATGTTTCATACAATACTTTGTGTCTTACCGAGATATGTCCTTAAGTTCACTTTCTGATTGCCGTGGCATAGTAATTTTCCTGCCGATGAACTTTCATTCGGTATGATTCACATAGCTCTCACCGAGACCATGAACATTCCAGTCGGTGAGACATATATGGATTCATTATGACATATCCCGATGAGAGATTTCTTACCAAAGTGATTTTTCTGTCGCCAAGACCATGAATTGTGTCCTGTCGATAGGTCCTTGTAGATGAATTTTGATCGATGTGACATTCCAGAAGTCTTGCCGATAGACATCAACAAATATATATCAGTAGAAGAATGCATTATGGGTCGGGGAGACCCTGACCATCTCTTGCCGATAGGCATTATAATGTGAAACATTCAGGACCTGATGGATTCTATGGGATCACGTGACAAAATATGAGTAAAATGCTATAAAGAGAGGCTTTTTGTGTCTATGGTAAGGACTCATTCAGAAACTCAGGGGTATGAAACAACTTGTAAAATTATCAGAATTTTACAGTTCTAACATATCTAACCAAAGAAATACTAGATGCCTTTGACATTCTTTGGCTATGAAATTTTTTCTATTGCAACCACTCTTTCAGGATCAATTCTTATTCCTTCCTTTGACATAATATGGCCAAGCAACTTTCCTTCTTTCACCCCAAACAAAAATTTCTAGGGATTCAATGATATGCCATACTCTAGTGCCTTCCTGAATACCTTCTTGAGATGAATACAATGTTCTTGCTTCTTACTATATGCTTTCAGGTCATCTAGATAAACTGCTAAGAAGCTATCAATAAAATTAGAAAAGACCATGTCAATAGCCCTTTGAAAGGTAGCACCTGCATTTGTTAGGCTAAAAGGAATCCTAATGTAAAAATAAGTGTCCCAAGGAGTAGTAAATGCAGTCTTGTACTGCTTGGAATCCTTAACCACTACTTGATTATAACAAAAAAAAACCATCCATCATAGATAAAAGCTCACATCTAGTCACCTTTTGTAACATAGCTTCTATACTGGCTAATGGATAATTATCCTTCAATGATGATATATTCATATTTCTAAAATCCACACAGAGCCTTATATCACCATTATTTTTCCTCATTGGCACTAAGTTAGACACCCACGTAGAATGCCTAATTGGTTTGATGATACCCCCTCTTAGGTTGACCAATTCTTCTTGCATCTTTGGTGCTAGTGTAAGATTGATTGGCCTTTGCTTTTTCCTAAAAGGCTTGGCATCAAGTTTCAAGGGAATATCATCCTGAAATAGCTCTTCCCTATAGGCCCTTAAATCATCACAAGACCAGGAAAACACATGCCTATATTTTCTCAACAAAGCAATCAACATTTCTTTGACTTGAGGTTTCATTTTCTTCCCAATGTAGACTTTCTTTGGAGCATTTTCTATACCAATATTTGCTTCTTCTAAATCCTCCTTATGAGTGGATGTTTTATTAGTGTTGCTTTTTTCTGGGCCATCAAATATTCTCTCCAAAGAAACTAACCCCTTTGGGATTTTGTTATTCTTCAACTGAATAATCTCATTTCCAAACACTATTTCCTAGCCATCCACTTCTACAAAATCCCCAAAGTCAATTTCTTGACCTGCATACTCATCCATACATTGCAAAAAATTTAGAATGTCCTCATCATCATTAAAAACTTGCTAATTCTTTATACTATCAGGAACTGAAGGTCTGACCTACACTTCAACTTTTGAAATGCCAACAAAATTAATGTCATCTGGTCAAAGAGCAATATTGGCAAGAAAATCTACCACTCGATTCTTAATCCTATCCAACTAGTTAATACCAAATGCATTAAACTACTCAATTGAGTCCCAAACAATGTTTCTATATTGTCTCAACCATTTTTTTTATGCATATCTTGATCTAACTTGGGAAACGACAAGCTATGAGTCTCCAATAACTCTTAATTTTTTAATTGCATGTTTCTCAGCTAGGCTTAATCCTAGTAGTAGGTCTTCATATTTAGCTATATTATTGGTGCATGCAAATAGAAATGAAAATGAAAACTTGAAAGTTTACCACTAGGGGAAATGAGTATCAACCCTGCACCAACTCCTTCTTGTGAGCAAGCACCATCAAAATGCATGCTCCATAAGCCATCATTGTTAGCCTACTGTGATACTTCTTTCTCAAGAGGTGTAGGTTGTTTTTCCTCTTCTTCTTGTAACTCCTCAACTCTGAAGTTGGCAATACCAGTGTCTAGAAAATGAATTCTATCCTCTTCTTCCACAAATTCAATCATATGTGGATCTCTTGGATCCCTCACAAGCTTAATATATTTTCCCTCAATAGGGAATGTGGCAAAGGACATGTCACACTGCATGCTTCCTACCATGGAAGCACTCCACTTCCTTTCCAATAACATACCATAGTTTGGTGGGATTTACACCACAACTATGCTCATGGAAAACTCCTTGTCAGGAAAAGTAGCCAGTCTATATGAGACATACTTAATCACTCCTATGACTGGAATCTCTCTTGAATCCATGACATGAAATTTTCCATAGGCACAATTGATTTTCAAGCCCATTTCTTTCATTATCTCCATCGATATGATGTCAGATAAAGCTCTTGAATCAATCGTGCAATTCTTTAGAAGATTACCATCAACAATTAGAGTTACATAAAATGGATCAATATTGCTTGGGAAAGCTATGATAGTAATACCCAAATAAATTTGAGGGATCTCACCAATATATCCCTCCATTACCTCTTCACCTACTTAATTTCCATTCACTTCAGACTGAGTAGACACCCTTTTATCATCATGGGTCTTAGTGGAACCATTGATAAGGGCCACAACCTTCTACTTATGCTCATCGATTCTCATCATTTCCATTAATGGAACCATCACCTTGACTTGGGAAAGCAAGTGAAACATGTCAACTGGATTATATACTTGGGTAGTTCATAAGGGACTAAACTTTTCTCTTGAATCTGGACCTTGTGTTGCCCAAATTTATTCTCAACCTTATTTTTTGATTTCTTCTCTTGTTCAACATTTGGATTTTGATTCTTTGCTTTAACAATTGGAGAAACAATATCATCACTTTTCTTGATTGGATTTCCTTTCTTAGCCCAAATCTTAGGTCCTTTAATCTCCTTAGCTTTGACCTATCCTTTAAAATTGACCAATTCCTTTGTTTTAGTTCCACATTTTTTTTCATTTTTCTCTTTCATGAACATGCTTCCCGACTTACCTTGGTCACATTTTACAATTCT
Source organism: Sequoia sempervirens (assembly GCA_007258455.2). Classification (NCBI taxonomy): domain Eukaryota; kingdom Viridiplantae; phylum Streptophyta; class Pinopsida; order Cupressales; family Cupressaceae; genus Sequoia; species Sequoia sempervirens. Next base: position 328,622,368 of record VDFB02271358.1, on the reverse strand, counting down.
ATAGCTCAAATTATGAGTATTTATTGCTTGTGCAACCAATTCTATTGCCAATTTTTCATATTCCTCATCAGAGGGTCTTTTGAAGGAAACATTCATTTCATTTGTTTCCATAGAACAAACATTATTCTCAACATCTTCATCCTCATCAGGAATTTTTTTTTTGATGAAAAGAATATGATTTTTGCCTTTGGAAATCAACATCCACTTCATGTGACTCTTCTTCTGAAGAACACTCTTCATTAGAAAAATCTGACTTATGCATAAGTATAAATACTTCCTCATTGTTTTTCTGAAATGACTCACAAATAGTAAGGTCATTTTTTTCTTCTTCAAATTGTTTTGCTTCTGAACACATTTGGGAAGCATGTGACAATTGAAAAACTACACACCAGGGTGTTTCATCAGCAAAGTTCACATAATTTTTTTGTAAAGGATTAGGTGGAACTTTTCTTTATGTGTTCTTCTGATTGTTCTAAATCATCTTTCCATTATTCCAATTGGTGTTATAAGGATGATCTTGCAACCTCATAGCTCTTTCATTTTTCTAAAACTTTGGCTTGTCATTTGTAAGCCCTTTCTCCTACTTGGAAAGTCTATAACTGTTATCTTTCATAAAACTTGCAACTTTATCAATCATGTCCTCAAGAGAAGATCCTTTCTCTGTAGAGTGTTTGTCTTCTTTTTTGGGTTCTTCAAGATCTTAACATCATCTCTTCTCTCAACTTTTCCTGATGCTCTTCTATTATTTTCAAAATGGATTTCCATTTTGAATGCTTCTCTCAAGTTTTGAGGGTTCTTATCTTGTAGGAGATAACTCATTTTTGAATCAAATGCATTGCAATAATTTACCAGGCACACATTATCATTAAGTCTTAGATTAGAAGGAAGTATATTCATGGCCTTTTGAAATCTCGTATTGAAGTCAACAACCATCTCATTTGAACCTTTAGAGATGTTGTTGAATTCATTAAGCAAGAACCTCGAGTCAGTCTTATCACCATACTGCTCTCTAAACACCCTCTTAAATTCTTCCCAAGAACCAATACTCTCAGCTGGTAAAGACCTATACCATTCCTTAGCATCTTTAGTGAGTGATTTCATAAATAATTTCATCATAACAACTTCAGATTCCACCTCAAAATCATCCATGATGTTAACAAATGATTTCAAGTGATCCTCACCACTTCTTGCATTATTCCCAAAGAACTTAACCAATGCAACCCTGATATCATCAGGAAACTAATTTGGGTAGCCAGGTATCCCAACAAAGCATAATTGCCAATATCTATCCACTTGCATTGGTCTTTTGGTGAACCGATGTCTTTGATCATTGTGGGGTTCACTATTGTCTTGAGAACTAGATTGTTAATTTCCTCTCCCACTTTCACCTCCAACATTACCACCGTCTCCACTTCCCCCTCTAGATTGGGTATTCTTTTTCTTGCTACCTCCTCCACCTCCACCACCCTAACCTTCACCACCACTACCAGCAGGGATATTTCCATCCAATTTGGTGTTATATAATTTAGGATCACGAATGGTATGACTAGAACTAGATGCTCCTAGGTCTAGCATGTAAGTTTTAAGGAATGCAATCTTCCTCTTTATTTCTACATTTTCAGCAAGAATCTCCATCTTACTCAAATCTTGTTGCAATTTCTCATTGGCTAACTACAACTAAAACACTTATGGGTTAGGAGTTGCATTTTATAGAATGGATTCCGTTTCAACATTTTTGGTGGATGTATTATTGGATGAAGTATTTGTATGCATACTTGGGGTGGGTTTCTTAGGCTGACCCATAGGTTTCTTTCCATGGTCAATTGGTTGGGATTTCTTAACACAAGTAGAGGGGTTCAAAAATTTAGTTGTTGTAACAAAGGTGGTATAAGTGCTTGCAAAAATGGTTCCCATAGGAATGGTTATTGTAGGAGGATCATGGGTTTCCCTAGCAAAAGATTTAGAAGGATTCTCAAGAAATGGCTCTTCCTTCACTACTCTCATTTTCTCAACCCTTTTTCTTAAGGAATCTTTGTCTAGAATTTTTGCCTTTATTTTCTCCTCCCTTTCCTTTGCTTGTCTCAATCCCAACTCATTGAGTTTGAGATATTCTTCCTACAAGGATTTCATATCCTTGTTTATCTCATCTTCATCCTCTAGAACAACATCAGACTCACTAGGTTCATGAGTGTAATAAGGTTTATTAGTTCTCTCTTAGAGGAATGATGTGAGGTTTTATTACGAGATCTCCCCCTTGGGTTGATGTTATCATCATTGAACACAAAATTACCCCCAATGGTCGCCCTTTTGGATGGGGATTGACTATCCTTATCCCATAATCTCCATAGTTCTTCTTCCTTTGAGGTTAAAGGATTACAGTCAAGATGACCAATGGTAAAATGGGATTCATTTGTGACAAGATTCTCTTCCTCATTTGAGGGAATACCATAATCAAATACTTCCTCAGGAACATTTTCATTGAAAAATTTAGATGCATGGTCAAGATTTATTGTAGACTTACTTGCTTCAACATTTTTCGCAATCCATGATAACTTCTTGCTCTTTGGTAGATCAGACTCTAGCTTCTACTCTGGATACTTCTTCATATGGTTCCTAGTTCCTCTCATGGCTTCAAATTGCTTCTTAGAATTCTTCTCTCTCCTTTGAGAATTTAACTTTGCATTAGCATAAGAGACTTTAGATTCGCCACCCACTATATGGGGAAATAAAAATATATCACACTTTTGAGAAGATTTTGTAATTTCAAATAAATCTTTGAACATAACCCGACAAGAAATAGATAATTGAACCAGAACTTGACTCACAAAAACTAGGTGTAACCTATGATGAGAATTTGCTTGGATTATTCTTTAAACAACAAAGAACAATGGATGTATTTGACTCTGACTATACCATATTTGACCTAGAGACATTGGACTAGCATTGTCCCTAATAGAGTTGCCAATTTGTTGGTTGTTTTTAATGAACCAAACTTTGATGGGCAAGGTCGTTGATGTCACAACTTGCATCATTTAATTAATTCTTTTATCGAACTGGGTGTGTCTCAGAGCAATATGTGATAAGGATAGTTGTCACATATTCTTTTTGGGGGGGTTTGCACTGTAAACAATGACTTTAGGTATCGTTTTTCCTACTTCAGGAGCTTTTAGGAGCTCTTGGGGGCTCTTCAGGAGCTTTCAGGAGCTAAACTGTAGTGACTGATTCCTAAGATTTAAATCTACTTTAACTTCTAATTTAAAATTCTACTGACTTAATTTTGACTTTATTGACTTTGATTTAGACCAATTCATGGAGACAATTAATGATTACTTTAATCCTTAATCTAAAATGCGGAATTCCAAATTAATTCTATTTTTCTTTAAAAGAAATCCATAACTTAATTGTTGGAAAGTAAATGCTAATTTAAGAGCATAAATGAATTGCAGGAAAATGACGATTATTCTAAAAAGCATAAAGACTAATCTCCATGAACAGATTCTGAATAGACTTCAACTCCATCTTTCCATAAATTCCTAACATTTCTTTAATGAAGCCTAACAAACAAACGCTAATTCTAATTGATTCAGATGGTATCTAAACCTAATTTATAAAAGAAACTTGTTCAACAATTCTAATGGTTTAATTTAGCATTTCTCATAAACAAATCTAAACATTCAAACTATTTGATCTTAACCATAATAACTAAAACATTGAAATGCAATTGTAAACAAATTATCTGATCTTAACATTTACCAAGATAGAAGATGATTTTAATGATTGAACAATTCAAAATTAGTTTCTACTATGGATTTTAATATCAGAAAATAACAACACTTCACAAAAATACCATAAGATCATTCCAAAGGTTGAGCGGGCCCTGCTCTTCCTTAGGTAAGATCCTTCAACACAATGAATTAATTAACTTCTTGCTTCCTTTCTCATTGATCAAAAGTAGAATGCAGAACAAAGTATTGCTTGATTACATAAATTCTAATTGCAAATTATCTAACTCCTAACTAAGACTGAAATGTGGATATTTGTAAAATATCCTTATTAGCTTCTAACATGGCATTAACTACCAAAACTTAAGGCGACCATCTATGGATTACAAAATGAAACTAAAAATAGAACTGAAGTTGACTGTGGAAGGCTATGCCAGAACTACGCCAGATTGGCACTGGAAGTAAAAGTTCCTCAACTGACTATGAAGAAGTCGATTCAGATTTTGAGTGACTCATCATCCAGTAGGGCCTATCTATGGCATAGTCATTCCTTAGGATTAGATAGAGAGTTTAATCCTCTCATCAATATTTAAGATACCCTGTTAAAAATCCTTATGAAAAGGAAAACAATCATGACAATAAAGATTAATGCAGCATAATCATCTCATCCAAAGTCATCATAAAGAAATGCATTTAACATAAGCTATCACTTCCAAAATATCTGCTAATTTAGTTAAACATAAAGTAAAATAAGAAAATATGTTAATCTATTGTCTATCGCCAGTTATGTCAATTAACAATAAAAACAAGTCTTTTTAAACATAAAAAGCCTTAAATGAAAGTATTTTAATCTCCCATCAAACTTAATCTCATCAACTATGCATAAATTTTCCAAAATTCAATGATTAACAACTGTGAGGATTGGCCAACAAATAAGTGAAAGCTTACTAGGCTTTCCCTTTGCACTTTGGGCTCTACAAAACTCAAGAGGGTGATCCCTACAATGTATCATATGATACTCTTGTGCCAATTATCACATGTACATTGTAATTCAAACAAATAATTTTCCTTCAATTATTTAACAGATAAAAAACCTCAAAGATCTAGAAAATATTCATAGTAATATCTAACTTAAACATGAGAAAATGTTACACATTAATATTGACATACATTCATATTGAAAATAGATGTTGTAATTGATTTTGAATACAATTGGTATGAAAGATGTTTTATCAAATGACTATATGCTACCCCTTAAAATGTCAACATAATTACTATGTTGGTATTTTAAGGAGGAAAGAATGTACACTTTTAAAACTAGTTATCCTTTCCTCCCAAGTATGGAGACAAGGAAAACCACATAATAGAATATCATTTTTCTGCCATGGAAAATATGATTGCACTTAGGATTGCACCACCATGAATGGCCATGAAAAAATACATAAAGCTACAAATGCCACATAGTGAGGAGCAACAACATAGGATAAAGATCATTATTTTTTAGAGTGATTAGGTACATCAACACATGGAAGAGAACATTAATCATTAAGTTATATTTTATTTCTCAGGTCCTGGTATTCATGAATAGAATGACCATGCACTCGATGATATGCAAAAAATGACTTTTTATTATAAAATTTATTTCATGTTTTCAGATGAAGAGTAATGAAGTGGGCTTTGAGAAGTCTTCAAAAATATGCTCTTTCTCAATAGTAGGAGACATTATTTTCTCTTGTGAAGAAAATATTTCTCGCTTACCATAAGATTTCATACATGCATTAGATGATAAAAAATTAGATGAAGATGGGGACGAAGGTTTGAAATCTATACCTTGTTTAGAAAATTATGATATAGACTTCACTTGATCCTTATTTTTTGTTCCATGTTTGCATTATATCCATTTTTAGAAAGAATTTTGTATCCAAGCCCATAACATCCTTCCAACTCAGATGAAAAAATCCTCTCTACATGCTCCTAAGGAGAATTGGTTTTTTCCTAATCATTCAAATCTTTTGTAAGTTTTTTAAATTTAGGCATCTTACACTGATGATGGAGGAAAGTTAAAGGGCCTCCATCACCATCATGGGTGATTATTTTGGATTTGTTGATGTAGAACTATATACAACACAAGAATCTTTAGGTTTAGATTGTGAGATTTTGTACTCTCCCATAAAGGAGGGTGTAAAATCTAATGAACCCCAATCATCATTTGAGATTTTGTTACATATGACATACAATTAGGATTATCATCAATTTGTATAGGTTCTTTGGACTTTGATGGTGACATTTTAGACTCCCCTTCAAAATATGGTGTAAAATGTAGTACCCCTCCATTTATGCTTATGTTTTCTGGTTACATGTTTTCATACTATTAGACTATGGTACTTTGTTTGGATATTTTGATCGCTGGTTTTGAGCGACAGTGGATTCACTTTGTGACATGATGATACATGGTATTGCGATATTTGATTTCTGATATGCTTTGAAATAGCGTAGATGTTTTCCTTCAGATGATTATTGCTATGAATATATTTATGATGGACTAACTGTTATTTAATTCGTCAGTTTGATGTGATGTGTATTGGTGTGGAGAACGGAATTGCATCACTCGCTTGCGAATGCCCTGTGATGTCCGTGATTTTCTCCACATGGTGTGCCTGTACAATGGATTATATATATATGCATGTTATAGGTTTGATTGCAGGATTGCAGGTACATGACACTGACTCCACCTGGTTACTCAGGTTTGAGCATGTCAAGACTCAACGGATATGTTGATTGGGAGGTAGTAGCATGGTTCATCCTAGTCTAGTCTTTAACCCGGTCTCAGTACATTGTCAGTTTAGTTTGGAGTCCTTGGTTGTCTTGTTTTGTCTTTTTCTGTTTGGATTAATTGCTTGACAGGAAAATCTTGTCAATTTTAATGATAGTCTAATATTCCTTGATTTATTGTTATTTAAATTAATTTTTAAATGTTAAATAAGGTTTTTACATTTAATTAATTAATTAATTAGTTTGTTTAGTTAAGTAATTTGATCGTAAAGATTAAATTTATTTAATTAAATAAATAAATAAATTAAATTAATATTGTTAAATTGCGTGTGAATAGATTTTATTTAAATTAAATATTTTTGTGGAAATGGCATTTTTAATTATTAAATAAATATGCAATTTGAAAATTGAAATTTTAAATTTTAAATGAATTAAATCCATGCAAATCTTGAGAGGCAAGATTGCCGAGAAGTTGTTAAAGATATTTTGTTCTTCTCGACAAGTGTGCCAGTTGCATTTATTGTTTTTTTTTTGGTTAAGGAAATTCTCGGAGGATATTTGGGATCTAGAAAATACAGAAAGGTTATTAGTTTTATTCACGGGAAATGAAAAAAATATCTTGTTGTTAAAAATTATTTTTAAAAGAAAATTGTGATTTCCTCTGTTTCGTTGTATTTTTGTGGAAGATCCCTTTGGTGGGAGGATCTTTGTGGTTGGTTCTAGATTCTTTTGGATTTGGTATTTTGGAGAAGCTTGGAAGATTGCATTCTACAGGCTACAGAGGCTTTCTTCTACAGACAAGTTTTCAAGTTACAGGTATTTTCCTTTGTTTTAATTTGTTTCCTTTAGAAAAAGAATGTTTGAGAAAATATTAGTTTTGTAATTCCTGTATTCTTCTCGGGGAATTTTGTGAAGATTTTGTTTAAACAGTAGAAAAATTCTCAAACGAAATAGGAAAGAACTTGAAATTTTTTAAATGAAGTTTCCTGTCAAAAATTTGTTATGGGTATCTTTAGAAAAGAATTTGATATTTTTATTTGTGAATCTGCTGTGTTTTTAGTTGATAATTCTTTGAGGAATAATCGTTTAAATGGACAAATTTCTTAGTTTGTTCTGTAGAAAAACCCTATGGAAAGTATTTACATAGTCACAGTATTTTGTTTACTGTTAAAAATCTGTATACATATATATATATATTTTATATATATTATATGAAGATTATTCATGAAATTTCTTACCAAAATTGTGAAATCCGCATGCGAACTTCCGTAAAAATTCGCACGGAATTTATTTATTTTCGGAAATGTTAAATAGTGGATGAAATTGAATAATGGAAAAAAAAATATTTTAAATTTTTTTGTTTTGAATGGGAGCCACAGGGGGCTATCCCCACAGTTGACCCCCACATAAGGGAGCTGACTGTGAGGGCAGCGCCTAGTGCTTCTTTCACAGGCAGCGTCGGCACTGCCTGCACAGTCGTGCCCTCCCATGGAGGGTTCGACTGTGTAGACAGCCATGCCCTGCCCTATGTTTTGTTTTATATATATAAAATTTAAATTATTAAGATTTTCTTTTAAATTATAATTATAATATATTATATATTACATATATAATATATATTATTTAATATATATGTTATATATGTAATGTATAAATATTATAATATAAAGATTCTTTTTAATTTTTGATTTAAATATGAGGGAATATAATTCCAATATGGATAATTTAAAAATGTTTATTTAATATAATTATATATTTAAATAAATATGTAATTATATGGTTATGAAGTGTATTTATTTAAATGAATTAAATAATGTTAATTAGTATATGAAATTAAGAATAGATAGTTTATAATGAGATGTATTTTGTAGGGAAAACAAAATTTCATTATTAAACATGATTGTGAAATTGGGTTAATCATAGATTTGATTTTCATATTAAATGGAAGATAAATTATGTATCAGTTGATTAATTTCATACTCTTAGTTCTTGAATGACTAGATTTAGTAAATCCAAATGATAGATGTGAATTTGCTTTAGTTGCTTTAAATTTTTATTGGGCAAATGGGGATTATTTTATGTGATTTCAAGTCTTCCAGTTGTAGTCTCTTCAAGGGAGTTAAATTTTACTATGGTTTTATGTGTTTGAACAAACTAGGGTAGTGCACTTGATTTTTGTGAACATATTGTGATGTCCATTGTGGTATATCTGGTATTATATATTGAATTTTGTGCACTTTGTCTACCCTAGCTAGAGAACTTAGAATTCCTTTTTATGTTTAGGGGAGTGGCTCTATGTGAGGGCCGACACACAAAGTGGTGTCAGGGTAACTTACAAAGAGTTAGTAAGTCAGTGATAACTAAATAACACAATAGTTAGAATTAAAATTCTTAACAAGATTATTATGCCTCTCTTATGGACTCTTGAGCTAGTTCAGTCTTGAGTATAAGATGAGAAGGCCTGGAATGGAAAATCGATATCTTGTTACCTTCAAAGATATTTGATTCCGCAATAGCTTGCAATGGGGCCGGGTTTTGTAAGAGGTTACCAGGGTAACCCAAGTTGGGGGCTGGAACCTAGGAAGAAACACCAGGGTAACCTTTGCAATATTGTGATGACACTCCACCTAAAATAACAGTTTACCTTGAGTACTTAGTACATTCGATTGTCTAAAATTTGGAAGCAATATAACCATCAGTTAGTAATGTACTTGTGTCTAGGGTTAATAGGTTATGTCTAGGTAACCATATTACTATCTCCTAGCATGGGGGGTGGACCTACGGGTACCACATGGTTGGGTGGAACGTGCACCTTACTCCGTTCGGTCCCCAGTTTATGATCATGGCAACGAGAGCTTCATGGATGGAGAGCTGGTACTTGGATGCATATGTATACTTCTTCATTGTAAATTGTAAATCTTGTATTTGAAAGCATCCCTCAATTGTATATGAGGTGAACATTTGTAAATTGTAATTGTAACTATTATTGATCTACCTTATCAGATGAATGAGTATTGTAATGTCTTGTCAAATGCAATGTAAGAAACATGTTTGTACTTTATACTATCTTGAATGGAATTTTTGAATGATATGCAATGTTTATTTTTAAGTTTATGATTAATTAAATATATGCAATGCAAAATACTAAAGTCATCTATGGAAACTCAAGTAGTGTAACGTTGTGTAACTTAGTGAATGTATGCAACTAATTAACTTAATATTAATACTTTAAAAAAAAATTTATTTCACTATTATACACAATTGCAACATTCCTTAGGTTATAAGATGGGGCATTACAGATTGGTATCAGAGCCAAGGTTACAAACACTGGACGCTCTGGGTAATCGTGAGCCCATTAGGTTGACCTAGTATGTAGTGTCGCTATCTGTTAGCCTTATTTGAATAGTATCTAAGACTTGTTATTGTTATGTGTAGGAACATGCCTAGGCGAGGTGGTAGAGGTCGTGGTAGAGGTCGAGGTGGAGGCCGAGGGCCAATCCCTTAGGCTACTCCCCCTTTGAGCCCTCATTAGAGTGATCAGGCAGAGCAGTTGGATCAGAGGAATGAGGGACAGAATCCCGAACAATCAGGAGTAGAGGGTTCACAAATATGTCCTTTATTAGAGGAGGTCCTAGCTTGACTTGGACCTAGACAGGAAGTTGAGCAGGAGGTTGTTAGAGAGAGAGATAGATCTCCTAGGAGAGTAGATGATACAGTGCATCAGGATACTATTACTACAGGACACATGAGGGATTTACTGAGGGCACACCCTCCTACCTTTGATGGTATAGGAGGTGGCTTAGAGGCAGAGACCTGGCTACTGGATTTGGGTAGATGCTTCGCCATGCACCCCTACAATAGCAATACCCGTGCGGGATGCGCTATCATGCATCTAAGAGGATTCAACTCTACTTGGTGGCGCCTGGAGGAGAAAAAGCTCCACTTAGATATTGGGTCAATGTCTTGGGAGATGTTCCTGGAGAGGTTTAGAGCATGGTTCCTATCAGAACACTGGAGGCAGTGATGGGTTGACGAGTTCCATGATCTACGTTAGTTGGCTCTATCTGTTGAGCAATATGAATGTAGATTCTATGAACTCAAGTAGTATGCTAGTATTGGCGATGATGAGCCTATGCTAGTACAACACTTCATCAGGGGTTTGAATGCCCACATTAGTGGTGGAGTCAGAGTCTTTGAGCCAAAGACTATGGAAGTTGCGGTGGAGAAGGCTCGAATAGTGAAAGAGAATCTTGTTATGGCGTTAGGTGGTCATACAGGAGTACAAATTGGCAGTGCTCCTACAGTAGGTTTTAGTCCACGGGCTAGACAAGCACATACAGGAGGTTCCTCTAGGAACCAACAGACACCCTCAAAGGGTGGGCAACAACAGCAATAATGTACACCTCAAAAGAATAATAATTCACAACCACAACAAGGTAATAGTCCACAAACAGGAAAGGGTTGCAACTAGTGGCACAACAAGCACAATAGGCAGGATCAGCCTGCGCAGAGTGCTCAGTCTACTATCAGTAGAGGTAGTTTCCAGCAATCCAATGCACCTTCAGGTGGCAGAGGATTCAGTAGAGGCATAGGTTGTTACTCGTGTGGACAATAGGGACACATTGCTAGGCAGTGTCTGATGAGAGGTTCTACTGGTTTTGGGTCTCGACCTACAGTTTCAGAGCCTACAGTGGGTGATGTAGGATGGCCACATACAGTATATGCTGTGGTTAATTACCGCCAAGCCGATCACCAGAACACAGTGGTTGAGACTTCAGGTAAGTTACATGGTGTTAGTGTTTCCATTCTTTTTGATTCCGGAGCTACCAACTCTTTTATTTCACTGACCATCGTTGTGTAATGCCCCGTCTTAATAACCTAAGAATGTTGCAATTTTGTATAAAGGTGTAATAATTTTTTTTAAAGTTTAATTATTAAGTTAATTAGTTGCGAACATTCGTTAAGTTACTAAACGTTACACTACTTTGAGTTTTCCATAAGTGACTTAAGTATTTCGCATTGCACATATTAATAACATTAACATAAACATCAAAGATAAACATTGTATATCATTGGATTCCTTTCAAGTTAATATAAGATACAAACATGTTTCCATACATTGCATTTGATAGTATATACAATACTCATCCATCTGATGAGGTAGATCAAATAATAGTTACAATTACATTTACAATGATATTCACCTCATAACATTTGAGGGATGTTTTTACAATACAAATTTTACAATATACAATGTTGAATTACACATAAGTTTCAAAAGCGAGCTCTCCATCCATGAAGCTCTCAATGGTGTGATCAAAACTAGGGATCCAACGGAGTAAGGTGCACATTCCACCCAACCATGTGGTACCCGTAGGTCCACCCCCCGTGCTAGGAGATAGTAATAAGGTTACCTAGACCTAATCTACTAACCCTAGACAGTAGTACATAACAGACTATTGGTTACATTGCTTCCAGATTCTTGACAATTGAATTTACTACAAATACAAGGTTAACTGTTATTCTAGGTGGAGTGTCATCACAACGTTGCAAAGGTTACCCTAGTGTTTCTTCCTAGGTTCCGGCCCCCAATCCTTGGGTTACCCTGGTAACCTCTTACGAAACCCGGCCCCTATTGCATACTATTGTGGAATCGAATGTCTTTTGAAGAAATAAGACACTGATTTGGCATTCCAGGCCTTCTCATCTTATACTCATGATTGTAGAAGCTCAAGAGTCATAAGAGAGGCAAAGTATCTTGTTAAGTGTTTTAATCTAACTACTGTGTTCTTTAGTTTTCACTGACTTACTAACTATTTGTAAGTTACCCTGACACCACTTTGTGTGTCGGCCCTTACAAATAGCCACTCCCCTAAACATAACATAGATTTCTAAGTTTTCTTGACTAAGGTATGCAAGGTGTACATAAATATAATACGAAATTCTACACTTTTCAAATAAACAACAATAAATATGATCAGGTGTCCAATCACCTCACAAATACCATGTACACAACCTTGGCTATTTCAAGAATATAACTTAACAAACACAATCCACATTTAACAGTAGGTTTGGAAGACTTGTACAATTAAAGCATTTCCCATTTTCCCAAACTAAATAACACAATTTAACGCAAATCAGGAAAAATAGACACCTACCGTTTGGATCTACTAAATCCAATCACTCAATTAAAAATTCCATTCAAACTAATCATTATAATTGATTGGAATATTTAAATATTTTAATTAATAGCCTTCACAATTAGAAAAATAACTTCAATTTACTAAATGTCAATATCACATTTATATAAATCAAATTGTAACCTTACTGATATTATTTTTCTAAAATAACAAAATAAATTAATTAATTAAAATAACCATTTAAATGTTTTTATTTAAATAATTATTTTATCATGTTAAAACATATACATATATTCTATATTTTAAACTCAACATAATACTTAATTATTATAACTAACAAATATATATATATAATATATGTAATATTATATAATATATATAATATATTATAAATATATTATATATAGTATATATATTAAACATATATTATAAAATATAAAATCTAATTAAAAAAAAATGCGAATTAAATTTCATAGATTTCAAAATAAAACATAACATAAGTTTTATGTTAGGGTTTCGGCTGCATTCGCAGCCGTCCCTAATGGGCCGCGACCGCTGCGACAGCCTGTGCGCTGCCTGTGAGGGCAGCGCTGGGCTGCCTTCGCAGCCACTGCCTCCCCTTATGGGTGGCCATGGGGAGGCCCCAACGCCTCCTCCTCCACCGCCTAGTGTAAAAAAAAAATGCTTATACTAATAAAATTTAAACGGAAATTTATCTCTGCGAATTTCAATTCGCATTTTTACGAAAATTTAATTCCGTCTTTTTAAAAAAAAAAATCTCACACCTGTACGACGATTTTAAGTTGTATATTCAAAAAAATTTTAAGCTCCATTCCCAATCCAATTTATATAAAAAATATATATATACATAAATAAATATATATGATTATATATATATATATTAAAATTTCAACGGGGTTTTAACAGAGAAGTAAATAATATTAAACTGTACTGGGGAAATTGGAAAAGTAATCAAATTTCCTCAGGGTTTTCAAATGAAATCACACACAAACATTTTGTTTCATAACCCAAATTATTCCCTGTAGAATCATTTCCCTTTTTAAACAAATATTTCCTTTCACAGAAATTTAAACAATTTCTACAGACAATATTACACAGAGGTTTTCTGAAATCAACAAATCCTCTCAATAGAAAAACACAGTAAACAGTTTTCCAAAATATACAAGAATTACAATTGAATATTCTTTTCTTTCACAGAAATTATTTTCAATAATAACAAATTGATAGAACAAGAAAAATACCTGATTTCCAAAGCTTACTGGTGAAGAAAATTTATGTTGCCTCTATTGCCTGAAGCGCACAATATTCCCAAAAACTTTTCCAACCAACACAAGAGATCCTCCCACCAAGGGATCTTCCAGAAAGAATTACAATCCAATACAGAGAGATAACAACTTCTAAGAAATAATGAATTTTACACAGTAAGAGAATTTTTTTTTGCAAAAGCTCTGATAATTTCCCCGTGAGGAAATTGAATAACCTCTATAATTTCCAAATCCCCAGATAATATCCATCAACAACCTCAACAATAAAACCATTAAAGCACTGGAACACATGTCGAGAAGTGGTTGCAAAATATCTTCTCCACCACTTCTCGGCAATCCTGCCAATTCCCAATTGCATGCGATTTTTTTTTTATTTAATTTAAATTTTACAACCACTATTCAAATCTCATGCATTTATTTTTATTTAATTTAAATTTACAATTTCAAATGCCATTTCCTCAATAATTTATATATATAATTTCCAAATAAACTATTTACACACTTAATAATTAATTTAATTAATTAATTTATTTAATTAAATAAGTTTAATCTTTTAAGATCAAACCATTTAACCAAATAAGCTAATTAATTAATTAAATAACTAACACTAATCTCTTCAACATTGACAAATTAATTTAAATAACAGCAAATAAAATATAATAAACTATTATTTAAAATTAACATTTTTCCTTTCAACAAATTTATCCAAACAGAAAATACAAGACAACCTAGACTCAGACTAAAACTGACAATGTACTAAGACCAGGTTAAAAGACTAGACTAGGGTGAACCAAACTACTATCTCCCGATCAACGTATCTGTTGAGTCTTGACACGCTCAGACCTAAGTACCCAGGTGGAGTCGGTGTCATGTACCTGCAAATTCCTACAACCAAACAAATAACGTACGTACATATATATATATATATATATATATATATATATATATATATATATATATATAAAGCATTAAACAAGCACACCGTGTGGAGAAAATCACGGATATCACAGGGCACTCGCAAGTGAGTGATGCGATTCTGTTCTCTACACCAATACACGTCACAACAGACTGACGAAATAATTAGCTGTTAGTCCACCATAAACATGTACATAGCAATAAACAACTAAAAGTAAACATCTACGCTATATCAAATCATGTCTGAAATCAATAATCACCATACAATGTATCATCATGTCACATAATAAATCCACTATCGCTCAAAACCAGTGATCAAAATATCTAAACAAGGTATCATAGTCTACAGTGTAAAAACATAACAACAGAAAACATAAGCATAAATGGAGGGGTACTACACGTTGACCGATGTGGTCTTGTGGCAGTAAAGCAAGGTGGTAAGTGGCAGGTTGAATTCACCTTTGGGGTGAAGGTAGCAGTAGAGAACTTAGTACATAATTGTGAACTTAAAATTGGTACGTTAACTACCTTAGTAGATTTATATGTTACACCTTTAGGATCGTATGACATAGTTTTAGGTATGGATTGGTTAGCATCTCATCATGCTATGATTGACTGTCAACTTAAGATAGTTAGTTGCATTAATGATTTAGGTGTGAAAGTGGAAATTATAGGTGTTCAAAGACCTATCTCTTTGCAGATGATATCTACTATGCAATTAAAGAGATGTCTTCGTCAGGGTTGTCAACTGTTTGCAACAACAGTTACTGATTTGGAAGAAGGTGAGAGTCGAGAGGTATCTCTTGATGATCATCCTATTCTTATGGAATTCATTGACGTGTTTCTTGATGATATACCTGGAATGCCACCGAAGAGAGATATTGATTTTAGAGTTGACCTAGTTCCTGGAGCAGAGCCTATATCTAGAGCTCCATATAGAATGACGACTCAGGAGTTAGAGGAACTTCCTATCCAGTTAGAGGAACTATTAGAAAAGGGTTTCATTAGTCCAAGTGTTTCCCCTTGGGGAGCACCTGTCATCTTCGTAAAGAAGACTTGGACAAATCACTTAGATTGTGCATTGACTATCGTCAATTGAACAAGGTTACGATTAAGAATCGTTATTCATTGCCTAGAATCGATGATCTTTTTGATCAGATCAAGGGAGGTAATGTGTTCCCTAAAATCGATTTGAAATCTGGTTACCATCAATTGTGAATTGCTGAGGCAAATATTCATAAAACTACATTTCGTACTCATTATGGGCACTATGAATTCACAGTAGTACCGTTTGGGTTAACAAACGCACCATCAGTATTTATGAGTTTAATGAATGGTGTTTTTCATACATACCTTGATCGCTTTGTCCTTGTATTTCTCGATGATATTTTGATCTATTCGAGAAACATGAAGGAGCATGAAGAACACTTGAGACAGGTATTGCAATGTTTAAGGGAAAATCAATTGTATGCGAACCTGAAGAAGTGTGACTTCTTTCAAACTGAAGTGAAATACCTTGGACATGTGATATCTGGAAAAGGTATTGCTGTGGATCCTTCAAAGATTCAAGCTATTGTAGATTGGCCCGCGCCTACTAATGTAGGTGAAGTGCATAGTTTTATGGGTCTAGCTGGTTACTATAGGCGGTTTGTTGAGGGATTTTCTAGAATCGGTCATCCTATTACTTCTCTTCAAAGAAAAGGGAAGAAGTTTGTTTGGACAGAGCAATGTCAGTTGGATTTTCAGGCACTTAAAGAAAAGTTGACTAATGCACCTATATTAATTGTTCCCGATCCTACTAAGGACTTTGTGGTTTGCACGGATGCATCCTTAGAGGGCTTGGGAGCAGTTCTGATGCAAGATGGGTGTGTGATTGCTTATGAGTCTCGCAAACTCAAAGATCACAAATTAAACTATCCCACTCATGATTTAGAACTAGCTGTAGTTGTGCATGCATTAGTTCGATGGAGGCATTTCTTATTAGGTCATCATTTCAAACTTCATACTGATCACCATAGTCTACAATACATTTTTACGCAACCTAACTTGAATGCTAGACAAAGACGGTGGATGGAGTTCTTGTGTGAGTATGATTTTGAAGTGAGATATGTTCAAGGAAAAGAGAACATAGTGGCTGATGCTCTTAGTCATCGTCGACATGAGATCTCTGCTACTACTCTTGAAGTAGATTTGAGAGGTCAAATACTAGCTGCACTTCCTACTGATAGATTGTATCAGGAAGTGAGGTCGGAGATTGAATCTGGTAGACCTTTAGAAGGTCGATTTGCAGGGTATATCCTTGAACCGGATGGTGTATTACAACATTTAGGTCGTATTTATGTACCACATTTCGAGGGCCTTCGTACATTAATTATGACTGAAGCTCATTGAGCTCCATACTCAGCTCATCCAGGTGTTAAGAAAATGCATGCTGATCTTCAACAATTGTATTTCTGGCCTGGTATGAAATGTGATATTGCTGATTATGTATCGAGATGTCTTGAATGCCAGCGAGTCAAAGCTGAGCATCAACATCCCGCTGGATTATTGCAGCCACATCTCATTCTTGAATGGAAATGGGATATTATATCCATTGACTTTATTGTAGGATTACTTACGTCATCACGTCGACATGATGCCATTATGGTAACTGTTGACCGATTGACTAAGGTAGCTCATTTTTCACCAGTACGATCATCTTACAATGCTTCATCCGTAGCTAGGATATTCATGGAGGACATAGTTAGATTGCATGGGATTCCTCGTAGGATTATTTCTGATAAAGATCCTGTATTTACTTCAGCCCTATGGACTTCATTACAACATGCTCTAGGTACATAGTTGAACTTTAGTTCAGCGTATCATCCTCAAATCGATGGAAAAACAGAGAGAGTTAACCAAATATTAGAGGATATGCTTAGGATGTACGTAATGGACCAACAATCACGTTGGGAGGATTATCTGTATTTAGTAGAATTTTCTTACAATAACGGATATCAAAGTTCCATAGGTATGCCACCATTTCAGGCATTATACGGTCATCCTTGTTGAACTCCTTTGAGTTGGGATCGACTTGAGGATAGAGTGTTACTTGGACCTGAGATGCTTCGAGACATGGAGTAACAGGTTGACCATATTAGAGAACATTTAATAGTAGCGCAGGATAGGCAAAAGAAGTATGCCGATGCACATAGAATAGACCGATAGTTTGCAGTAGGTGATAGATTGTTTCTTTGAGTGCGACCATGAAAGAGTCCAATCCGTTATGGAAAAGGCTCTAAGTTTGTGCCTCGTTTTGTTGGGCCATTTGAGATCTTAGAGAGAATTGGTCCTGTGGCATATCGACTCGCCTTACCACCTAGTTTGTCACATATTCATGATGTTTTTCATGTATCATTTCTTAGACCATATCATCCTGACATTTCTCATGTACTTGATTGGAATGCGTTACAGGTAGAGGACGGGCAGCTTGCTTTGGATCCCATGGCCATTCTATAGCGTTGGATGCTTGGTCTCAGGGGTCAAGACGTTGATCAGGTGAGGGTCCAATGGGATCCTAGCCATAAGGCTTCTGCTACTTGGAGGGATGCAACACATATGAGGGAAATTTATCCCTATCTGTTCGCAGGATTTCAGGAGCAAGCCTGATCCTAGGGGGGGAGGATGTAGTACCCCTCCATTTATGCTTATGTTTTCTGGTTACATGTTTTCATAATATTAGACTATGGTAATTTGGTTTGGATATTTTGATCGCTGATTTTTGAGTGACAGTGGATTCACTTTGTGACATGATGATACATGGTATTGCGATATTTGATTTTTGATATGCTTTGAAATAGTGTAGATGTTTTCCTTCAGATGATTATTGCTATGAATATGTTTATGATGGACTAACTGTTATTTAATTCGTCAGTCTGATGTGATGTGTATTGGTGTGGAGAACTAAATTGCATCACTCACTTGCGAGTACCCTATGATGTCCGTGATTTTCTCTGCAAAGTGTGCCTGTACAATGGATTATATATATGCATGTTATTGCTTAGGGGTGCTGTCATAATAGTGGTTTACAATTCCTGAGAGGAACGAATTTTAGCTGAAATCACATATTTTTAGAAAATATAATGATTTAAGCCTTAAAAAGTTCCATTTTAAGGATTCCAATTGAAGAGGTTTGATCAAATCACCTTAGATCAACCCCCCTTGGATAGAACCTCGCTAGTTTTAAACCATACCTATAAATGCGTCTCCTTTACACCTATCAAAATGCTGATAAAAAATCACTTTTGATTTAGTTTTTAGGGGATCAAATGAATTCATTTAAAATTTATTTCAAATGATTATGGTATTCCTCAGAACAAGCTATCCAATGAATATAATTTTAATATGTTTTGGTTTTGTTATGTATTTGTTTTTTAAGTTTTATTAAACATAGGTTTTTCATCGAAAAATAATTTCGTTGTTCTTCACATGTGGAAAAATAGATGATTATCAAAAAAATTTGAAAAATATGAGTGCACTAGATATTGAAGTCCTTGATCCAACAAAAATAAAAATAAAAAAATTTGACATATACAAAAAGTTCGTTATCTGGTCATACAATGCGAATTGTAATTTGTTTGACTTTGAAACTTGATTAAGGAAAAATATTCAATAAAAAACTATCTAACCAAGTGGAAGCACTAGATATCGAGAGTTACAAATCTAAATTTGAAAGAATTAAATTTTATCCTTCATGGAAAAAGTTATCGTTATCGCGATTGTCGTCACATTTTAAAAATGTTGTTTTTCTGAAAAAAATTAATTTTTGGGAGATGGAAAAAGAAGTGCAATTTGATTCCAAAAATTTTGAAAAAATATTTTTAGAATCTGGAGACAAATTTGATGAGACTCTAGTTTGCACCATCTTCAAATTCCTCACAATTTAGCCGCTATAGGTGCCCAAATGTGAAGATTCAGTTAAAAATAATAATTTTAGTGTCTAGTTTGGCCAAAAATTGTAAACCACTATTATGGGAGCACCCTTAGTTGCAGGATTGCAGGTACATGACATTGACTCCACCTGATTATTCAGGTCTGAGCGTGTCAAGACTCAATGGAAATGTTGATTGGGAGGTAGTAGCATGGTTCATCCTAATCTAGTCTTTAACCCGGTTACAGTACATCATCTGTTTTAGTTCAGAGTCATAGCTTGTCTTGTCTTTTCCTGTTTGGATTAATTGCTTGAAAGGTAAATTTTGTTAATTAATAATAGTTTATTATGTTTTAATTTACTATTATTTAAATTAATTTTTTAAATGTTAAAGAAATAAGGTTTTTATATTTTATTAATTAATTAATTAGTTTGTTTAGTTAAGTAATTTGATCGTAAAGATTAAATTTATTTAATTAAACAAATAAATAAATTAAATTAATATTGTTTAAATTGTGTGTGAATAGATTTTATTTAAATTAAATATTTTTGTGGAAATGGCATTTTTTTAATTATTAAATAAATATGCAATTTGAAAATTGAAATTTAAAATTTAAAATGAATTAAATCCATGCAAATCTTGAGAGGCAAGATTGTCGAGAAGTGGTTAAAAGATATTTTGTACTTCTCGACATGTGTTCCAGTTGCATTTATTGTTTTTTTTGGTTAAGGAAATTCTCGGAGGATATCTGGGATCTGAAAAAATACAGAAGGGTTATCAGTTTTCTTCATGGGAAATGAAAAAAATATCTGGCTGTTAAAAATTATTTTTAAAAGAAAATTGTGATTTCTTCTATTTCATTGTATTTTTGTGGAAGATCCCTTTGGTGGGAGGATCTTTGTGGTTGGTTCTAGATTCTTTTGGATTTGGTATTTTGGAGAAGCTTGGAAGATTGCATTCTACAAGCTACAAAGGCTTTCTTCTACATACAAGTTTTCAAGTTACAGGTATTTTCCTTTGTTTTAATTTGTTTCCTTTAGAAAAAGAATGTTTGAGAAAATATTTGTTTTGTGATTCCTGTATTCTTCTTGGGGAATTTTGTGAAGATTTTGTTTAAACAGTAGAAAAATTCTCAAACGAAATAGGAAAGAACTTGAAAATTTTTAAATGAAGTTTCCTGTCAAAAATTTGTTATGGGTATCTGTAGAAAAGAATTTGATATTTTTATTTGTGAATCTGCTGTGTTTTTAGTTGATAATTCTTTGAGGAATAATCATTTAAATGGAAAAATTTCTTAGTTTGTTCTGTAGAAAAACCATGTGGAAAGTATTTACATAGTCACAGTATTTTATTACTGTTAAAAATCTGTATACATATATATATATATTTATTTATTTTATATGAAGATTATTCATGAAATTTCTTACCAAAATTGTGAAATCCGCATGCGGACTTCCGTAAAAATTTGTACGGAATTTATTTATTTTCGGAAATGTTAAATAGCAGATGAAATTGAATAACGGAAAAAAAAAATGTTTTAAATTTTTTTGTTTTGAATGGGAGCCGCAGGGGGCTATCCCACGGCCGACCCCCCCATAAGGGAGCCGACTGTGAGGGCAGCGCCCAACGCTGCCTGCACAGCCGTGCCCTCCCATGGAGGGTTCGACTCTGTAGACAGCCAAGCCCTGCCCTATGTTTTGTTTTATATATATAAAATTTAAATTATTAAGATTTTCTTTTAAATTATAATTATAATATATTATATATTACATATATAATATATATTATTTAATATATATGTTATATATGTAATATATAAATATTATAATTTAAATATTCTTTTTAATTTTTGATTTAAATATGAGGGAATATAATTCCAATATGGATAATTTAAATATGTTTATTTAATATAATTATATATTTAAATAAATATGTAATTATATGGTTATGAAGTGTATTTATTTAAATGAATTAAATAATGTTAATTAGTATATGAGAATTAAGAATAGATAGTTTATAATGAGATGTATTTTGTATGGAAAACAAAATTTCATTATTAAACATGATTGTGAAATTGGGTTAATTGTAGATTTGATTTTCATATTAAATGGAAGATAAATTATGTATCAGTTGATTAATTTCATACTTTTAGTTCTTGAATGACTGGATTTAGTAAATCCAAATGATAGATGTGAATTTGCTTTAAGTTGCTTTAAATTTTTATTGGGCAAATGGGGATTATTTTATGCGATTTCAAGTCTTCCAGTTGTAGTCTCTTCAAGGGAGTTAAATTTTACTATGGTTTCATGTGTTTGAACAAACTAGGGTAGTGCACCTGATTTTTGTGAACAGATTGTGATGTCCATTGTGGTATATCTGGTATTATATATTGAATTTTGTGCACTTTGTCTACCCTAGCTAGAGAACTTAGAATTCCTATGTTATGTTTAGGGGAGTGGCTCTATGTGAGGGCCGACACACAAAGTGGTGTCAGGGTAACTTACAAAGAGTTAGTAAGTCAGTGATAACTAAATAACACAGTAGTTAGAATTAAAATTCTTAACAAGATTATTATGCCTCTCTTATGGACTCTTGAGCTAGTTCAGTCTTGAGTATAAGATGAGAAGGCCTGGAATGGCAAATCGATATCTTGTTACCTTAAAATATATTCGATTTCGCAATAGCTTGCAATGGGGCCAGGTTTCGTAAGAGGTTACCAGGGTAATCCAAGTTGGGGGCCGGAACCTAGGAAGAAACACCAGGGTAACCTTTACAATATTGTGATGACACTCCACCTAAAATAACAATTTACCTTGAGTACTTAGTACATTCGATTACCTAAAATCTGGAAGCAATGTAACCATCAGTTAGTAATGTACTTGTGTCTAGGGTTAATAGGTTATGTCTAGGTAACCATATTACTATCTCCTAGCATGGGGGGTGGACCTACGGGTACCACATGGTTGGGTGGAACGTGCACCTTACTCCGTTGGGTCCCCAGTTTATGATCATGGCAACGAGAGCTTCATGGATGGAGAGCTGGTACTTGGATGCATATGTATACTTCTTCATTGTAAATTGTAAATCTTGTATTTGAAAACATCCCTCAATTGTATATGAGGTGAACATTTGTAAATTGTAATTGTAACTATTATTGATCTACCTCATCAGATGAATGAGTATTGTAATGTCTTATCAAATGCAATGTAAGAAACATGTTTGTACTTTATACTATCTTGAATGGAATTTTTGAATGATATGCAATGTTTATTTTTAAGTTTATGATTAATTAAATATATGCAATGCAAAATACTAAAGTCTATGGAAACTCAAGTAGTGTAATGTCGCGTAACTTAGTGAATGTATGCAACTAATTAACTTAATATTAATACTTTAAAAAAAAATTTATTTCACTATTATATACAATTGCAACATTCCTTAGGTTATAAGATGGGGCATTACAAGGACCCAACTTTTAATGTGTTGTTGGAAGCATTTTAACATTCAAATTTCAAATTTCAAATGTCGGCTTTTAGGATCTAATTTTTGGGAAATTAGAGAAATGACTATAAATACCTAGTCTTTTCACCATTTCGAACTAGAAAGAAATAAGAGAATAAAAGAGAGTCAAGAGATCATTCCACTGTGCACTTTAATTTGTAGGTTTTCAAGCTCATTTTCATATTTTGATCAAGTCTTATGCCATGATTGAAGATTTATGCCAATAGAAAGAGCATGATGGATTATAGGTTTGGGAGATACATTTGGCCAGTTCCTCCAACCTAATGACTTGTTTCCTAGTGTTCTCATCTTCAAGATTCATTCCTCTTGTAGCCTAAATCAAGGTATCATTGCATTTTAGATGTACTTAGGTTGTTTTACTTCTCCCTGATTGGATCTTTCCATTTCCATATAGGAATTTCTCTCTAGAGCAAAAACCTGAGTAGGGTTTCTTTGCATTTTAGCTCATAAAAACCTTAGACACACATAAGGATAGGGTTCACACATTGTCTTTGATAAGATCTTTGGATTTTTTTGGAGGCTTAAATACCAAAACATTGGTTTGACTGAGGAAAATCCCCATAAAGCCACCCCAAACCATCTTTTTGTAGATTTATTGTAGGTATAGATCATAAGACGAAAGGTTTGTAGGGCAGGAAGCAGGGAGCAAAAAAAGAGCTATAGGATCAATTTTTGAAGTTTTGGAAAGGATTACAAAGAGCCATATGCCCCTAGGCATCTGTATCCCTCTTCTACATGTCGAATCCAACTTTTTATGATAGGAGCACAATCTCTAGTACTTCTTAGATCTGCATGTAGTTTATTGTTTCAATATGTGTGCCTTCTGAATATTGCATTTATCATATTAGGTCATATGGTTCAATTAGGTTTATCATTTCAAATCATTTCCAACCCACTTTCAAGTCCCTAAGAAAGGATATCCAAGTCTAATTGGCTCACCTTCATGTTTGATAGTCAATCTATTCATCTTGTTGATCTCCCTTCTAATGTACCTATGAAAAAGGAAGCTAATTTACCTAAGGTTTTTCATATTAAACTTAGGGTTCCCTTTTTCATATGTTACATTTTGGTGAACTTGATATTTTGACATCATAGACCTTTTGAAAATTGCATTCATTCACCCTAGATCTAGGTCTTGCATAATATTGTCTTGCATTTCTCAATTAGGGTTTCATATTTGCATCATAAAATGTCATAAAAATCTAATTTTTTTTATCATAGCTTACATCATCACTTGCATTAGGGTTTGTTTTAGTCATTTAGATCAAATTTGCATTCAAAATTGCTTTCAAAAGTGTGATTTATTGTTCAAACATTTTCATACACTTGTATTTCACGTACATTAAGAAATGTTTGAAAAATAGTAATTGTGAAACCATTTTGCAAATAAAACAAAAATCTTAAACAACACAAACTTTCAGTTTTTCTATTTTTTGAACCCCTGTCAGGGACTCAAAAACCCCTAGGCATCCCTGTCCTACTACAGGTGACTCAAGGAAACTTTGCATACATTTTTATCTTTGTTCTTTCATTTTGTTCTTTTGGAGAATGTTTGTTTTGAAATCCTGAAATAGTGTTATTGCATGTTAAAGAAATTTGTCATTTTGATTAAATTGTTGAAAATTTTGAAAGAGTTTTACTTTTTAGAACACTTGATATTTCTAGATTTGTGGAACAATTATTTGCATTTTTTGAATCATTACATAATCTAGGTAGATTAGTCTCCATTTTACAGACATTCAAAACCTTAGATTGTTACAACACATTACACAAATTGAAAACTCACAAAACAATAGTAGAACTAATTCTAAACTTGGGTTTGCAAACAACTACATAGTTAACTTATGTTCTCAAGCCTCTGAAACTAACAATTTTAAAAAAGTCCTACTAGGACCCAAATGCCCTTAGGCATCCTAGTCCTCCAAAAATAGCTTTAGAACTCCAAAATAGACCAATATTTACTATCAAATTGTAGGTTTGCAATCTAGTTTCCAAGTCTATAGCAAGCACACAAACTTGTTTTTAACCTTGATTAGTTTAAAAGTCAAGTGGAAGTTAATGATTAATCTTGGGAAAAGTATAGTCAAATGATCATTCTAGATCTTTATCTACAAGTGCATTGTATATCTATCAAGCCCTTTAGTCAAGATAACTTTGACATGTTAGATGAAGCCCTTGAGGACTTCATCTTGCTAAGCTCACCTACTAAGGCTTGCAATATTATTACATAAAAAAAAATCAATGCAATGACACCTCGACTTATCATTTACCCACTTTCACAGCAACCTCAAGTCCAAACCAAACCCATGTTGATCATAATACCACCTCAAAACAAGATCACAACTACAATTTAATACAACAAAATTTAATATATTCAATTTTTTTCATTACAACCCTAAAATAATACTTGGACTATTTGATGATGGTTTTTTTTTTATTATCATTTTTTGCCCTCTGGGCTCTTGGTGTAAAGGATATTTCACCCTAAAAATTTAGCTTAATTTATTAAAAAACTTATAAACTCACTATATTGAACTTTCAATTCTACAATAATGTCCTTTAAATGATGAATTTTAAGAGCCTATAATCCCAATGCCTCCTTTAAAAGCTAAATATGATAAATATAATAAATATCATGCAAGGATAGGAACTTTCTCTCTACCCTACCATAAATAGAATCATCAAGCCTCTTGAGGATATAGTCATTCCTTGAGCAAGAAGAAACAATAGTAGACCCAATACTCTTCAATACCCACAACAAAATTTCACAAAATGCAAGGGACCCACTCAAGAGGGTTTACCCATTTTCACATTTTCTTCATATACATTCTATCCATAAAAATGAACTACCATTCCCTTATCTTCTCAACTAAAGTCAAATACATACAAAATAAAATAAAATTTCAAATACAAAACTAACTCAATAATAACAAGGGTAAATGGAAAACTTATCTCTCTACATGGGTTGTAGGGATGAGTCTTCCCCTTTTTCCAAAACCATGGCAAGTTTGAACATACACTCTAAATACAAGATCTTCTTTTTCTTGCAAAACTCTTCTCTTAAACCCCCCTACACAAAAAAATTTAAAAATAATCATAGTAATAATAATGAAGTGAGCATCCTCAAAATCCTCATCTAATGAATGATATATAGGAGTTAAAAACTTGAATTCCTTGAATGGGGAGGTGACACTTTTCACCTCCCTTTGATTCCTCAATACACACTCTCCCATAGGTGTTCAAACATATGTGTAAGACTTTTGGGAGATGGGGAAGTAAGGAATGTCCTCCACTCCAACCAATAAATTATTCAATCTCATTAAGAGGAGGGAAGTGTATTTCGACACTCCATCCCCAAAGTCTCTCCTCATAAATGAGTTTTGGAGTATAAATCGATCTTCCTATCTCAAGATCTTAAAAAATATTTGCATTCATTCATGACAGCTTTTGAAGGGTCATATTATTCCCTAAGGACAATATCACATGTCCAATAAGTCCCCTTCCAATAGGTATAGATCCTAGGGGTCTTATTTTGCAGAAAGACCAATAAAATTGACTTTACAACACCTCTTAAAAACCCACTCAAACACAAATCCGAAATTCAAAATTCAATTAAGGATTCCCAAACCCTAATCCCACTTGCACACTTAATTACATGAATCTATAATTAAATACTCCCACAAAACACTGATCTCCAAAATTTAAGTCCAAAGTGTGTGGGGACAATCAATGTATGATACAACACACATAGTGTTAAGATCAACACTAAAACAAACCACTCCTACAACATGATCACTAATAATACCCCATATTGATAAAATCCTTGGTGTGTATAGTGTAGGTATGAGTCTATAAAGATAAGGAAAAAGATCAAGCCACTTGAGATCTTTTTAGGATGTCATTTCACCAAAGACTCAGTTATCCTTTTTTAGGATGAACACAAAAATATGAACTGAAAAACCCATTATACTTCCTTAAATGATAAAATTAGAGACTAAAAACCTTAAGGCATGCAAAGTAGATCAAATGAATTCATCTCATGCTAACATGTCTTTTCCAAGTGCCAAAACATCTAATTAATTGACAAAAAGTGAAACCAAAAAACCTAAAAAATGTACCTATAGTAGATTCTAGAAAAAAATATTCCATAAATGGATCTAAAGAGCTCTATAATACCTTTCCAACTCTACTTGAATCATGAAAATAAAAATTACAAGAAAAAATTTATGAGCTTGGGAGCAAAAACATGAAGATCTTCAACTTTGATTCAGAATAAAATAAACTAGTAGCAAAATCTGATGATGAGACTTGTACTACTAGAAAGTGATTGAAACCATATTTTTGATGATATCTCGTTTGCCCAATTTTGACATCGTATGCCCAAGTTATGATGAAAATAAAAATTCACTCCTTTAGACAAAATGGGGGATAAGAGGGGGCTGAAAGTTGTCCATATAGTGTTGACATCACATTGACATCAACATGATTGTCAATGAATATTCATCAAAATATATCCTTCACCACTAAATTTGGATGGATTCCTTGGAAAACTTGAATATTTTTTTATTCTACCCGAGATTCTTTTTTCAATATCATCAACCTATAAGAATATTCTATTATAATCATCAGAGATTTTGTTCCTTTTTTGGAATTTTGATAAGTGTTGGAAATTGAATTGCTGGTAGGGAGGGTTATGACGTTGAGTGCAGTTTTCTAATGTAGGAGCATCTAAGGTGTAAGAGAAATCTTGCATCTCCAAAAAAAAATGTTTATTTTGATTTCTATTAGGTTTGGGTTTTCAATAAGGGCTAAAAATAGTAGGGTTACTATTTTTAGTAAGTTAGTATTTGTGCACATATGGACTTGAAATCTTACACAAAGCTCCAGAATGGTGAAGTGAATCAATGATGAAGAAATCACTTCAAAACCATTTGTCATTTGTGAGATAACTCAAGAAAGAGTTGAAAGTGGAAAGTTTCTATTACAGTTGGAGTTGTGCATGGAAGTAATTTCTATTTCATGTCGATTTTGCATGGAATATGTGTTTTGGATCCTTGAGGTGTAGTTATAATTTGGCAAGTGTATCTTTTGCATGTGCAAGTTTAGTGACAAGTGGCTGTTGTAATATTACATGCGTAGATAATTGGAAACTTGTTGTAATGCATGGGTAGTGGTTTTGGCACTTTTCATGTTACATCTTGAACCTTTGGCATTCAATTTTAGAAATACCTAATTAATGCATTATAAGCTTCTATATATTGATCTCTTGTATTTTGGAGGAAGGGGAAGGAGAGAAAAAGGAGAATGGAAGATATACAAATTTCCTACTTTTTTAGCATAGAGCAGAGATTGAGGTTTCAATGGCCATTGTTGCAATTTGTAGACTTGCATGTTTGATTTTCTATAGGTATTTTTTGCCCGTTTTTAATAATTATGGTCTTATGACTATATAATTGTAATACACTTGATTCCATGTTGTAATTGATTTTATGAAAGTAATATAAAGGTTTCATGATTTGCATGTGCTTGCATGTGCATGTGAGTTGCATGTATTTGTGCCACATGATCTTGCTTGTGCTTGCATGATATTGTATGTGTTGATTCTTAGTGTTTTTGTTCAAGGGAGAGTTTGTGTCCATTGCTCTTGAGGTCCAATAATGCCACCTACAAACTTTTTTGGGCCGAAAAGTGGTAAGTGGGCATGTCATAGGGGATTTAAAATCTATGATTGGTGTAGGGTATTGTGTACCCTACCTAATCAAAATTTTGACTTTTGACCAAAAAAAAAAATCCTTTTTCTAAACTTCTAATTTTTTAAGTCAAGATTTTTTTTTGAAAACCTAGAACCTGTGAATAAACCTATGTACACTCATTGATACTCATCGACAAAGAGTTGAAACTATACAGAGCCATATAGTTGTACAAAATTCCACATGGATTTTGAATCTATTTTTTTTTACTTTGTCAAAATTCAATAAAATGACAGGAAATCCTTAGGTTTTTGGCCATTTTGGTCTCAACGTGGTGATGCCCGTTTCACTCCAAGATGAGCCAATTTTTCTCTCAAGGTCAAATCTCTCAAAATTTAGACATGAATTCACAGTTCTGGTGCGCTAATACCATGTTGGAGTTGATAATTGAGCCCCACAGCTCCCAAAAATCACTTGCAACCAAAATACCTATCACAAATGAGAGATATAAGAAAGATGATGTGCTCAACAACTTGAGAAATTGTATTTATGTAATAACCTAAATGAATGATTACAATGAAGGTGAATGCTTATAAAAACATAAAAAATAAAATCATACATGAGGATTTGAATAGATTAGGACAAGTGTCGTAATCTCATGCAATGAGACAACTTGACTTACAATTAGATCAATCTAATATAAAAAGAAACTCCTAAGTTTAGCTTAAGTAATTGAAGTAAAAAGCTATCTAATAATTAATTAAAATAAATGGACCTAAAACTCAAAAAAATTGTGATTAAAACTATGATTTGAGGACATCCACCAAATCTTATAGAAATAGATTCAATCTAAAGGATATTATTCCAACAATTAAAGTAAAATTCCATGCAAAATATAAATTCAAGTGAATTATTTGACACAATTTCTCATGAAATATACACCTACAACAAAGATATGTAGATATTTTGACTAAATGTTTTAAATAAATTGAAGTGCAAAGAGGCACAAGAATTATTAAATGAAACATCTCCAATAATAATGGTCATATGGAATGACATGAATGTGGGATGAATATCAAATATATTTGTTGAATGAGTTTACAAACATTTTAAGAAATTCAAACAATATCAAAGAATTTCATATTATTTCTAATGGTGTAGATGAGTTAGTTTCATCATGCAAAATGAGGGTGCAATCACACAATTATAGTCTAGAGTAAAATTATCATAACGTAGCATATTTAAAGTACTTAAATTTTTTTTTAAATTTTTTTTATAAAATTCATAATAGATCATCAACAAAAAAGTCTAAATATTACATAACAATCTTTTAAATAATGTTTAAAATAGTCCACTAAATTTATTCATAAGAGACACATTATTTAAAGCTAAAATTTAAACGACTTTTCTAAAACTTAGTTAAAAATAAAATATCCAAAAATTTGGTCAACCTAATTGACTTTAATTAAAAATTATGGTCAAAACATTATTATATTTATCTCAAAAAATAAACATTTGTAAAATAGTCTTATAGATTTAATCATATAAAATTATACACATAGAATTAAGAAATTCAATTTTAAGGATTTTGGTAATACTTACTTCTGAACAATATAGCAAAAATTAGGCCAACCTAGTTAACCAATTAAAAGTTATGGTCAAAAAATTTTTGTACTCTATTTCAAAAAGATAAATTCTTCAAAACTTAAAAAATGTAGTAGTGTACAACACTTTAAAAAATATGTCTTCATCATTATTCTATTATAAAAATTAAAATACAATAATTTAAGTTACTAATTTCTTTTGTACAATAGTATATTTTCTATATATAATTTTTAATCATAATCATACAAATTCATAAATGTTAAATGGAGACATGTGCATTTTAGATCTTCAAAGTATACATACATGTATGTTTCTCTTAAAATAATTATTTACAAATGTCATTATAATAGTGATTCTATTTACAAGATAGACTCAATTATTTTATGACAATCTAATGAGCTAAATCCAAATGATTAAAATCACATAAACCCATAAGCAATGAGAGTGTTTACAAGATACATAAAAATACTATAAAATATATCTTCACAGTGAGATTACCATCCATAAAATGGTTCAAATATGCAATCTAGATATGTATAAATCCTTTCATGACCATGGATATCTCACCTCCTAGCTATAGGACTTTCAAGCAAGTCCAACTTCGAGCTAGGAGGCTCCCAAGAAATTGATTTGCATAAAAACACATATAAACATAACAAAATGCAACTAATCATAAGATAAACACACACAAATGGATCTTCAAAAGATCCATAATTAAGGGGGAGTTAAGGAAACTCACTAGCCTCTTGGGGAAATATTCAAAATAGAAAAATAATCACCATCTCCTTGCAAAATAAAGAATTTTACAACTCTCTAAAATCAAACAATACTCCATCACTCAAATCACAAAACCCTTGAAACTCAAAAGTATCACAATATTTTAATTTTCACTCTATAACCCATTCACCATTTACAAAGGAAATCATGTAATCTCTCCTCCAAATCACACAATCCCAACAACACAAACTACTCACAATATTTTTATTTCTGCTCTACAACCTAATCACCATACACATAGGTACTCATGCCAAAACATATTCCAATAACATTTTTTCCCTAAGAGATAGTCCACATCTCTATCAATGACAACACATGAGTGGATATTAACCTAAATAGGAGTATCAAAACCCAACACAACCCCAATACCCAAAATAATCAATACACAAAGGAGCAACACACAAATGAGTTTTAAACACACTAAAATACTCATAGTTTCACTAGACCTAGGAAATGATGAATTTACACCTTATTTTTCATATGATATACATAATTATCATATATTCATATTAACCCCAAGTATGTGGATCCCTTAATGTGCATTTTTGTGCAAGTGATACATTTTACATGCAACATCCCTATATTATGTGATGTCATTTCATGAACACAATATCATGTGTTTCATGATACACCATCCTTGTTGATTCTTATTTATCAAACACCCTTTCTTTTTATCTCCTTAAAATAAATTTTATTATAAATGCATCATGCGATTATTTTAATGGGGGTCTCTCACAATGCACACACTTGAATTTCTTAACTTTCATAGAATCTATATGATTTATTTGTAGCTTGGTAGCATATGAACTACCTATCTGGCATAAT
Source organism: Sequoia sempervirens (assembly GCA_007258455.2). Taxonomy (NCBI): domain Eukaryota; kingdom Viridiplantae; phylum Streptophyta; class Pinopsida; order Cupressales; family Cupressaceae; genus Sequoia; species Sequoia sempervirens. The sequence continues at coordinate 328,590,204 of VDFB02271358.1, read as the reverse complement.
ATAACTTGCTAGACTATAAAGGCTCCACTAATCGAATAATATTAAGTGTTTTTTTATATTAAAGTGGGTGATCAGATATAGAGTATGAGTGCACATCATCATGGCTAAATCCTAATTAGCAGTCAGTAGAAACCCACCCAATTCCATCCTTGTTTATCATGTAACCATAAATATCAGTCTCAATTCAAAGACCTATAATTTATAAGAAAAAGAAAGTACCTCAAACATAAGTACCATAAATTGCTTATAGAAACATAGAGTTTGCATTGAGATTCATGAAGCCTGCAATCCTAAAACTTCAACACATTCTCTATTGTTTCACTTGAGAAAACTATGGAGTAAAGAAAGAAAGCACAAAATCAACTCTTCCAACCTTATCGGGCTTATTCCCCACTCGATGATGATCCACTGTTGCACCTTCCACACCAACAAATTTCTTGGGTAGTGGAACATGAGATTTGGTTTTGTAGTGCCTCCTCCTCATGTAATCCTCTGGAATGAAAACATCCACATCCATATCCATGGCTATTACTTTTGTTCACTCCCCAAGTGAGAAATAAAATATGGGTTGTTTACAATTAGCACTGTAAACACTTCTGCAACACTCAAAAAAGAAGAAGCAACATCAATTCAAACTTAAATGAAATTCTTATTTGGTGAGGACTGAGGATACAATAAAAATCCTTAGTTGATGTCGTCAACATAGCCACCTTGTTAGTCATGTTACCAAATTTGGAGTATGTATGATTATTTTTAGAGTGTAAGACATTAATACAAACTAACAAACAAGAATGGGTTAGCTCGATTATTGATTGCAATGTCGAATGAAATATCTGATCATAAAATTATATCAAGTTTAGAAAATGATGACTAGGAAAGGTTATTTTCTTCTCCTTCCTTTGGCCCAGGCTTAAATGTCAAGATTGAAAAACCTTGGATGGTATCTAAGTGTAGTAAAAAAGCAATAATCTATGCAAAATATCTGAGAGGTGTGTATATTCAAATGTAATTTAAAACTTCCTCTAAATTAAGAGTTGAAGTCTAATAAATTTTAATTGAATATGTGTTGAAATTGAAGATATGAAATAGAAGACAAATACATTGTATCTTTCGTGATAAAGATTTGGAAGGTGGTAATTGAAAAATATTATAGGTCAAAGAGTTGAGATATTGAATCTTAAAAATTTGATTATCTAGGATAAAATCATGACAACAATCTTATTATCTCAATAACATGATCTTATTGTAACCGTACAAAAAGTGTATGTTTGCTAATGTCTAAGGTAAGGACATAGTGGGAGTATGGGATTGATATGCAAAGGTTGAAGTTGAGGCTTTCTTGTGCATTAGTCAAGTCTCAAGAGTATTTGATAGTAAAATAAAAGAGATAAGTGGGTGTCAATGGATGTCAATGTGTTGTAATAGTGAATGTCTTTAAATCAATTACAAATTTTTTAAATTGTTGATGTGAGTTGATAAGTTATTGTATCAAAGAGTTTCCTCAAATTTGTGCTTTGGCAATGGATATTAAGTAATGTAGAAAAATGGATTATTATTAATATTGATAGAGAAGTGGTCAATGGCTCATGCAATTACAAAATCAAGAGATATTATATGATCTTACACATGCTACCTTGTGATGAATTAATATATCAAAAGACCTAGGATGTTGACTTTAAATACATAATGCTAGATGCATGAATTTGAATTATTCATACCCTTTCCTATGGAGAACTATCACATCATAGGAACATTGGACTTACAATATGGGAATTCAAGTGTTGAAAGTAGTGGATACAATAGAAATAACAATTCTATCCAAGGTACACCTAATCACAATTTAAACTATGTCCATAATGAGTAAGCTATTGGGAACTTAATGATAATAGTTCAAAATAGAGTGATGTTTCAATTTTTAGTGTTGGAATGGATCTTGGACCAATGAGTGCACCAATATAATTAAATTATGTTCTAGAATCATATGTCCAAGATATTGACACAAAGTGGCATAAAACAAGAGAAACGTTTATGTTTGGGTATCTATTTTTATTCTCTATATTTTTCCTCCACTTTGGTGTGTGTACATACATGCCAAAGTATAAATATATAGAAAATAAACAAGCACTAAAAAAGTATAATATTCTTTAGATTCAAATCATCTTCAAGTCACTAAAGTAGATGTGTGTCACTCATGAGACTACACATAAATTGAAAATAAAATTAAGGTAACATGCTTCTTTAAATTGTGTACACCACAAAGGAGTGAAAATAAATTGAGGGTAGAGATAAATTATGAATAAAACATGGTATGATCATGTGAGTTTTAAAATATAAATTTTAAAAAACTAAGTGTGAAAAATGAGCATGAATATATATATAAGTAACAATGGTACCAAATGCATACTTCAGGTATTATTTTCTATGTAATTAATTGATATACATTGGGAAGTGTGTGGAAACTATGCCTCCAATTTTTCCCAATGAGAGAAAGCTATGAGAATGTAAAGCTTGCAAAAATGAAATGACACCTTGGCCCCAAGTGCCAAGATCAAGTGAAAGTATGTGACCTAAAAATCATAGTATGTGATGCTGACAATTATGCAAAAGTAAGAAACAATGTTAGTTCCATATAGGTCAAAAAGATGTATCACAAGAATTTGATGCCTCCTTATGAGAGTCTCACATAAGATGTTATAATTGTAATGTGATGTTGTGTTGGATCATGGCCATGAATTATTTCTCTATGAGCAAAATTTTGCATAAAGAAGACACCATAGTTTATAGTTACAAATCACCTACTTTGTAATTTTTTCACTATTATGCACTCATTTTAGTGTTTATGACCTTCGTGTGATTTATTTATATTTAGCCAAATTCCTAGCATTTAAATCAATTTTTAAGATAACAAGTCACCCTTTGTTTCTAGTTTCTATTTATGTACATTCTTGAGACTTCATAAAACTTTGTCATCTTGAATGCTAATGCAATCACAATAATGACCTAGTCACCTCATGATAGCATCTATACAACATATTATTTTAAAATAACTAAAACTTAACTCTTTTATCTTTTTTACTTTTTTAAATAACTACCATGTATTCCAAATTCTTAAATAATCTCTTGTAATATTATATTTAAATATAATATAATGTATTATAGTGGCTTGCCCCTTTTTCCGAAAAAAAAAAAAAAACATCTATACACACTTTTTATCTATTTATTTTTATTTTTGAAAGCAAGATGTATACAGGAAGTGTGCCACCATCACCTATTAAATAAAATCTTTATGGTCAATAGTAACCATCTATGATTTTTCCTCAAGTTTCACCTCTATTTCAACATGCTTATATTCTTTCGTTTTAGCTTGTACCATTATCTTACCAATGTCTATAGGAAGTGTGCCACCATCATCTATTATTTCTTGCAAGTCATGAACATTTAAATGAGGATCTTCATTGTAATGTGATCACACCAAGCGTTCTTTTTCCCATGTTATCAAACCCACTAATAGATAAAGAGGTAGGTTGTATTTGGCTTTTGTCTACTTTAACCTTGTCCAAAAGGTATGCTACATAAGTTAAGGGTTGATCCATTATCAACAAGGGTTCTCTTTATCCCAATCCAATTATGCATAGCTATTATCATGAAAACTTCATTTTGGTTTTGCACTTCTAACAGAGGTAACTCATCTTGATGGAAAGTAATGTTCAAGTTTTTTGGTGTTATAGCTTGAATTTGGGTTGCCATATCATTTGGTTGCACATTAGAAGAGGTAGAAACTTGTTGTAAAGAACTTTGAATCATGTTATGATAATGAGGGGAGGCTTGGATAAGATCCCATAAGGATATCTTAGCAGGAGTATTCTTTAGTTGTTCAACAAGATTATACTCCTTTTCATTATGTAAAGGAAAATGAGGACCAAGAAAGATAGGGTTCACAAAAATGAACACAAGGAAATAGGGTTCCACCTTTTGGGAGATGGAATTAGGAGGACTTATTTCACTCTTAGTTCATTCAAGGAAACCTTTAAAGAGGCTCCAACCTAATTGAATTTATTGAGGAATGGGCTAGGGTTAGGATGGTTTCCTTGGGTGTGATTAAGTGAAAGAGGGGGTTCGCCACTAAGAAAATTCTTAGAAAGAAGGAAATGAAAGTGATATGCAAATCTAACTATGTTACTTAGGAAATAAAACTCAAAACCAAAATAATGAACCAAGAATGAATAGAGGTGCACCTGGAAAACTGAATATGCTTGAAATAAGGTCAGAAATCCCAAAATTATGACTTTTGATGCACATTGGGATTCATACGCCAAGTTGTGCGATTTATTCCCAGTTTAGGGTTTTGGGTTGAATCTAGAATCTACAATTGCTAAACCAAGATCTATAGAAATAGCAAAAAACTGGTATCCTAAGACTTATACACCCAAGGTGGCAATTTAGTCTTAGTATCAAGGTTTGGCTGAAGCTATGATATCCTCTAGTGATCTGTTGTAGCTTCTCTCATGTCCGATCTTTGAATCTAAAACTCTGAATTCTACCCTATAGGTGACTTTCCGTGAAGATGACAACTTCTTGACAAGCTCAAAAACTTTCTTCAATCTTGCAACTTTGTCTTCAAAGGATCTTCAAGCTCAAAACACCTAGATCTACAATCACACATGTAGAGGAGAGAAAAATGTTGTTTTGTTAGTGGATAGGGGTTTTCCTTTTTAAAACCTCATTTTGGTAATCAAACCTTAATGAGAAATGAAGCATGGATGAAATGAAACATGAATCATAAGATGAAACAATAAAAACTTGTTTTAGACTTTGTAGACCTACAAAAAAAGCATGAAGTGGCCTCAATGGATGTAGGTCTTGATCATGATTCTTGATGAAAGATAAGGCCTTTGAATACTTGAATTGATCTTGAACAATACATCACAACATTAGCGCAAAACCACATGCATGAAGTATCAAGCCTTTGATATGATAATGGATCTTGAATGTTGCAATAATCTTCTATAAATCTACCTTTGAATGCTCTTGAATGCTCTCTTGATCATAATTTTTCCATAGTTCTTGAATGATTGAAAGCTTAGGTGAAATTATGTGAAATAAGCTTGTATTTATACTTGTTTATTCCAAATTCCCCGAAATTACAACACTACAAGATGACATCAAATCTAGGATAATGAAATCTTGCCAAGAATTGAATTCAAAATGGGTCCTAATTAGAGTGAGACTCATATGCCCAAGGTGGCATATGAGTCCCAATGGCTCAAACATGAGAAATAGAATTCTAGGAGAGTCTTGTTCAATATTCAATTTGAAATCAACTCCCAAGACCTAGGTGGGACTCATACACACAAGGTGGCATATGAGTCCCAAATCACTAGATCTGGAACACATAACCCAAAACATTGAATTATGATTTTTCATTTGTTAAATGTCAGGATTATCCATAGACAAATGCATTTAATTAGTATTGTGGATGTAAAATAGGACCAAACAAGGCATAAATGAGCCAAATTAATTAATAAAGCCCTAGATTAATGTGAAAGTTTAAAGATACAATTTACAACACCCTAAATAAGACACAATTGGGTCCATTTAGTTTAAAAGTGCCCTAAATTGAATGTGAATATGTAAAACACATTACAACACTAAATCAAGACAACATTAGGCTCAATTTAATATCAATTATTCTCAATTAAGTGTGAAAAAGGGATACTTTTTCCTACACTATAGTTGTGAAATAAAATCCACCTCTAGTCATCCTAAAAAGTATAAATTCACAAACCAAAACAATTATCAACCTTTTAGAAAATAGAATAAAGGTTTCCTTCAACTAAATCCCCTTCAACCACCTCAACATGTTGATACTCAAGTGGCTGCTATAAAGAAGACAATTTATTTTACATTTGGGGATCTGGCTAGAAAATTTACTCCATTAGGTCCAACACCCTCCATAACATAATGTTACAAATTATAGAACAAAAAATGATTTCCTTACCTCCCATTAAAACTCTTGACCCTAATAAGCCTTTACCTCCAAACTTTAGACCAAATTCTTATTGCCATTATCACCAACAAAATGGACATGATATAGAATATTATAAGTGTCTTAAACATCTTGTGCAAGACCTCACTGATTCTAGTTGACTTCAAATTGGAGGTGTTAATGATCAAGGTTCAATAAGTCTTTTGCCCCTCATAACCAAAACTTGCAAATCTTTACCAACCCTATGCCAAATCATCATATTTCATTTGTCAAAGCTAGTGAAACTAAGAAGAATGATGTGATGAATTTTGATACGGATGATGAAAACATGGATACTATTGAACAAGGTCCTATGGATACTATTGAAAAATTTCCTATGGATACTATTGAACAAATTCCTATGGATGATATGGTTGGATTGATCAAAATTCTACCTCATAAGGGTCAAACTAAAAAGCCCCTTGACATTGCTTTCTCATCTAAAGATATAATTAGAAATTCACCTAATGGTCCTCTTTACATAGCCGGCTGAATCAATGACAAGCCCACTAATGGGATATTAATTGATCCTATTTGTGGAGAGAATGTGATCAAGAATTATTACTTGTGCATGAACTCTATTGAGAAACATATGATCAATCGAAAGCATGGATAAAAATGCATAATTTTTTTGCTTTCCCTATGATGGGATTGATCACCCTTCCTTTAAAAATTGGACTAAAACAATTAGAAGTCTCATTATTCATCATCCCAATGTTGGATCAACTTTGTGTGAAGCTTGGTTATCCATGGCTACACTCCATGGAAGTCATCCCATTGGTCACACATAAATGTTTAAAGTTTCCCTTTGACAATGAAATCTTTATTGTGCACCATGTAGTGGCTTTAATCCTGTGTCTTCCTATGAGAATTTCTCATTGGATTACTTTTGTCCCGAGCCCATGGAACTTATTAAACCTTGTGAGGACTTCTTTTTCAAATCCTATAAAAAGTTTAAGGAGAAATGAATAGAAAAATTATCCCTTAGAAACATGCCTCAACCTATGATTACGCCTCCTATCATTGATGAAACTATGATTGAACCTAAAGACCTTCCAAGTAACCAAGACCAACCAAATATAAACCTTTTTACTATCTCCTATAAATGACCAAGAGATAACCAAAACAATTATGTCATGTCACCTAAGATAAAAACAAGTTTACAAAGCTAAAGAGAAAGTGGTTGAACAACCTTCTATGGTTCCTTCCGTTCCTTTCCTTAGGGAAGAAAAGAAACCTATGGTTGATAAACCCACTGGACTACACAAACACAACTTGAAAATCATAGTAAAAGAAACAAAAATTCTAGAGAGCATAGGTGTAGAAATCATGCTCTTGCTTGAAGACTAAACGAAGAGATCAATAAAGAAAATCAACATCCAAACTTAAGTGAAGCAATACATGAAGAGTCTCCCTCTTTGACACAAAAAAAAAGACCCTATATCACAACCACAAAAAGAGCTAAATCCTCCTTAGACATTATCATTTGACCTCCTATTACATTATTAACTTGGATGATGATGACGATATTACTAAAATTGATGAGGAAGTGTGTAATGAATTGAATACATTGTTTTCCTCTTCTATTCAAGCTTAAATTACAATTCTCCTAAGAAAAGTGTTGAACTTGGTGATGACCCTAGTTCAGCACTTGTTGTTGTCCCTTTAGCTAGTTGTCCACCTTCTGTATACAATGAACAAGATTGGGATGTAGACAACCTGCTAATAGGTTGACTTGCATGTGACTTACTAGTCTTGTCTTTGTTTTCCTTTTTCATGTTTCTTTTATGTGATTGCATGTGTGTAATGTGATCTCTCTCTCTCTCTTTGTGATAGCCCTCTATTTGTATCTACACTCTTCTATATGTTGTAAATCCTTTTATCTTTTCTTTGTCTTTTGATTTCCCTTTGGGGATGACGCAAGGTGTCAAGAAATTTAGGTCTCTTCCATGTTGACCCAAAAAGTTTTTCTTCATTCTCACACTCTTTGTGTCATTCCTCCTATTCCATGAGTATTTGGGGAATGATGAAATTTTTGAGCTCTCTAAAAACATTGTAGCAAAGACATACTAACCCCAAATATGTGGATCCCTTATGTGATTTTGGGATTTCATTTTTGGGGCAACCCCTTTTCATGACGTAGCTTTATTTGGAAACATACTTGGCATAGGGATTTCCAAATAAGCTCTCATGTCCTATTTATTGTTAGCATTTATAATTTTCTACTTTAAATTAATTGCTCATAGCATGGTGTTTAGCAATTTCTTTAAAGTGGGGGCATACATTGGTATTATTCTTTTGCATATTACAACTCATGTTTCATTGTGTGGTCTTCTTAATTCATGAAACATGTTTTTTGATTTGTGGTGACATTAGGTATGATGTCCTTCAAGAGCATGATATCTCTTAGCATATTATATGTTCCTCTTAGTGGCTTGATGTGACACACTACATCCCCTAAGTTGTGAATCTTCTATTCTTCGATTAGTCCTCTCTTGGAGACATTAGGCAAAATGTTCCCTAAGTTAAGAACTTACATGAACTAGAAGAAAAAATCCTTTGAACATACCTTAAACTATTTTTCATTTACAATATATGTTATATGGCTACCTTACATAACACACTTTGCTTGCCTATGGTGTTGTCTTGTTTGTTCATGGGTGTCAAGCATACGAGGTTTTGCTTACCTCATGTATCTTGTTGTTCATGTTGTGTAACACCTTATCAAAGTTATTAGGAGGTATAGCTTTGGTATGGTTAGTATATGGGAGCCAAACTTAGGCATGACTTTCCCGTAGCCACTTGCTTGCTTGTGTGAGTGCATATCGGTCGCGTGTGTATGTGTCTCGCTAGGGGCTCACCTAGTGGATGGCTTGAGGTTGGACACTAGCCCTTTTGAATGTGTGTTTGGTTTGCATAGTGGACATCATGTTCCACTTGTAAGCATTTTTGGAAAAAACAACTTAGATCTGATCCACATTGTGCTGGATAAATGGTTGAGGCTTGATCCACCCCTTTTGTTTTTTTTTGTTTCTCTTTGTGTCTTTGGCAATGTATGTTTGTAACTTGTTGTTTCTCCTTACATTATTTACATGTGTGTTCTTTTGTTCCTATGTTGGTTTTCCATGGGATCTTGATCCTGGGGGCTTGCACAACCCTCTTAATCATTGACATCCTATCTTACTAGCATTGGTACACTCAGACCCCTCTTGATGAGTGTTTGTCTACTTTAGTGTGAGTTTGAAGCAAGTTCCTCCTATCAATAAAGTGGGGGATGAATGTGAAGTAGAAAAATGTATCCCTTTACATTTTCACACTTGTTTGTTCCCTCCCTACTAAAATTGGGCTTCTTTGCACCTCATTTGGTCCTATTTTGCATCCAAAAGCCTTATTTAATGCATTTCTCTAAGGATAATCTTAACACTTAACTAATGACCAATCATAATTTAATGTTTTTGAGTTGTGTGTTCCAGATTTATTGATCTAGGACTTATACGCCACCTTGGGCATATGGGCCCAACTAAGTTTTGAGGAATGAACTTGAATTTGGGATAGAACTTAACATTTCTTGAAATTTGTGTCCCAAGCCTAGGCTACTAGGATTCATACACCCCAACTGGCACATGAGTCCTGCTTTAGCTTGGACATATTTTGAATTCAATTCTTGGTAGGATTTTATTCTCCTAGATCTGATGTTGGCTTGTAGTGTTGTAATTTTGAGAAATTTGGCATAAACAAGTATAAATACAAGGTTAATTCACATAATTTCTCCTAGGATTTTCTAGAGATAATTCATGAGCATTCAAGAGATGATTATCAAGTGTTTTGGAGCTACATTCAAGATTCAAACATCATGTCAAATTCATCATGCATCATGTGTGTTTTTGAGCTAACATTTGTGATGTAGGTTTTCATGATTCAAGAAAGCATTCAAGTCAAGATCCATAACATTCAATCAAGAGTCAAGATCTACATTCATGCTAGCCATCTCATACAAGATTTTCTAGCCTTTGTTCCAAGGGTTTTGTGAGTTGCAACGTAACATATTTTTTCATTCATCATTCCTTTCATGATTTTCTATTTCATTTCAAGTTTGATTACCAAAATGGGGTTTGACCAAGGCAAACCCTTATCCACTAAAAAATCAACATTTTTCTCTCTTCTACATGTGTGATTGCATATCTACATGTGTTGGGCTTGAAGATCCTTTGAAGAATAAGTTACAAGATTGAAGAAAGTTAAATCAAAGTTGTCAAGAAATTGTCATCTTCATGCAAAGTCACCTACAAGTCAGAATTCTGAGTTTAAGACTCAAAGATCAAACATGAGAGAAGCGAAAAAAGATCACTAGAGGATATCAAAGTTTCAGAAAAACCCTCATACTAGGACTAAATCACCATCTTGGGTGTATGAGTCCCAATATACCACTTTTCAGCCATTTTCTGTAGATCTTGTTTTAGTTGTTGTGGATTTCAGATTCATCTTGAAACCCTAAATTGGGATTAAATCACCCAGCCTAGCATATGAGTCCTAGTGTGCATCAAAATTCATAGTTTCAAGATTGCAAACTATTGATAGGGTGTTTTTACACACTTCCTCAACACATGTAATGTGTATGTGCACTACCTCTCTTGAAAGAAAATCTCCAACTACAAGCTGCTGAAAATCTCCCCAAGGTCTCTCGTGTGTCAAGTCAGTGACTTGCATGGAACTCCTCAGTTGATTTTGATGTGATTTTTTTGGTAATCACAAGGCGAACTTATGTATTTGGATGCGAGGTGGATCTTAAAATCTGAAGTTTCTAAGATGGGAATCAAAGTGTACTTTGCTATAGGTTTGAACAACAATCTAAAACTTTGATGTTTTCTTTAAATTTGGCTTTACAATGTGCAATGAACCTTAGCACAGGCTATTTCTAAAAAAAAGGAAAAGAGCAGGGAAGAGGGAAGATTCCTAAATCTGCAACTAACTGTGAACGATGATCATGGAGGTTATACTATGGACAACTCCCTTCAAACAAGATTCCACTTAACCAAGAAATCTACAGTATCACGAAATATGTGCTATCTTCAAAGGTCTGCAAATGTTTTACCATTCATCCACCATTTACATTCATGAATAAAGATAAATATTTAAAGAGCAGCATTAAATTTCAGCCTAGGCTAACTTTGCAAGGCCATTTACCAGCAGCAAACAACAAAAAGTATGGGTTGGAAGGCATCAACACAACAAAAATTTCCATAATCACAAAACAACATGACTAGAATCTATCAAAGCAATGATAAAACTAACTAAAACAGAAATGGGAATCTAACTAAAGCATCTAACAATGGAGATTGAATCATGAAACATGTAAAGAAATCAGAAAATACACCAAGTCAATATATTTTCATAAATTTCAGCAGCACATGCCTTTACAACAACTCAACTCTCTTTGAAAAAGATAGGAGACCCCCTATTTATAGCACCCAAAAAGTAGAATGAATGGCAAAGATTCAATCTCATTGTGTGGCCAAGATTCACTTTAAACTAGGGTTTCACCTACCCCCCAATATATTACAATTTAAAATACAGTTTTGTCCACATCCCTATTTTGTCATCTAGTAACAACACTGTAGCATTTTGTCTTATGTTGGCTGCTCTTTTGCTGTAGCTATTCCTTCAGGAGCTCTTTATTGATAATAGGGCTTCCCTCCTGCTTCTTCAAAGCTACATATTCCATGAAGTTTAGAATGACCGACCAGACCTTGTCCACCTCAATAATCTCAAATCGCAACATTTGGTAACTCCATTCTTTTGCATTATCCTCAAGCTTCTTCCAGTCTTCATCATATTTTATGCCTTGGTCCCTGAACAACTCTGATTGGGTGAAGGCACGAGTGGCGAAACTCATGAACTCCATTGTTATTTCATTGGACATCCTGTCCTCCATCTTCTTCTGAAAATGAGGCTTTATCTTCTCTAGATCCATCTGTATTGCGGGCATATCATACTCTATCATCAACTTCAGATATTAGGCGTAGTCCACTCTAATTTCTTTGACCCATTCGATGTCTGGATCCACTTTATCCCATATTTTCTCCAACCTCTCCTTTCTGTTATTGAAATCCTGCCTCCACACGTCCATGAGCCAGTGGTCATCACCTTTGAATGCAAGCTCCTTTTCCCATGTGGCCTTTGGTAACCAGAGGATGGCCTCAATATTTGGACAGGTGGAATCATATGTTGCAGGGAAGTCAGTGCAAAGCTTCCTCGTGATCTCTAGAGATTGCTGCAGATACCAGAACTTGTTGGCTATTCGAACATCCTGACTAATACCCATGTTTATGACGTATAGGACCTATTGGAACCAGCCCTCCGTAGTCTTGTCCAAGTTATTTCTCTTCTCTAATTTTTTAATCTTCTCTTTGGACAACAGTTGGGGTGGAGCCTTGGATGTGGTAGGCATGTCATCCACTAAAGACCATTGTTGGATGTAATCTGTTAAGGCAGCCACCTATGCTTTAAGTTCGTCTTTTGAGACCTTGTCTTGTTTTATCAGGTGCACCTCCATAGCTACTGATTCTTCAAGATGCCCCACCTTTTGCTCTCTGGTAGCAATCCCCAAGTTGATGGTAGAAATGTTATAGCATACACTAGCCTGACCTACCACGGGTGTTGCTATTTGCACGATTCAAAATTTGGAAGCATCCATTGTTATCTTGGATCTAACTTTAGGATTTTTCTCTTTTCTGGTTGAGATCTATGCTCGAGCTAGGCCTCTAGCCTTGCTCTCAAATCCTTAGGAGTAGGAGTTTTCTTCTCAAGCTACCTCTCCAACCACTTGGGTATGAAAAACTCTCCTTTTGGTGGCTCTTAATCGCCTTTACCCTGCCCTGTTCAGACTTCCATTTGGGCACCTTTCATTTTGGTGCCATCTCCCTCCTCCTCATCAGAGTCTTGGATGAATGTGAGACATTTGACGGGAGGTTTAGTAATCAATCGCCCATCGGGGCTTCCTTCTGTTTCAATTTCCTTTTCTTCTATTTCTTCAATCTGTTTGTCCTTATGCATGTGTCCTTCGGGCTGGTCTCCCTCAATATCTTCTCCCTTCCTAGGAAGTGGTACAATTTACAACTACCTTTCCCCTGTAGAGATTTCCATGTCTTCTATTGCCCTGTCACCCTTTTACTCTTCTCTAAGAGGTGACCTTTTTGCTCCCTCCTCATCTCCACTCTCGAAAGAGCCTGTCTCTTCTTCTTCGTGAACCACCATGTCGATCGTCTGGTGCTCATACTCGAGGCGTTCATGATATTCATCAGCCTCCTCTCCAACTGGCCTCGAGGCTTCTTGTTCCCGTCTCTCCCACTCCTCAAAAATTAACATTGTGGCCTCCATTGTTGGTGGTCCTATCAGAGGTTGTGAAGGCCTAGCAGTAGAGAGGACCTGTGCTAAGGCAACCTGAAGGGTGGGGTCCATAAGGATTTGGGAGAGCTCAAAAGGGAGACTTTTCATGTGTTTCGAGAAAGCCTTGGGCAATGTAGGAGCGGGAATTGATGTTGTTATTGAAGCTAATGGGAGTGATACAGTAGGTGACATGGTGGTGGAGGAAAGAGGATTAGTCATAGTGGAGGAAGAGTTGATCACTATTATGGGACTAGCTAGAGGTGAAGGGGCAAGATGAACTGATATATCCACTGCCGACAAAGACGTGGCGACCATGGCTAGGGAGACAAGAAATGGGGCAGTCGAGACAGGGGGAGCTAGAAGAGGCTCTAGCTGATCTATCCTTTGTTCTTCACACTCTTGGATTACAGGCTGCTCCATGGTGCCCCCTGTTTGGCTAGGCCTTTTGGAAGGTGAGCCTCCTAACTCTTTTCTTGTCTATACCTTTGGATCTGGAGGCTGCTCTATTTCCACTTCTTTCCTCTTCTTCAATTTGGTGATCGGAGGAGACTTGGATGTCTCGCTCGTTGAAATAGTAGTGGTGACATCTTTGGTGGAACTGTGCTCAGTTTTGATTCCTTCATATGTTAAGACTACTCCTTGTTGCTTTAGCTGGGTGACTTTCCTTTTAATCCATTCTTCAATTTGGGCCATGATGGGTTTAGTTATGATGTTGAGGTCATCAACCTCCTGCTCATCCCAATCAATTGTGGGTAGTGGTAAGTTGGAGACTACATTATACCGGGGATCCACGATGGTGCCTTCATCTTCCTCAACCTGATCTAGTATAGGGAACTGTTGCACCCTTTTAATGAAGTATGTAGTCATCCTCATGTAGTGCCTGGTACGCACCTCCTTGTCATCCTGGCAGTTTTCCTAGAAATCCTCAACATGATGCAAGTGGTCGTACTCTAGTCCCAACATTTTTCTCACGTGCCCATACAGGTCCACCCGTGGGAAATTAGTGTGTAGTTGGAAGTGGTATTTTGCCAGTTATTTTTCTAAGTTCCCAACACACTGGAAAGTTTAGAATTTATACATGCCTTGACTGAAGGTCAAGGGATAAGAGATCCCTACCAGGTGCTTGCTGCTGAGGATGGTGTGCACATGCTGCAGCTTTCGGGATAGTTCTAGCAGTATAATCCGGTCATTGGGGTACCAGGGCAGCTTGTTCGGCCTTTCAGTGAAACCCTGGGTGCGAATGTAGGTGAATTTGTGGAATTGAATAAACAGGAAGGCATACTATTTTAGGCACGACCATGCACTATGAGAGACCTTCCTCTCAAAATCCCCTCCAAGTAATCAGATGATGTGACCAACAAAGGCGTCGTTCACCCTGCAGTACTCTTTCTTAAAGTTTTTGTATTGGAGTTGGGGATCATCGGTCATAGAATTTCAATCTTCGGCTCGAATCCTCATCGGGTGCCATGAATAACCCATTGTACTACCTTTGTTCTGCTAGAGAGTAGACCAGATAGGAGGTCATGTAAAACTTTGAGCTCTTCTTTACGTTCATAAACTACTCATGAAAGCAGTTGCTGATGATGCGTCCCTAGTAGAACGTAGCCTTTGTGGTGACATTATGGTGGCCATGGATGATCTGTTCAACAAAGTCTACCATCCATTCCTAGAAAAATGTGGTAGAAGGGAGGCCCATTACTCAGCTCAACAGGGTCACTAAGTCATGGTAGTCTTCATGGAAATCACTGCAAAAGAGTTCTTGGGGAACCTTCGCAATGTTGCCTCTTCTTTCCTTGAGCCAAAATTGGTTTATTAGCCTTTTGCAACCAACCAGGTTTGCATCCCAAGTCACCTTTCCTTTGTTCATGGTGGTCACCTCCATTTCGTCAAAGGTGGGAATGTGGAATATTTTCAGGATTCCTTGAGCTGACATATCAGCGAGGATATTCCTATCTGTTAATGATGGTTCTTGTCTCGAGTTGGTAGGCTTGTTGGCAGGGCATGACCAGCTCAGGGGAAATGAGAGATGGGGGGAAGCCTATAGTCTTTGCGATACTGCTCTGCCTGATCAATCTAGCATTGTTAGTCTTTGGATGAATTCTGACCCTTCGTTTGAATTCATCAATATCGACATGGCTGATATTGGTGTCCATGATTTCCTTCCAGTCAGTAACAATCTTTGATTGCAAAGGTTCTCCCTAGAACTAGAATTTCATTTGGCCTTTATCCTCCTTCCCATGAGGAGCCTTGCCTGATTTCTTTCCTTTGTCCTTCTCTACAGTTCCTCTCGAGGGTCCTGCTCTCGATTCCATATATCCTATAGACATGGACACAATGAGTACAATCATTTGTAGGAGGCATTGACATTAGCCAAAATCCCATTAGATAAATTTAATTCAGATACCACATGATTAATGAAGTTAAATCCTTTCCTTTTAGGTGTCGTTAACCATTTTCTTAAGGTATTTGGGACAATCTAGACCCAGGGGCGGAGTTCCCTGGCAAGAATTTTGTCTTGAAAGGGAGAATATGGCAGGGTGATCTGGATGGTTTCTTCTATCTTCACATTTTGATGATTCGAAAGGCTTGTGTCGAAAAGGGTTGAATTTGAGCACATGGGTTGGCATTATTTTTCAAATTTGAGGTCATTTAGGCCACTTGTGGGGCTCCTATAGGTTTGGGTCTAGAAAGCTGTTTGTAGTTTTCCATCTCCAATAGCCCCAAGGAGACGGAGTGTCGGGGTCAGAACTCCAGGGTCCGGGACTCGAAAGGCTAAAGGCTAGTTGTCAGTTCGAGCCCGGAGGGGCAGAAGGTTGCTCTGGATGTGCTATTTGAAATGGAAATCTGGACACAAAATTTTGGATGGAGCGGCCCAAAGGAGCATTCAGACAACATTGAACTTCGTTAGGTTTCCGAAGGTAATCGGTTGGTCGGACCTCGAGGCCCAGAAAGGTGTGGTGGTTTGGGTGCTTGCTCCACGGACAACAGTAGAGGGAATCTTGACGGGTAGGGTTCGAGATCATACCAACTCATAATCATGGACAGAGTCTCCGTTGGGGGCGGACCCGGGACCGAGGTCTATCAAGGGCAGACCCGAGATAGAAAGGGTTCCCAGAAGTCTGGGAGCCAGGGCCCAGGGTTCGGGAAGGTGGAAGCCTTCCGCCGCTTTGGAATGGCGAACAGCCAGTGGAAGTCTGGAAAGGGAAACCCAAAGGGTTAGGCCCGAAAGGCATGAACGCCCTATGCGAAGAACAACAATGATGACACGAAGTTCCAGATTGAACACAAGGGACCAACTTGAAAGTTCATCAGTATTTGAAAAGGTGGTTTTGCGAGACTCACTGTGGTCTATCAATTGAATTTATTTTAAACCCATCTTGTTCGTGATTTCAATATGCAAAATCATGAGAACTTCTTGGTGCAATGAATGACAAACCTACCTCGAAAGCCCGTGGTCAAAAAATGATGTACGATCAACACCGGGAGGCCCAACGATGATCTCAAGGGTGCAAGCAGCAACAATGGGTGCAAAGATCTCTTCTAGCAAGCATTTCGATCTCCTCTGCAATCTTGACGAATGAAAATGATAGGTTGCGGCCCAATACTTATACCCTGTTTTGCAATTAATGGCCTCATTTAATACCTGTATGGTTGGGCGGGAGTTGGTGAATTTGAAATCACGTGGCAGTGGGAGGACCAAGGTCTGAGGTCCGGAAGGGCGAAGTGAAAAGGTCATTCAAGATTTCCTTCCATAACGATGGCAAGAAGGGTGGAGTCCGGATGGCAAAACGTCGGCAGGGTCGGACTCGGGATGGGAGAAAACTTGTAAAGGTTTCATGCAAGCTGGGTGGCAGGAAGTCTCGGACTCGGGCCCGTGGACGGGGGTGAAACCGGGATGGAAGACCATCGGGGGTAGAGCCAAAGTAGAACTGGGATGGAAAACTAGTGGGGTGGGGCCGGGACAGAATCGGGATAGAAAACCATCGGGGACGGGGCCAGGATGGAACTGGGAACCCAAAAAAATTTCATGCAGTTAGAATGGATGGAGGTCCGGTCCCGATCCTGGCGGGAAACCTTGGCAGAGTTGGGGGCGGACCTGAGAGAAGAGCGCAACCGGCGAAAGAAGTGTTACGTTGTCAAAACCACCACAAGTCCGGGTCCGGGCCCAACTGGAACCAAAAGGTGGACTGGGAATCTATCGGATGCAAACTCGGAATGGGGGAGGAATCAGAAAAGTTTTCTAAGTAACTTGAGTGAGCGCACGTCTAGCCCTGGGCCCGACAGATTGCTAGCAGCTGAAAACTTCCAAGTAAAACCTAGAATTTCCCAAGACCTGGCCAAAGTGAAGTCGAAAAAACATGGTCAGTTTAAGATGGGACTTCAGGGTACACTGACCATCAGGGACACCAAAATGGGGCATGCAAAATGAGGCGGCGGCAAAAACGACCTGACAAGGCAAAAGAAAAGAGGGTCACCATTCTGAACAGGGCGTGTGTGTTGAGGGCACAACACAAACCTTATTTCAAGCATCGTTAGTTTTCTAGGTGCACCTCTATTTATCTCTAGTTCATTATTCTGATTTTGAGTTTCATTTCCCAGGTTACATAGTTACATTTTCATATCATTTCATTTCTTTCTTTCTAAGCCTTTGGTTAGTGGTGAACCCCCTCTTTCCTTTAATCACACCCAAGGAAACCATCCTAACCCTAGCCCATTCCTCAATCAATTCAATTGGTTGAGGGATCTTGGTTTCCTTTAATGAACTAGAGGAAATAGGTCCTTATCCCTTGTGTTCCATCTCCTAAAAGGTGGAGCACCCTATTTCCTTGTGTTCACTTTCCAATCATTTAGCCATGTATATCCAACTTATTTTCTCCATTCATTCCTTTTCCATTGCTCCTGTAGACACCTCAAATTTAACCTTATCCAACCAAACCCAATTTTAGCCTATCCTAAGCCATCAATTAAATAAATAGTTAATATTTTTTAATTATTTTACCCTTCGTTTGATCCCATTCAATAAATATTTATTATTTATTTATTTATTTAATTTCACATTCACAACTATCATTGTCCATTTAATCTTATCCCTTAAACTTGTTCACATGGATCATAATCTAAGATCACCATCATGTGACAAGTGTCCCTTTCACATGTCTAGCTAACTCCTTATTTGGATTCATTGAACCTAGAAACCTTCCCAAAAGTCAAACTAACTTTCCATCTCATCCATTCATTTCATATCTCATCTTTTAATCCTAGTTATTCACATTAAGATGTGCTAATCTATCCACCTTATCCCTCATATGACACTTTTCACATAACTACACCATTGAGCCTAACTCTAATCCTCATTCAATCTTAGTCATCCATCATCAATCTATCCTAGCCCTTGATTTTGCCTCTTGAGAATTCTATAAGTATCTAGAGGCCCTCATCCTTCATCATCCAAGTTTATTATTGTTACCCTTATGCTATTATTTTGTCATCTCATTATTGTAATCATACCAAGGTTATGATAGTTTATTGAGCAATCCACATCTCATCATGTAATCTAGAGTTCATCTCCACAAATGCTCTTCAATCAAGACCAATTTTAAAGTCCACAACTCTATTCACTCCATTTATAACTCTAAAATGTGATTATTATAACTACCCTATATTATGTTCATTTTTCATTGCATACTGAAAAGATGTTTAACTCAAAAAAAATTTGGAAATGCATTTTTTCTCTTAAATAAAATTTTCATTTCTTATTTATTTCATATCCTCTTTGCATTTTTTCTATATTCTAAAAAAAATCAATAATATTTTTTAACATGGAACACATTAGAAAATTGAATTTTTAAAATAATATTTTATTTGATTTATACACATCACCTTGTTTAAACATGAGTTTTAAAAAAAAATCTAACATCTATGAATTATAGATCTCACATACCTAAATTTATCTAGCTTAAACATTCTCATAAATATACAATATACAATGTTGAAATTAATTTATAAATAATATTTTACTATAATAATTTTTGAGAGCTAACATGAATCTATTAATAATATTCATCATAATCTTTGATTAAAAAATTACCTTCTAAAATATTCATAAAAATAAAATTGTATAATATATTATATTAATTTAAACACAACAATTTTATAATCATTGATTTATTTTTATTTTATTTTTACAAAACCCCATACATATATACATATTATATCAACACAAACACACCTCCAAAGGTCTCATTTGCTAATTTAATAAAATCTGACTGAGCTGAAAACTTTCCTAATCTTACTACTCTTACAATGCAAGCTTATTAAACACTCGTGGTTTTTTTATTTAAACAAGAAAAACAATCTAACTAAGATTTTATGTGGAAAGTTGCAACACAAATTTATAACTAGGTTGATGGGGAAATTAAACCATTTCGATCTCGCTCTCAGAGTGGGTACTTGAAATTATTTCTAGATAGAGAACCGTCTCATTACGACTATCCTCGCCGCATGTCACCAACCTATCAGTTTCTCTAAGCAACAAGAATACTGATACTTTGTCATATGGATGTTTCCTTGGAATATTGTCAAGGTTTTACCACACAATTTTTTTTCTTGTTTATTATTACAGTGTTATTCCATTTTATTATCTTTTTTATTTCTTTCCATCTAACTTAAATGTTGTAATTATTCAAGTTTGTGGGTTTTAAAATTTTGTTTCCACAACATCCAACATGATGTCAAAAAGGAGTCCATCACCATCCTTTTCCATACCCCAAAACTCCTCCCAAATGTTTTCGCCTTCACAGTCATCACCATCATCATCTACATCATCCTATAAGCAAATCTCGCTAACAAAGGATTCAAACGTTGCACTCTCACTCCCTCTCCCACTTGTATTTTTTTGCATTAAAATCTATGTTAATTTCATTTCTAAATTATATTTTTATAGTGGAACCCCCTATCATGAGTAACATGAATTTATCCCATAAAGCTTGAGAACTTGGTAGCACCTCTAATAAAATATACTACCCACTATGTGTTCTTCTTAATAGATTCCTTCTAGAATTCATCTCTACAAAATAGTCTTCAGGTAGGAGAGTAAAAATGATTCTACCAAACTTTCTCTCTTTAATTTATCACTAGATGTATTCTCCTTCCATAGACATTATACAATAACAATGCTCCATGCCTTTTAAAGTCCTAAATTGAAATAAGTGTGACTTCTTAGCATTTCCACTATCCACACCATCTTCATATTCATGGTTGACTATTCTTAATGTAGCCTACATTATTTTAAGATAATTTTTCAACTAGTATCTAAAGTTTCGAACCCCTTCTATAAATTAAGGGAAATTTAAGTGTTCATGGGCAACTGACTATATTAAATCTAATATCCATTGTTCCTTGGTTATTCTTATATGTAGTAGTAATATAATCATTTTTTAAAGTTAGAAGTAGAATGAAAGATGATAGACATGTGCTATGTATGTTAGGAAAATAAAGTTTACATTTAGTAAATCAGTTAATTGTTAGTTGTTAGTTTTAGGGAGTTATTCTCATAAGGGAATTTGGGTGGTTATTCTTGATAGAATGGAATGCTTTTTAAGCATTTACAATAAACATTGTAAATTTCTAGAAGAAATATAATATTTATTTTTATTGCTATTCAACAATGATATAATTTGTGCACCTTTCTTCCATCTTTCATTTTAAGAGTGGTATCAAAGAAAAAAGATCATGTTCTTATGAAATTAGGAATGGAGGGTAGATGTTGCAGTGCATTCAATAGGAGTGAGTGGAGAGGTGGTTGTATTGATCTAGTTAATGAATTTGCAACTACCAGTTTGAAGGAAAAAAACATTGAAAAAAGTCCCGTCACTTTTCTTTACAAATTCCCCAGCTGTTAGATCGAGCATTGATAAGCATTTTTTCTTTTATTGTTGACATTGATGTTAATGATTCCCTAAGAAAAATGCTCTTATTTAAAATTATTTCCTTCATCTATTTCGAGGAGACAAATCAAGCATCAAATCAGGGAAATTACTGGGCATTCTTCGTTGTTGGGTGTTAGACTTTGAATGCTTGTGAAAATTTTATATGCAACGCCTCTTTCTATTAATGTTGCACTAAAATTGGTTGCTAATGCTACACATAGGAGTGGTAGAAATAAACTAGAGCTAGAGAATGCTACATTTTTGTATAGTTGTCTATAATTCTCATTGACAGTAAAACGCTATTATTTTGAGATGCGTCCTCCTATTCCAATGTTGTAAGTCAATTTTGAAAACCTATTTTTCCTTAGTATCTACTTTTTAGAGCAAGAGAACATATAGTTACAAGCATTCAGTGCTATTTTTTAGAAATTATACATGTAAACTACAAAATCATCATATTGCAAAAGATTCAAATATATGGATATGTACACTTTTATGTATTTATTAATGATGCATTCAGATTCATTAATGTTGTATTTGATGACTAAGATCTCAAGGGGTTATATTAGAGGCTAGAGGAAATGGAAGCAAGAGGACATCTATCATCTCGAGCTAGCTTCTTGCAGAGATGATTCTTACATGAGAAGCAAATTTGTTTCCTCTCTAGTTATTTTAGGAGAAATATGGGGCATGTAGTGTTTTATGGATAATTAAGTTTGTCTCGATCCATAGTTTTGCAGAAGTGTTTTTTTGGATAACTGAGTAAGTCTCAATCCATAAATGGAGCATTGTTACTATGGATAATGGAGTTAGTCTCAATTCATAGTTGGAGGAATGTTACTATGGATAATGGAGTTAGTCTCGATTCATAGTTGGTTGGTGATTTTCTTGTGAACAGTTGAGTGTGTCTCGATTCATAGGTGAGCGTTGGAGAATCAAAACATTTATCCAAACATGAGGAGTTTGGATTGATGTTGATGTAGGGTTGGCTAATTAGGACATTCACCTAGACCAAGAAGTTTAGGTTGATGCTGATACAAAATTTTGGTTTTCTTTTTGTGATGTAAACCTTGAGGGGGGGTGTGTAGGAATTTAAGGTTTACATAAATCATTTTAAATTTTTTTTATTTTTTTCTATTATGTAAACTTTAAGGGGGGTTGTTAGGAAAATAAAGTTTACATTTAGTAAATCAATTAATTGTTAGTTGTTAGTTTTAGGGGGTTATTCCCGTAAGGGAATTTGGGTGGTTATTCATGGGAATGAAATGCTTTATAAGCATTCTCAATAAACATTGTAAATGATCCTGAAGAAATATAATATTTATTATTATTACTGCTCAACAATGATATAATCTGTGCAATTTTCTTTCCTTTCATTTTAACACCACATTCATTATTTATATACTATTTATTCATTATGATATTAAAAATACAAGCTAGAAGTACATAGGGCACACACTAAGCTTTGACTGCTTAGGTGGCAGTTGTGGGCCTTTCCTTTTGCCAACATCATTTCTATTTTGTTCTCATTTATGTTATTGTTTGAATTCAAACATAGCTTCTCGATGGATGTCTGTAAGCATTTGATTGCAACTTGGGGTAGTTTTTATTTCCCAACATTCTACTAGCTTGTGCCAAAATGGGAGCTTTAGAATAGTGTAAGGAGATCCATCAAAGAGTATTGGAAGGGAAATTATTGTTAGATATACAACATTTGGAAATGCTCTGTTAAACATGTATGCAAAATGTGGAAGCATAGGTAAGGCACATGAACTATTTGACAGGATTCATCAAAGAAATGTGGTCTCATCGAATGCTATGATTACAAGATATGCACAAAATGCATTTGTTGAAAAGCATTTAGAAACTTTCAACCAAATGCAATCTGTAGGTGTAAATCCAAACTTCACAACCGTTTCCAGCATCCTCATAGCTTGTATGAAAATGGGAGCTTTAGATCAGGTTGTGAACGTCCATTATTAGATGTTGTAGTTGCAAATTCCCTTGTAGACGTGTATGCAAAATGTGTAAGCATAGACAAGGCACATGAACTGTTTGACAAGAGGATATGCTAAATGTGGAAGCACAAACAAGGCACCTAAATTGTTTGATAGAATGCCTCCAAGAAATATATTCTCATCAAATGCCCTAATTGCAGGATTCTAACAAAATGGATTGAGGATCTCTTCTTAGAATGTCAAAACATCCACTATTGGATTGTAAAAGCTCATTAAAATTTTGAGAACCTTAAATATTTACAATTGTTTATCCAACACCATGAATCTAGTCTCAATATCATGAGTAATACCAAAGGAAGAAAATCCATGATGTATTCAAATCTTTTGAGAGGAAGAGTACTCACACTTACAAGAGCATTGTTGTCGACAATTGCTTCCATGCCTATTATGCTCTTATTTCAAATGTAATATTGTCCCATGGTCTTGGTCAGTTCCTTGTCACCAATGAGGGTATAGATATTACACACAAACATGGAAGAGATGTCAATGTTAACATTGTGTCAAATAAATCATTTGATGATATCCATATCAACCACTTCTAAAATGGCAGCCATGATATCACCACCTTGGAAGAAGAAACCTTTTCTCAATCTAGCTTCATTGATCTCCACAAGAATATTATGTAATACCCTTCTCCAAAAATAAGCTAATATACAATTATTAAAATAAATTATCAAACAATTTAAGATTTGCTTTATACTAGATTAATGACCATTTTTGCACTGACAATTAAATTACAAATCTTCACAGAATTTGACAAAACACCAATTGGTATAAGCTTTGTGTCTTCAGTACCCATTTACTCTTAAAAATCTCTGACCTCTTTGCTGATATTTAACTTCTTACTGAGCTAAAGGAACTTAAGCAAAACATAATACATGAAGTAAGAACTTTTGAAATCTCAATGGGATTCAAGAAAAGCGTAAAAATAAAATCAGAGTTAACCCAACTTAATTTTGATATACCGTGGGTAATTGTTTGAAGAGTACTTTGTATGTTATAAAACAGGGTTGGAAAAGCAATGCAAACTGACCCCATCGAAAGCATATTTTTGAGCTTATATGCAAATATAAGAGAAACCTATGATTTTCTATAATGCAAAATAAAAAATACAAATGAGCTTAAAGAGTATAAATAATCCAAATACATAGAAAGAATAGGCTGCGATCCTATAGGAGAACTTGGACACATGAAAATTGGATATGTGGCCATTCAACATCATAATCAGTATAGCTTCAATGGGCTCGAATGAAAGAATGAGTATCGAAACATCTAAAAGGATCAGTTACATATTCAACACATAACATATAAACTTAGCAAGTTATCAACGGCGTGTAAACTATGAATCATATTTGTTCTGCAATACACAAACAACTGATTAGAAGGAAGTTGTACATTGGAATGAGACCATTCTATTCTTACTCAATATTAAGCCGCGCACGACCCCCTTCTATGTCACACAGCTTAGAATTTAAATAAACCATGATGCCATTTAAACGAAGGCGACATTAACCGCATCAAGATTTCCTTATTATAGCGAGAGCATGTACAGAGGATATGGAATGAATAGCAGCATCATAAATCTCATCCGCAAAACAAGATCATGGACAAAAAAACATATTAAATTAGAATGAATCGATTTCATATCAGTGAGTTAGCAGTTTTCATTGATGGCGACTGCATTAAAGTGTTTCGCATATTCCAAACATACTCCAAAGCATGTGTTTAATGGGTGATATCTGAATATTGGTATCAGGTAAACTCACTGTCAGCAATTTATCGTTGGAAAATTCACCATCATCACAGCAATTGACCGTCAATGAAAATTAATTGCAAATTTTTAAATTTGTCATGCAGTGAATTGTTAGTAGTGAATGACGGTGAATTTTCCAAATTTTCCGATGGTATTTTCCTAAAGCCCCTAATATTATAACAAATCAATTACCATACCTTGGGGGAAAACTAGATTGGATTAAAATAACACTCGTATTGAGGAAAACGGTAAGCAACGGCTGCAACCAAAATTCCATTTTAACCTCAACAATTTCATATGAAAAAGTCGTTATCAAATTAGCAAGACTTTAAATCTAATTCTTTTCCAGCTTATCTTCCTTCTAAGACAACAGATACCTACCTGTTATTCTGAAAAGGAAGTTCTAATTCTGCCGTGAACAACGATAAAACTTTTTCTGCTCATCACAGAGGGTGGTGATAAAAACTCGGGAATGTTTATACAATTGCTACGCATGTAACAAGAAATTATATCAACAGCAATTATTTATGAAGGAAAGAATAAACGTATTGCCTAAGACAGCAGATTATTGGCCGCGTACTCTTTATGGAGGACGACAAAGGCAATTTTGAATACACAATATTGCTTTTACAATGCTATTGTCGGTTTATTCCTGCCCTGTGAAATTAAAATAAGAGTTGTCAGACAATAATATTTTTAATATAAATACCCTTGTATCATAGCATATGTTTTATAATAAATTCCAATCAAAGTTCCGATGCATGAGAGAATAACCAAGATGTTACAACTTAATAAATGGTGTTACCTTGTTTAGAGCAAACTATAGACTTTGGAATACAATTCTGCAATCACACAAAATTTCAACACAGCAACAGCAAAACAAAATATACAAATTCTTGCAAAATGAGTATTTTACTTGAATATAATGCTTGGTCACTGATAGATTTCACTTGCTGTCTATCAAGAACCTTTTGTTCAATCTACAATGCTTGATGAAATTAAATAAACATATTTATTCATCATACAAAAGAATCTTCATATACCCAACTCTTCTTCAACATATATAAATCATTCACTAAAACCAACAATACCAAATAGGGCAGTCCAGTCCTGCTCTCCTCCCAATCATACGACTTATGAGTCCACCCCTAAGCAAGAGACAAACTCTAAATGCTAGTACAAATTATAATAAAAAAAAAAAGACATAAACATGAACTTACACACAAAGAATTCGGTCACGAAATTCTTGTAAAGGGGAAGAAGGGGGATTCCCTTCCCTCTTAGGGAACAAAAAACAATCATACAACTCTTTTCACAACACATAACCACCACCATCCACCCAACAATCTCCACACACAACCACCACCATCCCTCCAACAATTTCCACATTCAACCACCACCGTACAACCTTCCATTATCCGACCCACCTCCAATCATTGCAACAAACCAAACTACCATTCATGGCTCTCCAAATTCATACGCAACTCCATACTTCCCATGTTTGATCAAAAATCCCCAAGAGAGGCTCTACGCCCTCCTCAACCCCAAACAAAGGAGGCTCTCAGCCCTCAAACGAGATTCACTCCTTATACACACCCAAACCCACTATTACTACACAAAACAATAGAAAACAATAATTTTTCCAACCATTTAATCAAGAATTCAATAACACACAAAAATTACCAATGCAATTCCAACATACCTTGATTGTCCAAGCTTCCCGAGTTTATTTTTTCAACCAATACCATCCTACAACCAATTCATTCCAGCCATTCCCCTTCCACCCAAAAACAAATAATAAATAAAGAAAGAGAAAAATCTACAACACTTCCCTTTCCTCTTACCCTCAACCATTCAAATTTCCCTCATTAAAATCAAATAACTCTCAACTCTTCAATTTCGCTCAATACAATATCCAAATAAAAGGATAATTCAATGAAAACACATTTCCCCTTCGCACATAAAAATCAAATTGCATTCCAACATTAAATTCCGTTAACTAATTTTAAAAAAATAACAAACATTCAGCATTTGGACTTTGTCATCCATACTTAAGGACCTGGACTTCCCACCTGCAACATCTTATTAAATGCGTTAGTACTTTTAGAAAATTATAATTCAAAACATTAAATATAACATTAAAATTTTCTAACATCAAATAATTATAAGATCTATTATAATAATATAAAAATATTTATTTTTTTATGAAAATTAAACATTTATCAAAAATGCATTATGATCAAATTATCTTATTAAATGAACATGTTATTTTATTTATAAGAAAATAAATATTAGCTATCCCTCACATATTATATTTGGTAGTTATTTATTTATTTGTTATATATTTATTTATGTTTGATAGTATGATATTATGTTTTTGAGGTGAGGTATTAGAAATAAATATTAATTTTGGCCTACTAAGATAATATTGTAATAAAAAATTTCCCTACATTAATATAGAGTGTATGAGAACATTGTTAAATTCATATAATGTGGTGGCTTTTGACTATTGTGCTAAATTTCCATGGAGTGGTATTTTGGTGTAATTTATATTTTTATTCTTTGGATGGTCTATAGTTTAATGACCACCATGACAATCAAGCATCAAAATTAGAAGAAAATGTATCCTTTAAGAAGAGCTCAACTCATGGATAAGAGATTTATTTAAATCTTCACTTGTAATGAAATAGTTATCTTAGGGGTTTTTAAGTTAGTATTGGGTGACATCCCCTACATTATAAGGTTGGCATAATGGATGATTTCATAGTGATTGGTAGTAGCTATCTCCAATGTCTTAGAGTTTCCCACACCTTTCAAGGACATGGAGATGTTGAAGTTCAAGGGAGAGGTGATGATAAATGTGGAATAAAATTATTAGTCATAGTGTTAAGAACATTCATTCAATTCCTTTAGGATTTATGCCTATGGACAATGAAGAATTGAAGCTAGTGAATTGTAAGTTGCTATTTATTCATGATTTTTGTGTATATGTAGGGAAGTTGTTGACAACTTTCATGGTGATTCATAGTGTCACCTAGAGGTCTCGAGAAACTTCACAATTTATTCTAATATTTTTCTGAAAATAAGATCCATAGAGCTTAGCATAGGAAGGATTTATTTCATGAAATAGGTTCTCATCACTTGATCCCATAGTTGGTAGTCTTTTAAGGGATGTAAAGTAGAACCCTAATGCAATAGAGGTTAAATATCTAGTGAATTGTAATATGGTTGAGAATTCAAGATTTTGGCATTAAGGAGTTTGTTGACTCCCTTGCTATTTATGATGTTGGTTATGGTTTTGGTGTTTGTAGGGAGTGGCATTTATAATTTTATATATCTACATTCACTTTTTTTTTCTTTATATGTTTATAATGGTAATTTAATGTTCCTTCAGGTTTTTGTATAGGTGCTTTATAGTTGACTATTATGGTGATTTCTTCTCTATGGATGTAATCTTTATATTATTCCTTTTTTGGGAAAAGTCCCACATAGAATATCCAAACAATCAATCTATAAAAAGATAACACTAAAGAAATAAATTCAATCCTATCCTCTATTTATAATTACAAAATTTGAGATAAATGATCAATTAGGAGAATTAAGACATAATACTCAATCATGAAATATGGGATACACATTAATGGGCTCTTATAAAATTCACTATCATGACAAATTCACCTCAAGGAAAATTCACCACCAACAAGTCACTGTAGTGGGAGATTAAATGCATTAACATGTTTTAATATATATTTCCAAAACTTTGAATTCTTTTTTTTGCAAAAGAATAATTTGATTTATGAGAAAAAAAATGATAATAAAAATGCAGTGAAAATTATTCTTTTGCAAAAAAAATTCAAAGTTTTGGAAAGATATTAAAAATTATTTTTGCGATTAATTTTTCGTGGCGGTGAATTGTTGATGGTGAATTTTCCTTGAGGTGAATTTTTCATGGTGGTGAATTTTCACGTGGTGAATTATTGGTGCTGAATTTTTCGACGGTGAATTACTGGAAATGATTTTTCCTATTGCCACATTAATGACATTAAACATTGACTAAACCAAGTTTGGGATCTTGAATGGACATTCTAAGTAGGAGATCCATATCCTCAAACCCATCACTTTATGAAGAAACTAATCAAGGATTTATGATCATGGGTGAAATTCCAAAATTTTGTCACACTTTATGATAGTTTTTTTTAAATCATACAAAATTATACATCATTCTAACACAACATTTATGTGACTTAACTAGTTCCAACTCAAAAATATTACATTGGAATATTATTGGCAAGAAACTGAAAACTATCAACACACATTCTACATACGAAATAGACGTTTAAAAGATATCTCTCAACATATTTTATATAAATTATTTTGAAGATATATATACTAATTACATAATCCCATACATATATATACCACCTCCAAAGGTCTTACTAAAAACTTTCCTAATCTAACTACTCTTATAATGTAAGCCTATTCAACACTCATGGTTTTTTTATTTACATAGGCAAAGCATTCTAAGATTAGATGAGGAAAACCACAACAAAAATTTATAAGTGGGTTGATCAGGAAATTAAATCATTTATTTCTTGCTCTGAGTGGGTACTTAAAATTTGCTCATGGATACAAAACTGTCTCATTGCAATTCTCCCAACTGCATGCCACTAACCTCTCAAACACTTCTCTCATAGAAGGTTGTTGATTTGACACTCTGTTAGTACAAACCAAACACACATGTAATATATGCATAACATTTGTTCTATGAAATTATCTTTGACTATGCGTCCATTCAACACTTTCATCCATGTTGCACTTACATATTATCTTGTGTACCCAGTCCATGGTCTACATGTCTCCATAATCTGTCTCACCCATAGCTTTCATATCGCTAACAAGCTATATGAATTAGGTAATCGACTCCAAAATAGGGAGAGATCTTAGGTAAGGGAGGTAGGGTTTGACTAGTAATTTTCTTGACCTCAAATGGGAGGTGCGAATGGGAGTGAGACTTAACCATCCATGAGGGGAAGGGATTGGTGTATAAGGGGGATCCAAATTAATTCATTGATCTTTATAAGATACCACCTTCTCTGGTATATTTAAAATATTAGTGTATGAGGGGGAAGATAATAGATGAAAACAAGATCAAACTATAATTGAAATTAGGATCTAAGCTAAGATCAAACACAAAAAATCTAAAATCTAATCCTACACATACGAAATGAAACTAAGCTAATTGAACATTCATTAAGAAACCTATGATTACCAAAATGGATGCAAGAAATAAGCACAACTTTACCATCCCATAGCAGAGTGTATTCACTTGATGTTGGATTGTTCTTGTCACTGCGAAGCCTCCAAAGTTTGTATGCAAAAGTTTGATGAATGATGTTTGGTTTATCAAAATAGGTTGAAGCTCTATCAATGGTGATTGTGATAGCACTTCATTGCAAAAAGTACATTGATTCTCTGATCCTTATTTGTGAGGAGAGAGGTTTGTTATATAGGAAATGAGATTTTGAATCAACGATTAAGATCGCGTTGGAGAAAATCCAGATCAATGGTCAAAATGTGTTGAGAGGATTTAGACATTAGAAGATTGTGCAAAGTTGATTGCACAATTTGGGTGATTGAGGAATAGATTGGCTAGTTAGGAATTAGATTGATCAGTTAGGATTTGATTGATCAGTTAGGGTTTATTTAGGAATTAGATGGTTGAGTTAGCAAAATTAGATTGCTTAGTTATCAACCCATGATTTTCTTAATTAGAAAGTGGGTGAGGAATATGAATTAATTGATTTAATTAATTAATTATTTTTTGTGTTGAACATGCAAATCAAGTTTGACTTTTGCAAATAGAGTTGCATTAGTTTGATTTGATTTTTGATAAATGATTTGAGTAGTTTGATTTAATTATTCAAATTTTGAGGCAAAGTGAGTTAATTAAATTATTATGATTTAATAATTTAATCAACTTAGGGGATAATGCATGGAGAGATAATGAGAATATTAACTAAATAGATATTTTAGTCAACTAGAAGAAAGTATTTGTTATGTTTGAGGAGATTGTGCATGAAGAGATAATGAGCCAGTTAACTAAATAGATATTTTAGTCAATTGATTTAGAAGAGCTAGTTAAGTTTTTGAGGGAAATGAATTAATTAATATCAAGAGGAATGTGCACATGTGAATTTGACTCTAATAAATGAAATTTATTTATTGAAGTGATTATGTTGAATGAATTAAATAATTTATAGATAATTTAATTTAATTATTTAATTTGGAAAGGGGAAAGTTGTGTAATTAAATAATTACTGATAATCATTTAATTAAATTAGAAGTATAGGTGGGGTTAAATAATTAAAATAATTATTTAATGTAGAAGTTGAAAGAGGATTAAATGAAGAGTTAACTAAATATATTATTTAGTCAACTAAGAGAAAGTGATCGTTATATTTAAGGGAATAATGCATTGAGAGATAATTGAATAGTTAACTAAATAGATTGTTTAGTTAACTAAAAGAAGAACTAGTCCATGTGGGGAAGATAATTAATTTAATTAATTAATTAATTTTAAGAGGAACGTGCATGATGAATTGTTTTTAATAAATAAAAAAATATTTATTAAAGGGATGATGTTGAATGAATTAAATAATTTAATTTAGTTACTTAATTTGGAAAAGGTGGGATTAACTAATTGAAATAATTATTTAATATAGAAGTTGAAAAAGGATTAAATAATATTTAATATTATTCAATATATGAGGGGAGATTGATTGATTTAATTAATCAATTCTTTTTGGAGGGAAAGTGAGTTAATTAAATTATTAGGATTTAATAATTTAATCAACTTAGGGGAATAAAGCTAATTAGTGACATAATTAAATAATTGGCATTATCTAATTAATTAGGAAGAATAAAGCTAGATTAGGACTATATTTTTTTTTAGACTGCATGAATTGGGTAGCACGACCCCCTATAAATTGCAGTGCATCTAGTAAACTTTTTAACGTGACCGGCGGTGCTAGCGCGACATGACCTCCGACACCACGGGCGTGGGGGAGACTAGACCTTGTGACCAACCTCCTACAACAGGAAAGATTTAGCCAACCGAGCTAGGGCCCCAACCCCTAGATTAGGACTATATTAAATAAATGAAATTTATTTAATTTTTCAAATTTGATGAAAATGTGAATTAATTAAATAATGTTGTATTATTCAATTAATAACATAAATTAGGTTTTTAATATTTTATTAAATAATTGAAATTTATTTAATTGGTCAAAAATGATGAAAAATTGAATTAATTAAATAATGTATTATTATTTAATCAATAGAGGAAATTAGGGTTTTGCTTGATGTAAATGATGAATATTAGTGTTAAAATGATAGTTCGTGGGCTAGGACAATTTTAGGTGTCTACATTTTGCCCCTCTTTGAGACAAAGTATTGGTTGCTTTGTTTCAAAGAACACTGCCCTGGTATGCCCCAAGCACAAGAGTTTCCCTAGTATGCCCTAGTATGGATAGCTTGGTGCCCCCTCAAAAAATTTGGTAAAAATTTTGGATAATGAATTAAATTTTCTGATAAGCTAATCTGATGTGTTAAGGACTAACAAAAGAAATGGTGAGAACAAGAAAATGTTAATAAGAAATGAAGAATAGTTGATGTTGTTAGTAGTGATGAGTATTGCTTTCACTTTTCTTGGAGGCTTCACTGTAGTACCCCTCCGTTTATGCTATGCTTTCTGTTGATACTTTCTCATGTTGTTAGACTTATGTTGTTTTGTTGGATATTTGGATCGCTGATTTTGAGCGATGATGGATTATTGTATGACATGATGATACTCTGTGTGATGTTTATTGTTTTCAGACTTGATGTGATTTAGTGTAGATGTTCATTTTCAGTTGATATTGCTATGCACATGTTTATGATGGACTAACAATATTTATTGAGTCAGTCTTCAGTGAGTGTATTGGTGTGGAGAACAGAATCGCATCACTCGCTTGCGAGTGCCCTGCGATATCTGTGACTTTCTCCGCACGGTGAGCCTGTTTACTGCTTTATATATATATACATGCATGTACATTGTTTGCTTGGTTGTAGGATTTGCAGGTACATGACACCGACTCCACCTGTGTAATCAGGTCTGAGCGTGTCAAGACTCAACGGAATTGTTGAAAGGGAGATAGTAGTTAGGTTAATCCTAGTCCGGCCTTTAACCCTAGTATTAGTACAATTTTAGTTTTCAGTTTTGAGTCGTAGGTTGCTATGTGTTTCTGTTGGTTAAATCGTTCTTAAAAAAGGTAAATTTGTTTATGTTTAATATTGGTTATTGTGTTTTATTTATTGTTATTAAAATTAATATTTAAATATAATTGAAATTTATTTATTTAATTATTTAATACATTAGTTAGTTTAATTAGTTAAATAGCTAATCTTTAAAAGGATTTAACTATTTAATTAAATAAATTAATTAATCAGATTAAATTATTAAATGCATAAATTATATTGTGTTTAAATAGATTAGAAAAATTAGAAAATAAATTGAAATAATTTGCATGTGAATTAAATTGTGTTTGGAAATTTATTTTTAGTGTTTAAATTAAATAAATAAGTTAATTGCATGTGATTTAAAAATTAGAGTTTTAAAATTTAAATTTAAATTAATTAGATAAATTGCATGCAAAATTTGAATGGCAAAACTGCCGAGAGGTGGAGAAGATATTTTCTCAACAACCTCTCGACATGTGGGTGAGTGCCATAATTGCAAAAAGTTTGTTGAAAACTTTCACAGAGGTTATTGAGGATCTCGGGGATTTTGCACGGGGTTATTCGATTGCCTCAGGGAAAATTTTTCTGAGCACTGGCAAAATCATTCTCTGTGTGTAAAAAAAATTGGGAATTCTTAAGAATTGGTATTCCTCTCTGTTGGGGATTGTTATTTTCTTTGTGGAAGATTTATCAAAGGATCTTGGTGGTTGGTGAATCTGGAATTGGTTTCTCGGAGAGGATTGGGAAGCTACAGGAAAAGAGGCTTCAAAGGCTTCAGAGATTTTCATCTTCAATTAGCAAGGAAATTCAGGTATTCCTCTTTAAAGTTTATTTTTGTTTAATTGGAAAGGAAAACATCTGAAGATATTTTGTGAAAAGAATTTAGACTATTGTGTGAAATTTTAATGGCTTTAGAAAGCCTTGGTTTAAAAAAAATTCATTGTTGAAATTTTGTATCTCTTTTCAGAGAAAATTGTCTTTACTGTGAAATAAGTTTTAAATATTGTTATTTTGGGAAGAATTTTTGTATTTGTTAAATCTGGTTAATCATGGGAGGGTTTGTTATTTTTCAGTCTGTAGAAAATTTACCAGAAAATTAATTTATCAAATGCAAAATTTGTAGAAGTCTGTAAAATTTTCCCCAATTATTATCTGTGAAACCCCCAGAAAATTTATTTTATTCTTTATTTAAATTCCTATAAGAATATAATATTCTTATATGTAAATTTAACTGTGAAATTTTATAGTGAAAATAATTGTGAAATCACTGTGTTAAATTTTTACCAGACGAATTTATTTCCGTCAGTACGGAAATCGCCGAAATGTTTTCATTAAAAAAATTTCGTTTGAATTTATATGTTTCGGAGTTTTAATTTTATTTTTTAAAAAAAAATTAACACATACAGGGGAGGGCCGAACCCTCCCCAAATGTGCAGTGGTGGGCACAGCCCACCAAGGCTGCGCACAACAGCCGGGCTGCTGGGCGCAGCTCTGGGAAGGCTGCGCCCTTTCCATGGGAAGGCCGCGGGCCTTACCCTGTATGTAGGGTAAAAACTTCAAACAAAAAAATTCTCGAGCTTTTTATTTAATACGATTTCTTTAATGCGTGTTTATTATTAAAATTTCGTAATTCTTTTCTTAATATTTTGTATATATATATTCTATTTATAATATATTATTAATAATATATTATTAGATATATATATATATATATGATATTTTAGATATATATATATATATATATATATATATATATATATATATATATATATATATATATATATATATATATATATATATATATATATATATATATATATATTTTTTGTTCTGAGAATTTTTAAATGATTATTTATGTTGGATAAATTTTAAAAAGGTATAATAAAAGATTTTCATTTAATTTAACAGTAAGAAATTATTTGAAATTCGATAATTAATTCCTTATGTGATTTATAGAAAATGTAACAGATTGGGAGAAATAAGTTCTTTAATTAAAGTAGAATTTGTAATTGCGTTATTCTCAAACTGTTTTATGTGGATTTAATATATATCCGAAAAGTAGGCAATTATTTCTTCTGATTTGGTTATAAATATGTAAATTTTTGGGTAAGTGGGAAAAGTTTCAAAATAATCAAGTCTTCCAGATCAACTGGTAAATTGGGAATTTGTACTTGTTAAGTTTAAATTACTTGTGTAGTTTAGGGATGTGTACATGGTTTTTGCTTGGTGTGTAACACCTGTGTTATGATCATTAATTGTTGTTCGTTTGATCATGTTTGGTCTTTTTAGAGATTTTGGTTATATGTACACTTTGTATACCCTAGAAGGAAAAACATAGATTCCCGTGTTATGATTAGGGGAGTGGCTAATTGTAAGGGCCGACACACAAAGTGGTGTCAGGGTAACTTACAATTAGTTAAGTAATTTAGTGATAATTAAATGACACATTAGTTAGAGATTTAAAATTGTAACAAGATATGCATGCCTCGCTTTTGACTCATAAGCTTCTATAGTTATGAGTATAAGTCGAGAAGGCTTGGAATGGCAAATCAATGTCTCGTTTTCTTAAGGGACATTTGATTCCGCAACTGCATGCAATAGGGGCCGGGTTTCGTAAGAGGTTACCAGGGTAACCCAAGGATTGGGGGCCGGAACCTAGGAAGAAACACCAGGGTAACCATTGCATCGTTGTGATGACACTCCACCTAGAATAACAGTTAATCCTTGTGGTTGTGTTTCAAATTAATTGTCAAATCTGGAAGCAATGTAACCAATAGTGTGTATGTACTAGTGTCTAGGGTTAGTAGATTTGGTCTAGGTAGCCTTATTACTATCTCCTAGCACGGGGGGTGGACCTACGGGTACCACATGGTTGGGTGGAACGTGCACCTTACTCCGTTGGGTCCCCAGTATGTTCGTTGCATTGAGCGCTTCAAGGATGGAGAGCTCGTATATGGACTTCTTTTATTCTTCATCATTGTATATTGTAACTTGTAATGTAAAAACATCCCTCAATTGTATAAGAGGAGATCAATTGTAAAATTGTAACTGTTATTTGAACTATCTCATCAGATGGATGAGCAATGTAACATCTTATCAATGCAATGTATGGAAACGTATTTGTACCTTATTATATCTTTTATGAGAATTTAAATGATTATGCAATGTTTACTTTATGTTATGTTTTTAATTGGGAGCAATACGAAATACTTAAGTCGCTTATGGAAAACTTAAAGTAGTGTAACGTCGTTGTAACCTAAGAATGTATGCAACTAATTAACATATTATTAACACTTTAAAAAAAAATTTATTACACTTTTATATCACTTTTGCAACATTCTTAGGTTATTTAGACGGGGCATTACATTCACAATTTTTGAATGATCCTGTTTGATGTAGCAAACAGATACAATGCACCAGGGTATTAATGACCAAGGTGACTTTGTATCCATTGCATGGAATTTGACTCAACAAACAAAATTTTATTTTCACTCATACAAGACATACGATTTTTTTTTTAAAGTATAGGGTTGGGTTGCATTAAAAACATTTCAAACTAGTCACACAAAGAGGTGTAGAATACCTAACATGCAACTACTTCACAAACTATTTTAATACAACTTTTCTACACTCAATAAAGCAAGTATTTTCCATGGAAATATTACAAAAATATCTTACAAACAACAAATCAAAATGATGCTCAATTGCCTCCATTCCTTATTCTCTAAATCCTTATGGACATCCTTGAGAGATCCTGAGAATGAGTCAATAAAATAAATCATAAAAATAAGATTAAAAAAAATAAAATAATGTTGCTATATGACTTACCATATCTATTTGGGGTGGGTCTATTATCCAATGTTGATCATGTCTATTGTAGGAACAGATCCATTAAGGCATATCTCAGGATTTTGTTGGTACGTTGTCAAACAATATGTAGGTAATACTCTAGTAGTTGTTCACGTCTATTTGTAATCCAATCTATGTGATTGTTTGCTTGAAAGTTCTAGCTTTTGGTGTTTTCTTTGTTTGTTTGTTTGTTTTGTTAAAGGGTGAGTGTGACGATTTTTTTATTATAGATGAAATGTTTATTATGGATTTGTGATGATAGGGAACTTGGGATCTTTTGATTTTATGAGTTTTATGATGTTTTTTTTGTTTTTTAGGGGACTAACCTCGGACGTCGAGGGCTCATCAAAGATAAGCCTTGCCTATGTTGTACATGTAGAGGCTCGTAGTTCACTTGGTTTAAGTGTTTTTTACCTTTTTTGTTTTGTGAATGTTTTTGGATTTTGTATTTTTGACTTTTTTTTTTTGGATTTTGAATTTTTGACTAAGTTGAAATAAAGCATGTTGGAAACCTAAGGGGACTGACCTAGGGTCTTGGGGGCTTTCTATCCTTGCCTACTTTTTACACATAGAGACCATGTAGTTTGATCGTTTGACTCAAAACATAAACTTTTTTGGATAAACAACTTTGATAATCTAGATTGTTATTCCACTTCTGTGTCTAAAGGATATGTTGTAGGAAATCGACTTGAACTAGTTACATGAGGTTCAAGCAAATGTTGATATCTTAGAATGTTTGAGTGAAGCAATAACCCAATGTTGTTGTTTTTGTTTTTGGTGTTTTTCAAATGTTTTTGACTTTTGTTGTTTTCTAGATGTTTTTGATCTTTTGTTTTTTTTTTATGTTTTTGATTTGTTTTCATTTTTTGACCATGATAGGACATTCAAAGATCTAATCCACTACTAGCTTTAGGAAGTTTTCCCTAGTTGTAAACAAGACTACCTTCCCTAATCAGTGACAAGCCATGGTTGGATACACTGTTTTATTATGAAATGAATGGGTGGATGTCGTGAATAGCACCGATAGATAATAATGCAAGTTTTATTCAAACATAGTGTCTGTTTGCCATGTTTTCACTATGGTACCTATTATAGGAGTAGCATAAAGTGGTTTTCAATCAGAGAAAATTTTGTTTCTATTTACTATTTTTCTTTCTTTTTTTAGTTTTTTATTTTTGTACTTTCTTATCTTTTTCTATTTTTTTTTATTTTTACCCTTTTTCCTAGGGTATTTTGATGCGTTTTATGTGTAGAAATTTTTGAGGTGGCTATTTTTCAGTGGTTTGGCTAAAGGTTATGTTTCAAGAGTAGCCAATTGATAAGCCCCAGAGACATAGCTTGCTATGATACAAAAAAACCTAACCAATTGGGTTCAAATTATCCTTTGCCATCCTGATTTAGTTGTACCTTTTGATTCTCTTTGAGGACTAATTCACCAACTTGAAAGTTCATGTCCTTGATCTTTTTGTCATAGTTTTATTTGAGCCGATTTTGATAAACCTGTAGATGTTTTAACACACTCAAACACCTTTCATCTAGGAGTTCTAATTCATTTAGGTTGGATACCTTGTATTCTTCATTGTTGACCATTCCTTTTAATGAAACTTGCAACGAAGGGATTTCAACCTCAATAGGAAAGATGGCCTGTGATCCGTAGACCAAGGAGAATGGTGTGGCACCAGTAGGTGTGTGAATGCTAGTTCAATAGGCCCATAAAGCTGGGTTTAGCTACAAATTCCAATCATGGTTGACTTCATTAATAGTCTTTTTGAGTATTTTTAGTATGGTTTTGTTAGCTGTCAACAAAATAGAAACTATTT
Organism: Sequoia sempervirens; assembly: GCA_007258455.2. Taxonomy (NCBI): domain Eukaryota; kingdom Viridiplantae; phylum Streptophyta; class Pinopsida; order Cupressales; family Cupressaceae; genus Sequoia; species Sequoia sempervirens. The sequence continues at coordinate 328,551,148 of VDFB02271358.1, read as the reverse complement.
TGCATTCTTTTTATACACCAAAATTAAAGTTCCTAATTATGAAAACATGAAATGTGTTCATTTTTAGAACCCAAAATTGAAGTGTTTTTGTTCTTTTTATGAGCACCAAACAAAAGTTCCTAACTTAGAAAGCTTAAAATTGGTTCATTTTAACAACACCAAAATCAAATGTGAGTTTGTGTTGTTCATTTTAGTGCACCAAATGAAAGTTCCTAACTTAGAAAAGCTTAAAATTTGTTCAAATTTAATAGCACCAAAACTAAATGTGGGTTTGTTGTTTGTTCATTTTAGAGCACCAAATGAAAGTTCCTAACTTAGAAAGCTTAAAATTAGTTCATTTTTACAACACCAAAATCAAATGTGAGTTTTTGTTGTTCATTTTAGTGCACCAAATGAAATTTTTCCTAAGTTAATAAAAAAGTATTTGTGGATTTGAAAATCTTGGATCGATCATCTTCCCTGCACAAAACAAGTTAACATGTTTCAAATTCTGCATAAAAAACCCATTAGTACATTCAAAATAAACAAACGTTCGCAAGGAGGTTCATTACAATAGTGCATGATCCATGCACTTGATTTCTAGAGAAAATGTTAAAAAAAAATGCAACTGCTCAAAACAAATTGCAAATGCTCAGTTCCAGAAATAAATGCTCAAATCCCTATGTAGATGATAACCCATAAATAAGAAAATACATGGTTTTTGGTGCAATTGCGAGGTTCTTAGTGCAAAATCAAGCTTGTTGCAAATTGCAGATGCTTAGAAATCTTGATATTCAAATGTGAGGCTTTGCTGCCTAGGTAATGTGTGAAACTTCTCCTGAAAGCTCTTGAAACCCTGTAACTTCAATTTAGCTCATAAACAACATTAGAAAGGGGAACCTAGGTCCCACTAGGCATGCTAGAATGTATGAGGGGGAAGATGATAGATGAAAGCAAAATCAAGCTATAATTGAAATTAGGATCTAAGCTAAGATCAAACACATAAAATCTAAAATATAATCCTACACATACGAAATGAAACTAAGTTAATTGAACTTACATTAAGAAACCTATGATTACCAAAATGAATGCAAGAAATAAGAAAATATTTACCATCCCATAGAAAAGTGCATTCGCTTGATGTTGGATTGTTCTTGTTGTTGAAAAATGAGGTGTTTTCTTAGCTTAATGCTCTGTAAAACTTCAAAATTGTTGTTCTAAGTAAGTATTTTCTTTGTTACATAAATTCTTTGTGGATGATTATCTTGATTAATCTATTTTACTGTTGTAGAATGTAGAGAGAATTATTTAGAAGAACTATACAGGATAATAGAAGGATCACACAAGATATACCGTGGAGAAACCCTTTCGGGAAAAAACTCCACCAAGAATTATTCTATTATTCAAACTTTGAATTACAATAGCTCCAATTCTTGCTTGAGAATGCTTCTTCTATCTTTACCAATCTTCTTCACACCTGCAATAACCAATCTCAAAACTCTATTCAACTTGAATGAGATATATTGACAATATGCAACCTTGTAATCTCCAAATGGTGATAATTACAATTCATAATCTCAAGCCCTTGAAAAGGTACACCATATTACTTCAGGTAGAGTTATTTAGTGAAGACTAAAGCTTACAACATGTGCATCATGCATTTGGGTGTCCCAAACTGAAGCTACAACTTCTCCTTCACTTCGGTGATAATTCCAAAGCTATTCCTCAAAGATGGCGCCCACAATTAAAGCTACTTAACTGAGCCATCAGAAATATCTTATCATACATTGGAGTTAATTCCAATAAAGCATCTTTGCCCAAGTTAGCTTCAAGTGTTTTATTGTTAACTGAAACATTTACTCAACACCATTCCCAAAGAATGGTCATCCCTTGTTAAAGGTAGTCCTTGTTATCGGTCATACAACTCAATGTTATTAGCCATGCATTACAAGTTAACTGAAGCTAACTACATGCAACTAATATGCATGCAACTGAAGATAACTGAACTGAATCTGAACTGAACTGAACTGAACTGAACTGAACTGAACTAAACTGATTCTGAACTGAACTGAACTGAACTAAACTGAACTGAACTGATCTGTGAACTTAACTGAACTTTGTTAACTCCTGAAGGTGCATTCATTGTTACTCTGTATAGTTAACTGGACTCAAGGTGAATTTCACCTTTCCATGTGTGCACCCACATGCTCCTATTATTTAGGAATAAATAAAAATGTCAATTTCATGATTTATTTCATCCAAATATTAATCTCATCCTAATCTTAGTGTTGTTGAACACATTCCAATAATCTAGGAGATACATGAAATAATTAATGTTTAGGATTTGCAATTAAATGGCATCCTATTTCCAACATTCTCCCACTTGACATTATACATTTCAATTATTCTAAACAAGGAATAATAAAACAAGTACAAGACTCAAAGCCAATGGCCTTCTTGCACCAACTAATCAATCCATGCTAACTTCAAATGCAACCTGCATAATCATGAAGCTTCCAAGCAAATGATTAAAACTAAGAGAACTTATATGTATGGTTTCATAAGATAATCTGGAACATTAATTAAAGTGTTAACTTTCTCAATTAATACCTTCCCATTATCAACCAAACCATTACCTTTCCCAAGCCTCTATAACCAAACCACCTCTTTAGAGGCATGCTAAACCACTAAGTGTGTTGAATTCACATTCAACCAAGGTGTAGACTCCTCGGTCTTTTCTGTTGAAAATTTTTTCTCACAAGTAACCATTCCAACAAATGTCTCTTACCACAAGAGAATTCCAGCCTCACCTATTTCTCCAAGTATCCATGAGGACTTGTAACCAACCAATCCATGCTAAACTCCAAATGCAACACAACACTTTCATTAAGTAGACAAGCAAATGATTAATGTACCCAAAACTTTAAGAGAACTACACAAGATCATTGTCAAAACTCCAATCATGAATCAAGAACATAAACATGACATCCATGATCTAACCATCTCCTCTTAGGAGATCACATGCATCATAACATACCTATACATCTTAGTCTCAAGAGAACCATGTAAATATTCCAAACTCTAAACTAGTATCAAGAGTAAACCATGACATCCATAACAAATATACTCTAAACCAAGAAACCATATCTCCAACCACATGGAGATAACCTTACCAATGATGCATCCAAGTCACTGCCAATAACTCCCACTGAACCGTGATACCGAGTCACACATGGCATCGTGACTACCATCCTCTCTACGAAGATTACTCTAAAACATGAAGTAAAGAGTTATCACAAACAATATTAGCTGAAATAACCAATGCATCATTACTATTATCTGAGGACTCCTCTGTAGAAGAATCATAACTCTCTTTCTTGTTCTTACAATCCTTCTTCACATGTCCTGGTTTCCCACATTCCAACACTTTACCTTACTTCGTCCATCTGACTTACCCTTCCCTTCCTTGTTTCCCTTAGGCTCCTTTTTCTTAGGCCTACCTTTTACAAACAAGGCATCTTGGATTTCCTCCTTAGATTTCCTCCTCATCTCCTCTGATAGGAGAGTAGGAATAATGTTGTCCATCTTTGGATCTGCACCATTCCACTAATTGCAACAATTAGATTTTCCCAAGAATTTGGTAAAGAACAAAGCAATAAAATGCACTTATCCTCATCCTCTAGCTTTACATCTACAGATGCTAACTGACTGAGAATTAAATTGAAAGCATTCAAATGTTGTGCAACTGAATCACCATCTTTCATTTTCAATGAATATAATTTCCTTTTCAGATACAACTTATTGGTGAGACTCTTAGTTTGATAAATATCCCCTATTCTTTTCCATAATTTATATGCACTAGTTTCCATTGAAACATTCAAAAGAACAGCATCAGCAAGACATAACCTTATTGTTCCTCTTGCCTTTTTATCTAACTTAGCCCAATCTTCATCTAAAATAGTTGTAGGTGTCTTTGTCTCATTATTAACCGCTAACCACTGATCTCTTTCTTCAAGAAGATCTTCCATTTTTAATTTCCACATTTCATAGTTAGAACCATTGAACCTTTCAATCTCTAACCTTGAATTCATTGTAACAAAACTTAATTCCAAAATCAGCAAATAACAAAAATAATAAGAGCTCCCACTAAGCTAAAAAACCTCAAATCTTTTAAGAGAAAGGCGTCCCAATACTCTACCCAACCTCAGCTCTGATACCAAATGTTGAAAAATGAGGTGTTTTCTTAGCTTAATGCTCTATAAAACTTCAAAATTGCTATTCTAAGTAAGTCTTTTCTCTGTTACATAAATTCTTTGTGGATGGTTATCTTGATTAATCCATTTTACTATTGTAGAATGTAGAGAGAATTATTTAGAAGAACTAGAGCAGGATAATAGAAGGATCACACAAGATATACCGTGGAGAAACCCTTTCGGGAAAAAACTCCACCAAGAATTATTCTATTATTCAAACTCTGAGATTACAATAGCTCCAATTCTTGCTTGAGAATGCTTCTTCTATCTTTACCAATCTTCTTCACACCTGAAATAACCAATCTCAAAACTCTATTCAACTTGAATGAGATATATGACAATATGCAACCTTGTAATCTCCAAATGGTGATAATTACAATGCATAATCTCAAGCCCTTGAAAAGGTACGCCATATTCCTTAAAGTAGAGTTATTTAGTGAAGACTAAAGCTTACAACATGTGCATCATGCATTTGGGTGTCCCAAACTGAAGCTACAACTTCTCCTTCACTTCGGTGATAATTCCAAAGCTATTCCTCAAAGATGGCGCCCACAATTAAAGCTACTTAACTGAGCCATCAGAAATATCTTATCATACATTGGAGTTAATTCCAATAAAGCATCTTGGGCGCCCAAGTTAGCTTCAAGTGCTTTATGTTAACTGAAACATTTACTCAACACCATTCCCAAAGAATGGTCATCCCTTGTTAACTGGAGGTAGTCCCTGTTATCTGTCATACAACTCAATGTTATTAGCCATGCATTACAAGTTAACTGAAGCTAACTACATGCAACTCAAAATAACCAACATGCATGCAAGAATAAGTGAACGGAAGCTATCTGAATTGGTGAACTAAAGTGATTCTAAAATTGAAAAATGTGAAAGTGATCTGAACTAAACTTAACTGAACTTAATGAACTTCAAGCATGCAAACATCAAATCCTAACTCCTAGGATCTTTACATGCATTTAGAAGTGTTAATTATTACTCTGTATAGTTAACTGGACTCAAGGTGAGTTTCACCTTACCATGTGTGCACCCACATGCTCCTATTATTTAGGAATAAATACAAATGTCAATTTCATGATTTATTTCATCCAAATATTAATCTCATCCTAATCTTAGTGTTGTTGAACACAATCCAAGAATCTAGGAGATACATGAAATAATTAATGTTTAGGATTTGCAATTAAATGGCATCCTATTTCCAACACTTGTCACCACAATGCCTCCAAAGTTCTTGTGCAAAAGTTGGATGAATGATGCTTGGTTGATCGAAAAAATTTAAAGCTCTATCAATTGTGATTGTGATAGCACTTTGTTGCAAAAAGTATGTTGATTCTTCAATCTTTATTTGTGAGGAGAGAGGTTTGTTATATAGGAAATAATATTTTGAATTGGTGATCAGGATCGCATTGGAGAAAATTCAGATCAACGGTCAAAATGTGTTGAGAGGATTTAAACATGAGAAGATTGTGAAAAGTTGATTGCACAATTTGGTCGATTGAGGAATAGATTGGCTAGTTAGGAATTAGATTGATCAGTCAGGATTGGATTGATCAGTCAGGGTTTAGTTAACAATTAGATGGTTGAGTTAGAAAAATTAGATTGCTTAGTTAGCAACCCATGATTTTCTGAATCAGAAAGTGGGTGAGGAATATGAATTAATTGATTTAATTAATTAATTCTTTTTTATGTTGAATGCACAAATCAAGTTTGAATTTTGCAAATAGAGTTGTATTAGTTTGATTTAATTATTCAAATTTTGAGGGAAAGTGAGTTAATTAAATTATTATGATTTAATAATTTAATTGACTTATGGGATAATGCATGGGGAGATAATGAGATAGTTAACTAAATAGATATTTTAGTCAACTACAAGAAAGTATTTGTTACGTTCGAGGAGATTGTGCATGAAGAGATAATGAGACAATTAACTAAATAGATATTTTAGTCAACTGATTTAGAAGAGCTAGTTAAGTTTTTGAGAAAAATTAATTAATTAAATAATTAATTAATTCGGTAGTCATCATCCACCAATCTATCCTAGCCTAACTAGAGGCCCTCATCCTTCATCACCATCCAAGTTTATTATTGCTATCCTTATGTTGTTGTATTGTCATCTCATTATTGCAATCATACCAAGGTTATGCTAGTTTATTGAGCAATCCACATCTCATCATGTAATCTAAAGAAAATCAAATAGAACTAGGGTGCATTCTATTTCCACTCAATCTATGAGGATGGATATTGTTTGAGGTATACATTTAATTATTTTCATTTTCTTACGTTGTTTTCTTCATTTATTTTCCACATCTTTAGCTCCACCAATGCTCTTCAATCAAGACCAATTTCATAGTCCACAACTCTATTTCACTCCATTTATAACTCAAAAATGTGTTTATTAAAACTCCTCTATATTATGTTCACTTTTTATTGCATACTGGAAAGATGTTTAACTCAAAAAAAAATTGACAATGAGTTTTTTCTCTTAAATAAAATTTTCATTTCTTATTTATTTCATATCCTCTTTGCATTTTTTCTATATTCTAAAAAAAATCAATAATATATTTTAACCTGGAACACATTACAAAATTGAATTTTTAAAATACTCTTTTATTTGATTTATACACATCACCTTGTGTTTCTTACATAACTAAAATTATTCTACTTAAACATTCTCATAAATATACAATATACAATGTTGAAATTAATTTATAAATAATATTTTAATTTAATAATTTTTGAAAGCTGATGTAAATAATATTTATCATAATCTTTGATTAAAAAATTATCTTCTAAAATCTTCATAAAAATAAAATCTATTAATAAAATCTAACTGCTAAAAACTTTACTAATCTTACCACTCTTACAATGCAAACCTATTAAACACTCATCGTTTTTACGCCGAGAGGCGTATTACAATGGCATCAACCAAAAAGTAAAATTCAATGTAAGGAAAAAATCTTGAGCTTGAATTTGACATTCAAATGAAATTCAGTTGCATAACTACATTCATTGTTTTTTATTATAGATTTCAAATTATTTTTAAAATATGTAAAAAATGGATGTTATATCTTTTTCTAAAATTTATTTGGAAGATATTATCTTTCTTGTTTTTCAAAATATTCTAAGATCAATAAAATTCAATTGAACTAAAAAATTTAGAAGATACAAATCAAAAGCTTTTTTAGTTAAAATATTTGCTGACTTTTTTGAAATTAGAATTTATTTTACTTTTAGAATGTGAAATGATTTGCATGCAAAAAGAGGGAAAAATAAAATAGAAAGGCTGTTTTTATATCTAAGTTTTCAAGATATTGTGGATACGTGCCTCAGGCATATTTTATATATATTAATATTTAATATATGTATACTAGTTATTTAACAAAGGTATTTAAAGATTTGTTTTAATGCATAAGCTAATCAAACACATTTAATCCAACAATTCAAATGCAATAAACCAAATGCCAAAATAGATACCTGACCACCAACCAGGGTCAAAAGAAGAACTTCAAACGATATGGATTGACTACAGAACTGACAAGGTATCAACCTGAATACTCATCCTCTTCAAGGATGATGGCTAAGGTTGGGGACCAAATGCTATCTCCAATCAACTATTCCATTGGGTTTAAGGAACACTCAGATCTGCTAATTCAGGTGGAGTCGATTCCTAGTACCTGCAACCTATAACACACATGGTTAGGCATATACATATACATATAATCGGGCACATCATGAAAGGGAAACACAACGTCGTAGGGTATTCACAAGAGAGTGATGTGACACTATCCCTTTCACCCAAATGCATCAAAATACAACACTTAGTAATCAAATCAACTCATAAATAATCAACTCGTAAACAATCAACTATATAGTAATTAGAATGATAATCACATAATGGTCATGATAAAATAATCACGTACTGATCATAACAATGAATCTAACATCATATACTGTATCATAAAACAAATCAACTACTTAACATCATTAACATGTACCTTTAAATATCCCTATTATTTTACCTTCATCTCTGAGTTCCAAAGCCGACTACCTGCACATCCATGGTGAGAATGGAGGGGTACTACACAAATAGTGACCTATTTATAGGAAAAAAAATGAGAAATGGAGGGTTGAAATTGAAAAGATTAATCAATGGTCAAATATGAAGGAGATGAGAGGCATGGATCATGGATTCTCATCAGCGGATGAGAATGTATGATGGGATTTAATCAAGAGTTCACATTTACTTCAAAAAAAAACACCTTTGACCTGCTCACACAAGTCAAGGGTGACTTGTTCAAAAGTTTAAAGGTTAAAACTTGCATTAGAAGTTAAGTGAAAATATCCCTTTTTCAAGTGATGGAGGAATACAAATATTCTTTGGAATATTCATTTGGGTGAGGATAAAAGGCATTTTGAAAATTAATAGAAAACTTTAATGATGCAATAAAGGAGATAAGGAATATTCCCCTTCTAGAGGAAAATTAGTTTAATTACTATCTAAACAAGATTTATTCTTGCAATTAAGGGATTTAGAGGAATAAAGTGATATTTATTAAATTAAATAATTTAATAAATGGGGGAGAGAGATGAAATGATATTTAGTTAAATAACTCAGGATCATTTAAATAAATAAGATGACTTAGGGAATTAAATTAAATGTTTTGATGTATTTCATTAAATGAGATGAAATATTTGCATGAAGGGGGATGAATTAACCTGATTAAATTAATTAGGCCAATAGATGAAAACGATTCAATTAATTAAATTAGCTAAGTTAATTTAATTAATGAAGTGAAAAGAGGATGGGCTAAAGAAGAAATGATCTTAGTAAATTCTTTTCGAGTGGTTTAGAACATTTTTCAGTGCCTACTAAAAGTATTGGTTTTATAATTATATAATAATATTAATATAATTTATAATTTATTGTCTATTGTATAATATTAAATAAAATCAATAATGTAAATATAATATAATCATCTAATAGTTAATAATTATAAAATCAAAAAGCAAGGCTAAGATAAGATAATAAGATAATGATAATATAATAATAAAAAAAAGATAATAAGATAATAATATAATAATTATAAAATGAAAAAGTGAAAAAATATTCAAATGGCTCTAGATGTTACAATGTCTTGCATGTCTCTCCACAAATATAGACTACCAATCATATAAGTTAGTTGATAGGGTTCATAAAGGAAAATTGTTCTATTATATCTATACATTATTTACAAATTTAATTATTAATTAAAATATATATTATTTCTATAATTAAAAAATAATATTAAATTAATATATAAATAATCACACAATAATATTAAATGAATTTATTATTTATTATATAATAATATATTTTAAATTATATCTGTTATTGAATAATATATGTAAAATAGGGTAAAATCAAGGTTAAGGTTATAAAACATCAAAACTAACAATGACGCACAATCAAACATAGAAACATAAAGTATAAAAGAATATTACCTATGCCATGGTTCATTCACCTCCATTGTCCTTCTCTATTTTCCTTAATATGCTTGATTACCCTCATATTTGAATAGCAAAATATTAAAGAGTGTACTTGTCTCTTTAGTTAGCAATAGTCTTAATAGCATCAACTAGATGAGTGTAGTTGTCTCCTTAGTTAGCAATATTCTTAATATCATCAAGTAGATAGGTTGAAATGACAATGATAGGTCTCTTTTATAGAAAGCCAAATGTGAATGAAGGATTAGGATTAAAAGCCAATAAGATATGAAAATCAATGGTCAAGATTAAAAGATTTAGTAAGGGCTAAATTAGGGCAAAGATAGGACTAGGCTAAAGATGGATGGTTGAGATTGAATTATAAAATAATTCAATCAAGGGTGGAAAATAAATGAGATGTGAAGGGATAAGAATTGCACGGATAAGGAGGTTGACACAAAAAAAGAGGTTGTTGGAGAAAATCAAATAATTATAAAATTATTTAATTTATGAGGGAAAGTGAATATTTAAATAATGAAAATATTGTTTAATTATAGAAGTGGGAAAGTTGAATTTTCAATTAAATAATGATTTAATTCAAAAGTGGGGAAAAAAAGACAAATTACTAAATCATTAAATAAATACAAAATTATTTAATTTATGGAAGAAGAGGATAATGAATAATTAAATAATTGAAACAACGATTTAATTATAGTAGAAAGATGATAAATTAAATAAATAAAAATTATTTAATTATAGAGGAGAGGAGACATGTGACATAATTAAATAAATAAAATTTATTCGATTAATCATAAAGAATAATAAAAGACTAGAAATGAATGAATTAAATAATTAAAATTATTTAATTAATAGAAAAATTATGACCTTGGACAATAATCAAATAATTAAAATTATTTAATTATTAGGGAAGAAAGAGGATTGTAGGAGAAAAATAGTGTTCATAGGCAAAGGACAATTTTTACTGTCTACAATAGATTTAAACATAAAAGTATTATTTTTGTAATTATAAAATAATAATATAATTTATAAATTATTATTTATTATTTATTATATAATATTACATAGAATTAATAATGTAAATATAATATAATCATATTATAATTATTAATTATTCAAATAATAATAATAAAAAAGAAAGGATAGGATAAGATAAGATAATATAAGATAATAAGGTGATAATTATATAATAATAATATAATAATTATATTATAACAATATAATAATTATAGAATTGGCCCATGTGTCGATGAGAGAATTATGTCTATGCTAGGATGGTTAGATTTGGCTCATGGGCCTATACACTTGGCAAGAGAGAAAGCAACTTTTTAATTACTCCCATGGGTTGAACAATGGTAGCTCAATCAGATTTGACAAGCTCACCTCCCACAGTGGCTAGTGGAGTTGGAGGCAAATCTAGCATATAAAACTGAATGGTTTTAGGGATCTTCCAAGACACACGGAGAAAATCTTGGCCATCTAGATGCATATACAGAACATCATAAGTAGACTCATTTAATTTCCTGGGGACTTAAACATTTGGAATGTTGGAATTCCATGCAAATTAATGGAATATCTGAAACAAACACTCTAGTTTATGTTTGAAAGGACAATGTCGAGTGGAGTTGGCGACCGATGTTTAATGCAGAGCTTATCTTTCTTTTTATTTATTATGCATTCTGAGGAAACCAAAGGCAACAAAATGGATACACCGTTGAAATTGTCGAGCTTGAAGAAGGATTCTACATTCTGTGGGGCAATTTCAGACAAGCGAATGAAGAACATATGCTGCAAAAAGGACATTTTGTGCTTAGAGGCAGTGAGAATGGTGCTTGGGAGAGCCTATTGCTTCTCCAAGAATCGCATGAGGGAAAATTCAGACACCTCATCCAAGGTTTTGGCGTCGTTGTTGGATCTAAACTTACCTAAGGAAAGATGTTTTCTCCTATTACACTCAGTGTTTAAGGGCTCTATTTTGGTGGGAGACATTGATACTGTGGCTATTGTAATGCTCGATGTTGGCTTGCCCTGGCTAGATGATGTGGAACAGATGCTCGACCTGGGTGTAGAAGTAGATTGGCACCCCTTTATATTGGACTTATAGGGAGAGGCATTGCAACATCACAGGCACTGGGCATCCATTGGTTACAAGTTTCTAAGCAGGTGGCTGGGGCTAGATGTGGTAATCGAGATGGAATGGTTCCATGCTTGCGTCAACCTGGTAGGATCAAGGAGGTTTTATGATGATCTATAGGGTAATTGTGGGGTAGGATTTTGTTAGGCTTAAGCATATGTTATTAATTTTTGCTTTCTCTGTTATTAGCCAGTTGATGGCTATAAGTCATTTTGTATGCAAAGATCCCTATGGGGTATGAACTCTAACAACAAATTTTTGCAAGTTAATATAATTCACAGCTATACTACCATTTCGAATTAAAAAAATATAATAATTATAGAATCAAAAAGAGAAAAAAGATCCAATGGCTCCAAACATTGTAATCGTCTTGCACATCTCTCCATAAACGTAGACTATTGATCATATAAGTTAGCCGATTGGGTTCAATATAGGGAACACCTTCAACGTAATTATGATTATCGAAGTCAATCTTGAACATAACTTAATTCAAAGTACATTGATCTAAGAAAAGACTTTTTGGATCTCCACCCTTTGTTTTCTCCAAGAAAATCTTGGCCCTTCAAATCTCTTGGATCACATGCCTCCTCAATTACAGTTATCACAAAGCAACACTTGGAGGATTTTCATGCATTCAATCCTCTCAATCATCCTTAGCCCTTGATCTTTCAAGTTAGTCACATCCTTTAATCCTCCATCATCCAAATATATAAATAGCTTATCATATGAGCTCAATTTAGGAAGAACCTTGAGTGTAAAGTTATGCTACTATTTTGAGCACCTTACATCCAATCTTTCATACACCAATCCATCTCGAGTACATCCACCTTTGGTACAACAAGAGACTTGTGGGTGAGGGACTTGTTATTGTCTTTCATCTCTTTTTATGTGTGTTTATCAACTCAATTTGTAGATTGTATTCAAATGTGGAATAAGTCTTGAATTTATTAGTTTAAATCATTTATTTGTGTTCCATGTTTATAGGCATATGGATTGTAATATAACAATTGTTACATCAAGAGGCATATTACAATGGCATCCACTAAAAAGTAATATGTAAGGAAAAACTCTCCAACTAGAAATTGAATTCAAATGACATGCAAATCCATATCCACTCTTAAATATTATCTTTTTATCTTTTGAAAAAAAAAATTTGTTAACTTCCTAAAATGAATTTAAAAAATAGTTTTCTTTTTATGAAAGCTGTTAGTTTTGTTCGAGATTCTGCTAGTTTAAGTTTTTAAATATTTTCAATAAATCTTAAATATATTTTAATATTATTTTTGGAAAGATAAATATGAAGCTAATCTGAATGCAGAAAAAAATGGTTACAATTTAAAATAGAATTCAATTAGGATTAAGATTAGAGAAAAAATGAACAAGGATAACTCTTGACGTGTTTATATATATTAATATTTAATATATGTATGCTAGTTTTATTTAAACAGGCAAAACAATCTAACTAAGATTTGATTTGAAAGCTGCAACACAAATTTATAACTGGGTTGATGGGGAAATTAAACCATTTCGATCTCGCTCTCGGAGTGGGTACTTGAAATTCTTTCCAGATGCAGAACCGTCTCATTGCAACTGTCCCCACCGCATGCCACTAAGCTCTCAAACACTTCTCTCATAGAAGGCCGCTGGTTTGGCACTCTGTTAGTACAATCCAAACCTACATGTAATACGCCTTTCATTTGTTCTATGCAGTTATTTTCCACCGCGCGTTCATCCAGCACTGCCATCTCTCCCCCGCCCTTGCATATTGTCTTGCGTACCCAGTTCACGATGTCTTCGTCCTCTCCATATTTTGCCTCACCCGTAGCTTTCATCCCCCTAATCAGCTCTAATATCATCACTCCGAAGCTGTATACATCGGTCTTCTCGTTCACCTTTAGCCTATCTGCATATTCTATACGCCACATTTTAAAAAGGAAAAATAAAAATGAGATAAACTTGTCCAAGAAAACAAAGTTATTAAAGTTTGAGGAGAGAAACTCTTGGTACCTGGGGCTATATATCTGTTTGAGCCCACAATCCCAGACACCGTATGTTCTTCGCCCAACTTATCAAGCTCTATAGTTACGCCAAAATCTGCAATTTTAGCCTCGAAATCCCGATCCAACAAGATGTTACTGGATTTCACATCCCTATGCAATATTCGATGGCCGCAATAATGATGCATATAACGAAGCCCACACGCTGCGCCAAGAGCGATGCGATAACGCACCGGCCATTCCCCCGCCATTCGTGGTCCTGGGCCACCGTGCAGATGGTCAAACAAGCTGCCATTGGGCATGAAATCGTATACCAACAGCTTGGAATCTGACTTTTCACTTGAAATGCAATAGAGAAGCTTCAAGATGTTGATGTGTATGAGTTCCAAAGTAGCCACCTCGACTTCCCCCATTTTTTTTTCTTCCTGGTCGCTTTCTCCTGATCTGCTGGTGTTCCAGATCTTCTTTACGGCTACTGCTTGCCCGTTCTGCAAAATGACCTTGTAAACTTTTCCAGAAGATCCAGATCCAATCACGTTACTCTCCTTTAAATTGCGAAGGATGTATTTCGCATCCACTTCTGTCGAATTGAATGGCGTCATCTTCCACGATGATGCCTCACTTTGCCTCCTGAGATACGAGCGACGCAGATAAATGCAGCCCAAGGTCACGGCTACAATAAGTAATGTTGCCAACAGAATGGCAGCCAAGCTCTGAGGTGACAACTTATTTGGAGAGGAGTTCACGAAGGCAGCATCAAATTCCGACACCCGCATAGCCTCGGGTTGCCTAGAAAGCTCTCCTTGTAAGCCAGATAGTCGAGAGTGTCGAGAATGCGTCCAGACAAGTGATTGTTGGAAACATTGAAAGTGGTCAGTTTCAATAGTCCCAACTCGGTAGGAACCCCTCCTGAAAGCAAATTGTCTGACAAATAAAGACTATTCATGTCGCTCAGAAACAATGCAGGGATTTCGCCTGTAAGTCGATTGCAACACAATTTGAGCTGACGGAGTTTCTTTAGCGACATTGCTTCCTTGGGAATTTCATCTGACAGAAAATTATGGTCAAGCTGAAGAATATTCACGAAAATTAAGCTCGCGAGCTCGTGGGGAATGGGTCCTGACAACCGGTTGTTGCTTGCTTCAAATACTTCAAGATTTGTCAGCTGTCCGACTTGTGCAGGGATTCTTCCTTCAAACCGGCTGTTGCTTATCTTCAATCGATTCAGATCCTTCGCTTGGCCAATTGCAGGTGAAATCTTGCCTTCAAACTTATTGTTGTTTAAAAACAATCTCTGGAGATTGATAGCACCCCATAGCCCCGGAGGAATCTCGCCGCTCAGTTGGTTGTTGTCGATGTGGAGATAGCTTAGAGATTTGCAGTTTTCAAAAGACGAAGGCAGACTCTCGTTGAACCAAAGCCATGCAACCCTGCCCACATGCACAAATTCTTTGGCAGAGGGCCTTCCAATCCGCTACTCGTCACATCAACTTCAGTGAGATTGGAGTATGTACCCAAGCTCTGTGGCAACCAACCACTGAACTTGTTGTCGAACAGCTTCAAGTTACTCAAGTATCGTAGCTTCCCGATCTGAGCAGGTATCGTCCCGGTAAGCTGATTGGAACACAGATGAAGAAGAATCAGATTTGTGAGATTGGCAATTACTTGAGGAATTGTGCCGTGAAGTTGATTGGAACACAGATGAAGAAGAATCAGATTTGTGAGATTGGCAATTACTTGAGGAATTGTGCTGTGAAGTTGATTGGAACAAAAATTCAAACCCGATAAGCTCGTCAACTGGTCAATGTTCTCTGGAATTCGTCCAGACAAGTTGTTGTAATGGAGAAACAATGTTCTCAAATTTGAGAGAGCCATTAAACTGGTCGAGATATCGCCTCGGAGACGATTGTGCGACACATCTAACTCCTCTAGCTTCGTTAAATTGCCCAAGAAAGCAGGGATATCGGCCCACAGATTATTCTTCCACAAACACAGCGATTTCAGCTGCGTTACATTGCCCAGGAAAGTCGGGATATCACCCCAGAGATTATTCTGCGAAATATCCAGATCCTCCAGCTTCGTTAAATTGCCCAAAAAAGTCGGGATTTCGCCTTCAAGGCTGCAGTTATATAGCCATAACTGTTGCAGTTGCTTTAGATTGCCAAGCTCTCTTGGAATCACACCGGGATGCTGAGGATTACTGGGAATCGTGAAGTTCATCAGAGACTCCAAATTCCCAACAAACTTCGGGAATCTCCCACTCAAACTATTTTCGTGGAGGAAGAGAGCTTCGAGCTTTGGCAGCATTCCGAAGGTTGGAGGAATGGAGCCACTAAAAGTATTCTCTCCCAAGTTCAACACTCTCAACTCGCTCAATTCAGAGATACGAGTGGGCAGCGTTCCAGCGATCTGATTTTTCGACAAATCGAGCTTCCGCAAACTCTTGCAAAGCAAGAGGGCACGTGGGAAGGGACCGCTGAAAGCATTGGCTTGGAGAGTCAATACTGTGAGATTAGGTAGGTTGCATATAGCGGAAGTCAAGTTGCCAGTGATCAAGAGACCCGTGAGATTAACAGCGGTAACGGTGTTGAATGTATCACAAGAGATTCCTTTCCAGGCGCATGGATTTTGGTGAGAGTCATTCCAGTTGCTCAAAGCCTTACTGGTGTTCCTCCAATCTTCCTTTCTGATTTTAAGCAAAATTCGTCCATCACGCGAGAGGGAAGCGCAATGGTGAAGCAAAAGGAAATAGCTGAGAATGAATGCAAAGAGAGCTAGAGGTGGGCGGAGCATTATTGCAAATAAAAATCACAATAAGAAAAACGGTGGCTTTGTTGGAATCTTGGGGAAGCGGTTTCAAATTTAAAGGAGTGGCCATAAGTTTTATTTCTCACGTCAGTGATGATGTCAACTTGTAAAATCAGAGACGTGATCAACCCGCAATGCATTCGATATGATACCCAGTGAAGATATTTGTTATAATTTGATTCATTAATAGAACATATGCACACTATTATTTAAACATTAAAATATTAGCATATATTTATTTTTGTGTTAATAAATATTATATAATTAATTATTTATATTTATTATTGATATATTAAAATTTATGCAACTATCTATTAGTTAAATATCAAAATAATAAATATTTCTAATTTATTGCATATTTTATATGAGACAAAATATAATGTTATTTATAACAATTATAACAAAGCTAATATAAAATATTATATTACAATTAGTATAATTTTACAAATAATTTGTCTAAAAACAAAGAGAAAATTGTCAAATCACTACTTCTTACTATTTAATAGATAATATATACACGTTCAACTTTCATTCCTTCAATAATTAAGCAAATTCTAAATTTGACATAAATAAAAAATCTTATTTCTTATAATCCTTTGATCTCACATAAATACTAAGCAATAAATATCTAAATTGGAGACTTCAACCACCAAATATTAATACTTATAAAATAAATATGTAGATAAAAGACTCACCATTTCAATTAAATCAATCAATTAATTCACTAAACCTTAAAATTGTCTCTATTAACCCACACCATCAACTCTTATCCAATAAATATTCAAAATTTCAAATCAACAGATCAAACTTCTTTAAAAATCAAGAGGAAAACAAGTAATGAAGTTAACCTACAATATGAGTAAGCCATTTATAATCTCACTGCATAAATCATATCTGTAAAGAATATCAAACTTGAGATTATTGCATTTTCCAACAAAATACATTTTGACTACAAAGATTATCTGATGACATAGAAGATCATACTACAAAGAATATCATACTGTTTGCAATATTTTTCTCCAAGTATTTTATTTTCTCTTCATTATATTTTAACACAAATTAGAAAATTAAAAGTTTCATTTGTTCTAAATTGGGAGAATAATACATTTATTACATCACATCATTTTCCATACAAATGATAAGATCTATAATTGTGTTCTTTTGATACCTTATCCATGTGTTCTTTGATCAAGTGAAAGTTTCTTAGGATGTGTTTTTATATACGTAAACCTAGACAAAGAATTCAAACTTGTATTGTTCATACACTAAAAAATAATAATCAGATCTCAAAATTATCAACTTAATATGTTATATTTAAAATACTAGAAAAAGAAGGATGTCAACTTACCCAAAATATTATCTACAGGAGAAAATTAAATCTACAATTTATGTTGGACAATTTAATCAAATTTGAATAAGATAAGATCTTTAAAAAATATATGACATAATAAAATATTTTATTAGATCTCAAATTCAATAAATATATTAAAATCAATAAATTATAAAATAAAAAATCAACCTAAATAAAATTTTAAAAATAAATTAAAAATATTATGTATTTTCTCATATGCAATACCGATTTAAGTTATAAAATGTGTTGACGTTGATCAGTTCCTCTCAAAGCTAAATAATGTTTAGCTCGAAAATAAAATGTTAGGTTTTCCATTGTGTCATCTTTGTGGGTGTATGTTGATTTTCAACTAAACATAAAGAAATACCATGACTCTTTTAACGAGTCATTCACGTTCTACTCACATATTTCCTCCTCCTTAACATCAAATGCTTGCACACTATGAAGCTGCCTTCAAAAGTGCACTATGAAGCTGAAGCTTCCTTCAAAAGTGCACTATGAAGCTGCCTCCAAAAGTGCACTACGAAGTTTCCTTCAAAAGCGCACTACGAAGTTGAAGCTACCTTCAAAAGCGCACTACGAAGTTGCCTTCAAAAGCGCACTACGAAGCTGCCTTCAAAAGCGCACTACAAAGCTGCCTTCAAAAGTGCACCATGAAGCTACCTTCAAATATTCCTTGAAAAACTTTTGAAAATTTATGGTATTCACTTTTTCTGTCCATGCATTCCCCACCATTTGCTTTTGCTTCTCCACTCTACCAACTTATTTCAAATAAAGTAAGTGCATGGTTAGATGATTATTTTTATGGGGGTAAGATAACATATGGTCATTTTTCAAAACAAACTAAAAGTAGTGGGGTTATAAAATTTGAGTTTTACCTTACACCTCTTCAATTTTCTTAGTAAAATGAATTACCTCTTTTCTTATGCTCTTCCTTTGTGTTTCATATACTAATATTATACCCACATCAAGTAGATTCTAGAGTGTTTTAGATGCTAATATAATCAAAGTATATGTCAATACAAAGGATCTTAGAGAATATTTAGTTTATTTTATAAGAGAATACTAATGTATGCAAAAATTAAAAAGAAAATATCTATTTTTATACTATTTCAAGTATTTAATTGTTGTGTTTTAAAAGGTTTGTATCCACCTCATATTTTTGAATGAATATGGTTTTCTATACAATGCACTTGCACAAGAAGTCATATTCTTCATTTATTTTAAATCCTATAAATTGTGGAACAATATATGACTTTGCCGATATTGTAGGCTTGTTTAATTTAGTAAATAAAAAAGAATAGATTCTTTAGAAATATTATCACTAGCATTGATTTATATAGATTGTGTAATAAATTATCCTACAATTCATTATAGGAAAATGTAGATCAAAGAAAAGGAGACATGTGATGTACATAAACTATGTAGGAGGACAAAATCACTATTGATTTCAATGGAGTTCAATTTGGACCTCATTAAGGAAATGAATCATAATTTTATTTTTAATATTTTGTGTAATTTTTTAATATTTTCCAAGATTAAGGTAAAAAGATAAAAAATGTGTTGATATAACATGGGTATTTCTATTTTTGTGTGTGTATGTTAAGATACATAGATGTTTGTATGGGTATAGTTATGTACATACCAGCATGTGCATAAATATGATTGTGTGATTTTATGTGTGTGATGTGTGTACATATTTATCTTTCTATATGCATGTGATTATATATATGTATGCTTATGTGTATATTTGTATGCATATACATATAAATATATATACACGCACACATGTTTATACAAATATATGGGTGTATATATGTATGTGAATATATATGTATTTTTTATGTAAATTTATATGTGTATACACATAAACACATACAAAGACACATGTTTATGTGTGTGTATGTGTTAATATGTATGCATATTTGTATGAGTACACATGTATATATATATTACAAAAAATACAAGTTGTGCCAAACAATATAAAGATAAAAACTTGGATCAAACCACATATTTATAAAGTATAATGGTTTCAACAAACATGAAATCCATGAAAATGAACATACATATTTATATTATTTAGATGTTGAGAAATAATTTATCTTATTAAATAATAAAATGTATTGGTATTTTGAGTGGTCCCAAAGGTAGCATCTTGTATTTCTCTTTTTTCTCCAAATGAGCATCATGACATTATTGTCAAT
Source organism: Sequoia sempervirens (assembly GCA_007258455.2). NCBI lineage: Eukaryota > Viridiplantae > Streptophyta > Pinopsida > Cupressales > Cupressaceae > Sequoia > Sequoia sempervirens. The sequence goes on along the minus strand of VDFB02271358.1, from coordinate 328,530,932 downwards.
ACTCATGTGTGGCAAGTGAGTCTTAATTTTTGTAAGAAATTTATTTCTATTTCTATTACATTTCCACTACCTATTTTTCTTGATTTTAAAGATGTTTTTGTAATGGCTCAAGCCACACACCTAAGACAAATTTGACAAGACATTTTTTTTAACTCAACAATAACAAAGATGAAAATGAAAGAACATGTCACACTATGCAACAAAGTGCACAAAATTTTCATGTGAAACAAAATGACACAAGGACACTAATAGAGTGAATGAGCTCACATTGCTACAAGAAATGTTGCACTAAGGGAAAGACCTACCAATCACAGGATGAAACCACCACGATGAACCAATGAGAGGGGAATGAAACCCAAACAATGATTAAGTATTAACCCATATCACATTCTCTCACAAAAAAACACAAGGTAAGGACGAGAGAATCATTAGTATATAATCCACCCATAGACACATGTACAAAATCAAGCAAACATCATTGAAACCCACACAAATGATGTAATAACCAAGAGTTAAAACCCCTCGACAAGATGAGTAGGCCATTGGTGTTTTGGAAAAAGGATTAAGAAAAGGCTAACCACCACCTCCAATTATTTAATTATTCTCTTAATTGGTATAATAAATCCAACCCACCACATGATAAAGAGTGGGAAGAAATTTAAAAATGAAAAATTCTTGAAAGTTTTTGAATCCTTGAAAGCTCCCATGGAGAGTGTTAAAAAATGAGGGATTTAGTCCAAGGATGAGGGTAACTAATAAAACAATATGATCAAAGGTTCAAGGAATTATCACAAAACTAGAAGAACATTTAATAATAAAATAGAAAATAAAATGGTTTGTATCAGGACTAAGTCCTAAGACTAAAACATCCCTAGATGGATGAATATTAAATACACATTTTGAATTGGTAATTTTAGCATTCTGCATAGAGTCACAAGCTTGGAGAAGAAAATAAAAGGATAATGAATATAAAGAGAAATAACAGTTGAGATTATAAGTAGAATAGTTAAAATTAAAGTAGGATATAATAAAAGATTATGGTACATGCAAAGAAAATTTGCTAACTTTTTTGTTCATGTGTTCCCCCCTTTTGCATTTGCTTCACATCATATTATAAAATCTTATTTATTTATAATTAATATTTGGAATTGTGATTCATCACACAACTCACAATACCAACATGTATAATAAGAATTGTCCTTAAAATAAATTATAAAATATTTTATCAAATAAATAAAATAATTGCCTACCTCCACTTTATAGTGAAACATCCTTGGAAGAAGAAATAAAATAAATATTATAAATAAGTGTGGAGAGAAAAGAAAAGAGAAAAAAAGAAGAAAAATTAAGTAAAAATGACAAACAAACCTTCATGGAAGATGAATATAAACATGAAAAACCAATCATAAATAAACAAATAGAAGAATTAATGGATGTCAATATCATATACAATGGCCTAGATTTGGAAGAGGGGTGTTGCAAAATATGACCCAAATATGTATAGATATATGAGAGCTACAAATAGAGAATAATTTGAGGAAGCAATGGTAGGATATATCATGGTGGCTTTTTCAATCACATTAGAAAATATGACATGGAATTTTTTAGAGGAGTTAACCTCAACCCTCAAACAAAAAAGGGAAAAATAAATTCAGCAAGAAGAAGAATTAAGAAAGGAGGCTTTAATAGCAAACATCAGTCCCTTGGTACCAATAGAGAAAAAATAGAAGTTAGAATAGATTTAGCCCAAGTAGCTCTTCTCTAAGTAGAGAGTAGACAAGCTAATGACGCAAAAACCTTAAATCACCAACCAACTTAAGGAGTAACCATTGGAAGCCACTGAAAAGGCATATGCATGGTAACTATGGAAGAAGAGAAGAAGGCCCAAAAAACTCAAAATATACCATCTGGGGGAACTCAATAGAAAAATACCATATCAAAAGGACAAGGGCCACCACATATAAATTCTCCATCAACAAATAGGCCATTGTTGTCTACCACAATATCACTAGTGTAGTCCATTTTTACAACAATAGAAGAAAATCCAACCAATTTTAACACCACAAATTTTCCAACTACCATTGGTTTAAAGACAAATAGATATTTCAACCATATCACTGCTCTAATAGTTTCAACTTGGATACATCCTTCACTAATAAGATATATTTAAAAAACATGTCCATAGAACATATAGATAATAGATGGAGTCATAAGTGATATTCAAAAAAGGTTACCACAATTAAAAAATGATACATCACAACATCTAGGGAAACAACTAAATCAATTGGTTGATGGACTCTTCAAATAGAAGAATAATTAGGCCACCTCACTCCATAGTAGTACTATAGAAAAATTCACAATATAAAATATGGAAAAAGAAAGAAAGAAATGTTAAATGACTCACACACAACTAGAATCACACATCAACACCATGCAATCCAATATAGGTGACATTAATAACCTCTATTAGTTATTCTTGCAATCATAAAATATAACTAAAATTATAAAAGGGGAGATAGATTGGATGGAGCAAAAAATTCTCTAGGTGGCCACAACTTATGATGCTATGCAAGATATAAATAGAAAAATAAGTGCATGGCTTGAAGCCCTACATACTTAGATATAGTAGCTATGAGATTAAAGAGAAGCAATAAATGCCCAAATCAAATAATTGAGGAACTTGTAGTAAGTTTGAGGCTAGCACAATGTCACTAGCCTCTCCTACAATGCAAATAATGTAGCACAAAATAACAAATCCCATATATAGTAACATTTAAGAGAAGATCCATTCCCCTTCATCAAGGTCATATCATGCACCTGTACCAATTCCATCTTTCCTTATGCCCACCAAAGAAAATTCAAGATGTCTTGATTGAGGAAACCCCCTGCTTCCCCTCAAGTTGTGACCATTTCGGCCCCCTAGGGGAAAAAGAATGGTAATTTGAAGAAGCTTTCTATTTCTAGTCATACTTACCCCCTGCCAAAGTTCCTGGGTGAACCCTCTATTGCTACCACTCATCCCTCCACCCCCTCTAACCTTATTGAGGATAATCCTTCACTTATGACTCCTACCATTGACCAATCTCAAGCAGCTCAAGGTCTTTTTTGAACTTAAAAATTTCCCCCCTTCTATTGGTTTGAGAAAACACAACCAGATGGGGTTTCAAACCCCCCCACCAAAAATCAAAAAGTTTTACCAAAGCTAATCTTGGTTGAGGAGGACATTGTTGTTGTTAATAGGGTGATCCCACAATATTGGTTTAGAATTTTTGGCCAAAGTGGACACCGAAATAATTTTTTCTAACTAAATCTTCACTTTTGGGCACCTATAGCAGCTAAACCCTGAGGAATTTGAAGATGATGCGCAAACTAGTGATTTGTGACATTTTTAAGGAGTGACACTCACTGTATAATGCACAACTTTTTTTGCATGAAGGATAAAATTCTAATTCTTTCTAATTTAGATTTTTAACTCCGATACCTAGTACTTCCAATTAGTTAGATAGTGTTTTATGGAACATTTTTTCCTTAATAAAGTTTTGAGGTCAAACCAATTACAATTCAGACATAGGCGGACCGTATAACGCATAACTTTTTTTGTATGTATTGAAATTCATTTTTTTAAAAATTGGATCAAGGACTTCAATATCTAGTGCACTCATATTTTTCAATTTTTTTTTGATAATCTGCTATTTTTCCACGTGTAGAACAAAGAGCTTGATTTTTCGATGAAAAGCCTATGTTTAATAAAACTAAAAAAACAAATACATAATAAACCAAAACATATTAAAATTATAGTCGTTGGATAGCTTGTTCCGGGGACTACCTGATTCTAGTTGGGTTTTTGAATTCTCCTCCATTTTTATCCTCAACCCGAGCTTCGAAGGGAAAAATTCTATTTTGTTTGTGCTAGAGAGTAGGAAGTTGGGAAAAGGGGGGTTCGAGCAAACCCCCAGGGGTTTGAGCGAACCAGGGTTCATTCGAACCCTAGTTCGAGTGAACCTCCTTTCAAAAGGGGTGTTCCTTGTCTTTTTTTGTACGAATGGTGGGGCATTTCATTAAATGGGTTCGCTCGAACCTAGGTTCTAGCAAACCCTTTTTGGTTCATTTGAACTAATTAGTTCACTCAAACCCCAAAAATGAAAATTTTTGCCATGGGGTCAATTTTTTCTTCCTCACTCCAATTGTAAACCACTTTTGTGGGTTTACCCAATAGTGAAGAGTACAAGGTTGGGGAGGCAGTTAGCAGCTCTCATATGAGAAGCTCCAACCATCTAGCGAGCCACCCAAAGACTTTTGGGGAGAAATGGGTTGAGGATGTTTTTAAATAGCCGAGTCCCTCAACTGATGAAGAGGAGAAATGCTTTGATTCTAAAGGAATACAAAACACTACTGATATTTAGCCTAGAAGTACAAGATTAGCATGGACAATGCTAGAATAGACCTTCAAGGTATGATTCACAGTTGTCCTCAGTGTGCTGCTACAGTGGGGGAGCTTAATAAAATAAAAAATAATGTACTAGACATTGATTAAAATATGATCAACATGTCCAAATTCAGCTCCAATATTATGCACATATTTGCAACTACCTTATGCTTGTTGTAAGTCAAAGATGTGGTGAAGACTAGTGACAATGATAATAGTCACAAAGAACTTTTCAAGTTCCTCACTCATGTTTGGGGTCAACTATTTGCTAGTTAGGTTGTTTGTATGGTGTCCTCTGTCAATTGTTTTGTTTGTTTTTGGTGTACTACTAAAGCATTGTTATTATTCTACTATGGTATTTGGACTTTGTTTTCAACCTTTAGGCTTTCTATAATTGGGCCAACACCCTAGTTGTGTTGCTTTATCTATCAAAAACAAAAGAGAAGATCCTTATATAGGTACAGGTCTTACAATAAGAAAAAATGTGATAGAACAACATATTCATCCAACTTTAGGATATCTATAATCTTAACCATTTTCCTAAAAAATGGGTATGTGCAGGATTATCATGGAAAAAACAGGCCCTTAAGTGGCAAAAAATTTAGAAAAATCAGAGTTACACAACTTGACATAAAAATTTAAATAAGTTATCTATATTATTTCAAAAATATGTAAGAATAGAATTTGTAGCAAATTGAATTTAGTTTCTAAACGACTACGTTTTTTTTTTTTTTTTTAAATCTATTTGGTGAAAATTTGAAATTTCAATGCAGAGTACTTAAATTTCAAGGAAAAAATAAGAAGTAGGTGTCTGTCTGACCACCCTAACCATAATAATTTAATGATAATTATTTTTTATAAGATTTTAGAAATAAGTAGAGGACTCATGTCTGGATGTGATACATATTTTTTTGTAATTTTTTTCCAAGTAAATAATTAATTATTAATTTTTTATTAAAACTTTTAAAAAATATAAAAACTCGTCTGGCCACCTTAACTTGGTCAAAACTTCATGAAATTCACTTTTTCTTGTTTTAATCCTATAGTATGCGAAACATAGAATGTGATGCATGTTTTGGATTCAAAAAATGTGATACCATTTGAAAGTTATAGATATTTTTCAATCAGCCTATCAATTAGGACTTTAGTCGTAATTAAAATAGAAAATGAATAATAATAATTTATTAAATTCAAAGTAAAGTATAATTTATATTGGTGGAAAGCTTAGAATCTCCTTTAAAAATCCTTTTCATTTCATTAATTTTGGGTAAGAAAAAGTCATTAGCCACATACCCTACAAATACCCATATTATTGCCACTTTTTGGCCCATCATGATCCTACACATACCCAAATAATTCATTTGGAATGTCTTGAGGATAATACATAGCTTTGAAAGGGGGGATGATCTTTGCAGATATTATAAAAGATATTGGAAAAAAATAATAGAAGCTTGTAGAACCTATGACAAGTAGTTGTAAATGTGATGTAGACCACATAGATGACTAGGCCTAATATTATTAGGTGCATATTGTAAAGGGACACATCTCAAAGAGTATGTATATAGAGAGATAGATGTAATATGTAAGAGATAAGTAGAAAAATGAGAGAAATAAGATATATGCAATCAAAAATCAAATAAAAGAAAGGAACAACATTAAAATCAGATAAAGTTGAATAAGGCTATGCGAATATAATATATGAAGATAGTATTGGTGATTATTTAAATTTAAATTAAATCATGGTTATATTCATGATTATATTTTAATACCATGTCACTATACCTAATCTCTAATCATTTTACTATTTCTATCACTAGGGTATAAATACAATTGCTAAGAATTCCCAGGGCTTAAAACTCTATTCTATGACGTATTTTTCTTGCTAACATCTCCCTCCAATTCTCTATCTATATCCTCTCTCTCCTTATATTTGTTTCTCCCTCTCTCTATGTCTTTTTCCTCTCCTCTTCATCTATCCCTGTCTATTTCTTTCAACATGTCTCTCCCATCTCTCTCCCTCTCTCTATCTCTCCTATTTTGTCTCTTTCTCTCTCTATATATCTCTATATGTTGACATAAATTAATATTATACTTTTAACTCTTAGTACTCTCGATGGTGATATTGGTTTCTCTCATAGCTAAAGAATTTTTAGCTCAAAAAAAAAGATGTTAGGTCCCATGCTGATTCACATTCTACAGTCATATTTTCTCCTCTTTAGTGGGCATGATGAGAACTCAGAAATTCAATATTAATTGTGACTTTTCCCTTAGCAATAATGACAAACGTCTCTTTTCTAGGCCCCACCTCAATTAGGATGGGGCCATACACTTTTATCATTTGATCGTATGAATGATCCTTGTAAATTTCAACCATAAACCCTTCATCATCATGACATCATTTCTACACAATGCACATGGAATTAAATAATGCATGTTGGTTCTAAAGCATTATGTGAGGCCACAATAGCCATGTTTTCTCCTCAAATTTTGGCTGACATTGATTCACCAGGACTCTTTCCATGGGTCATTCACGTTCTACTGTCATTGTCAAATGAAACCAAAATTCACTTCTGTTTCGACAAGCCTTCAAATATCAAAGAGTTTCCATGTTTGAATAAATGAAAGGTGGATTGACCAGTGCAGGTACACTATTCTCTACAATATATCTGATAAGGGTAACTACCACCTCCAATTGCACAAAGTCCAAAGCTCCTCCAAAGGTGACACCTCTAAGATCTTAAACCCTAATGTTGGTATCGAGGCCACCCAACCATGTGGTACCTATTATTAATCAAATATGCACTCTATGTTAAGCTTACAGAAAACTTAACTATATGTTGACACATGGAAACCTTCTTCAGATGTGGGTGATCTGAGTGAAGAAGGAATCTCCAGAGTGAGCTGGTTCTTAGAATGGTAATTCCTATTCTAAATGGTTTTTTGAGGTAAAAGGAAGAAGGATAAACTGGAATTAAAAAATCCTAACTTAAAGTGATTTCTAGAATGTAATGATGATGACTTTGATTTTCTACCCACAAATAGTTCTCTTAAAACAAAAATAACTTCACAATCTCTCATGAACACCCAATACATAATTGATTTGCATGAAGATTTAGATTCAAACACAACATGCAAACTTTATCATATGAACTTTTTGTATCAAAACTACAATAATAGGACATAATAAAGGATGTGTAAACAGAAGCACAATGGAAACATCACACTAGGATTGCAAAGGAGACATAAATTGAGAGATAGGAATGTTGCTTTATTAAACTAAAGGAGTATGCCAAAGTCTGAGTACAAAAAATTTTACAAGCTCTCAGAATGTGTGTAAGAGCCAGAAACAAAAATCTGAACTCTCAAAATTCTCTAAGTCTTCTTCAAAATATATCTCTCCAAACACTAATCTGAGCTCAATAGAAAAGCCTAGAAAATAGCACTGAAATCTTCATCCCAATGTGTATCAAAAGTGGAAGACTCACACTTTCTACATGTCCAACCAAAAAACCTCTAAAATTAGGCTTAATCTACTTTAAAAGCTAAAAAAAGCACCTTGTCTTCATCCCATGCAACTCAAATTCACCCAAGGAAAGAAAACAATCTTTACTACTTTCTCAAAACTGCTAAAATAGAAAAAAGAATAAAAAAATTTATAAAACATTGTTTTATCTTTTTCTTTACAAGATTTGCAGCTTTATTCTCTCAATTTTCCCTATTTTTGCAATTAATATTTTAAGAAAAATATTTGAAAAATTCTTTGGCATCTTTTATAATAATTGATTTTCTCCAAAAATCATAAACATATTGGACATTATTTATCCTTTGAACTTTACATCCATGAAGGCTTTATTTTATTAAAACAAGGCATAGATAATGGTAAAAACCCTAAGGCTTTGCAAAAAATAAAATGCCTAACTTAAGACTTGGGCAAATAAAATCAAATGTAGCTTGAGAAAAAGGGTCGACCTAAACAAAGTAAAGGACCACCATTGTGCATTAACACATGTTTCCTTTTTTAAAACATGGGATGAAAAGAACATTGGCATTGAATAGGGTCAAACCCTAATCATCAAAACATAAAAAATGGGAAAACCCCATCATTTTGTCATTGCACACACTAGAACAAGACTTTTCCGCCGTGGGGTTTGAAAAAACATAGGGAAAAGATGGAGATTCACCATGGTTTTTTTGATTTCATTGATGAGGAACACTGAAAAGAGGTAAAATGCTTTTCTGTAGCTTGAAATTTGTAGTTTTTCACCATTTGGAGGTAATTTTTGAGTAGCAGGCCACGACCATTGACATATTTCTGACTCTTATGTTTCATTTGTTCTTTCTGTCACTTCTCTTCTCTTTCATAGCCACCATGAAAAGCTTTAAATGAAGCTTATTGTGGAGAGACAAAGCTTTGAATATTTCAAAAATTGAGCAAAAGCTTTGGGTAAGCATTCAATCGACTCCACTTTTTTTATCTTGAGCAAAAGAAAGCTATAATTTTTGAGCCCTCCATTTTGTAAAGATAACAACAATGTTCATTTTCCTCTTTGCATTTTTTAATAGGGATACACTACTATTGTTTCTATTGTTTTTCTTGAAGAAAATAACTCTCTGGCCATGACCATGAACAAAAAACAGTGTGTTTTTGCTTGGCTCAGCTTCATTTGAAAAAACCCCATAATGTCTTTCGATTTTCCTTTGTATCTAAAAGTGTTCTAACAACCCAGATGGGTTTTTGATATGTAGAAAAGAGAATAAAAACAAAACAGCCTGTGAGCTCAGCCTCCATTTTGAAAACTGGGTTTCCTCTATATTCATAATATTTGTTCCATTTTCACCATAATTCCAAAACCCCTGTTTTGGGTTTTCTATAGCATATATAGTTATGAATCTGCAACTTGTTTTCAAAAGAACCCAAGTGGGTTTCTTAGTTTCTTGAAGAAACTCAAATTTTGTTGTAGAAAAAATAGTGGGTTTTGTAAAATGTACTCCATTTCCTTGTAGAATGTCTTTGAAAACAAAAACCCCAAAGTGGGTTTGTCATTGTGAATAAACTCCTACATTTTACATTTCTTTTGAGAGTACCATACTCCTCTTTTATTGATGATACCTCTTCATGTTCAGAACACTCATGGTAACCCCCTTTTGATCCCTCAAACACTTTAACAAAACACCACAATATGAGACTTTGGAACCATGATACATATAATGGATTACCTTTTGAAGTTGATTTGCTTATAAGGTTTTCAAGGAATGGAACTTTGTCACACTTGTTAAGGTTCATCACAGACTTGTCATGAAACCTCATCCCTGCTTTGTGATTGACAACTGTCACTGCCCTCTTATGACTTCCATGCTATCTCAAATATCATTGTTGTTATCACAAGGTAGATTTTGATATTGCTCCTATTTCAAATCTTTCCCTTTGTCAAGCATTTCCTACCTCGACCTTTCCTTTATCTTTTGCATTTTTCCCTCATGATATCCACCCTTTCTTATTTTCTACATTTTATGAGATAAAATATGTGCAAGATTATAATGTGAATGAAATTTCATGAGATTTATCAGCTGAAACAAAGGTGTCCTTGTCAACTATTACACAAGAAAATGTTGTCCCGCAAATGATAAATGGTTGGCAGATGATTCAATGCCATTGCACTGCCCCTGTGACTTCTTAAAATATTTACTTGTTTCGTTGTGCCTTGTCATTGCTTTTTCTTCTTGAAATTGGATATATTTGTCCTTTTGATTTTGTAAAAAAGATATGAAATGATTTCTAAGCAATGCCTTATTGGGTCAATGAGATCACCAAAAGTCTAGGACCTGTCATATGAAGGTATATTATTGACCCCTATCCCTTTACTATTCACTTGTTAGGACTTAGTAATGACTGTCCAAAGAGAAAAAATGTGATAGTGGCAGCAACCATTTATATTACTTATCTCACTACAGTCCATTTCATGGCTATAGTCATGTTGTCATCCATTATAGATTTTTTTTTTCAAATTCATAGATAACATGAAGATAAACCTGTAGCCCTTAATGGTACTGCTCTTATTCATGACTATGCTATGTTCCCTTTTGTAATATGCATTCCACCCATTGTGATGATCATGCTTCCCGGTATGCTTCTTCACAGTATATTGCTATTTTAAACTGAATAAAACAACATCATTTTTTCCTTTATAATGCTCCTCCTATACACTCATTGACTACTAATGGCATACAATGGCTCTTGTATTGTTGTTCCACATACTTGTTCTCCATCAAATATAGTTTCAAATTGATGAATTCACTTCATTTAATGCTTGTTACCCTTCATTCAATAGACTTGAATGCTTCAGAAAAATATGCATTTTCAGCTCAGCATTCCCATGAAATATAAAAAATGAAAATTTGAAGCTCCTCCATATGCTTCCATTATTTCTTAATGTTTTGTTGATGAGGCATTATGTATTCCTGTTCACTATCACCATTATGAGCATGAACACTTGTTGCACCAAGAGAAAATATCCTAAATAGCATGAATAAAAATGACCAAACACTTTATGGCAGCAAAATCCACTTCCTTTTGACTATGTTTAATGAGATCTTCAATATGTAATTGGTGATATATTTGGTTTAGTTTCTAAATTGATCTCATTTTTCACTCATATTTTTCACTTCACTATTATCATATTTGATTGCTATGAGTGAAGAATGGGCTTGAATACTTTGATAGTTGAAATGTATCTATTCCATTGAGCATGATAATTATACCTCTTTATTCAGCCCTCATTTGTATGTTGAGGAGCAGCATGTCGAGCTCTACCCTTGTGGGAGCCTGTTTTACCCCACATGTTGTTGTGTCTTCATGAAATGATCAGCTACATGACTTTTCCTAAACCTGCACAAGAAACAAACAATGTTAGCATAAAACAATGATGTGGAATTCCATTTTCAGACTCTTATTACTGCACTCTTCATTCTTAGTTGATTCCATGCATTTCAAGGAATGAGTTATATCTCTATTGGTAGAGCATGTAGTGTAATTCATATCCAGAGCTCTACCAGGACTTTCCCAATTTTCTGTAGGTATGCTCGGAATTGGAATCTAGATAGAGCAAGCTGCAAGCACATCAATTGAAGATCAAGATACAGGAAATGATGGATATGTCTTATAGGTATGTGCAGGATCATAATGGAAAAAGCATGCCCTTAAGTGGCAAAAAATTCATAAAAATCAGTGTTAGGCAACTTGACATAAAAATTTGAATAACTTATCTATATTATTTCAAAAATATGTAAGAATAGAAGCTGTAAAAAATTGAATGTAGTTTCTAAACTACTAGGTTTTTTTAAATTCTATTTGGTGAAAATTGAAATTTCAATGCAGAGTACTTAAATTTCGGGAAAAAATAGAAGTAGGTGTCTGTCGACCACCCTAACCATAATAAAATGATAATATTTTTTATAAGATTTTATATATAAGTAGAGGACTCATGTCGGATGTGATGCATATTTTTTGTAAATTTTTTCAAGTAAATAATTAATTATGATTTTTTTATTACAAATTTTAAAAAATATAAAAACTCATATGTCTGACCACCTTAACTAGTAGTCAAAACTTCATGAAATTTATTTTTTCTTTTTTTAAACCTATAGTATGTGAACCATAGAATGTGACACATGTTTTGGATTCAAAAAATGTGATACCGTTTGAAAGCTATAGATTTTTTTCAATCAGCCTATCGATCAAGACTTTAGTCATAATTCTAATAGAAAATGAATAATAATTATTTATTAAATTCAAATTATAAAATCATAATTTATATTGGTGGAAAGCTGAGAATCTCCTCTAAAAACCTTATTCATTTCATCAATTTTAGGTAAAAAAAAAAGTCATCAGCCACATACGCTACAAATACCCATAATATTGCCACTTTTTGGCCCATCATGATCCTGCACATACCCTTATGTTATTTTCTTCTTTCTTTCTTTTCCACCTTCAATTGTAGAATTAATTTCTTGCAATGAATGGTTTTAGCTATCTCCACAACTTGTGTGGGTATCTTAAATTCCCTCTTTCATTTCCATTATGAAAGAAATGCATCCAAATGCAAAGTTGTACAATCATTTGTATTTGTAAACAATGAAAAACTATAATGTATAAGCATTGTGAAATAAATGAAAGCAATTGCTATGCTTTATCATTTGTGTATTCTTTTTTGTATTTCACCTATGTTGCAAAGCATTGAGAAATTACTCTGAAACTTTGTTCACTGAAACAATTGCATAACTGGAACTCCATAAATCTGATACAAGCAATAATTTAAACACATGCATAAATTAATTGAACTTGCACTTTGAGATAAATCCAACTAATCAGCTCTGCCAATTGAGCTGTAGTGAAAATTGGTAACAATACCTTTAGGTCCAATTCATTGTGCTAGGAGATAGTCACTTGGGAACAAGCACACTATTCATGGTAAACAAGAAGAATGGCTCACAAACATGCTAATAAAAAACACACATGACATCAAATTGAAGATAACATGATGAACAACAAATACACATGGGCCAACAAGCATGATAGATATCCAATGCATAACATGCCAACAAAATGATCATCAAGATACAAATACACATGCTCAAGGGGATAAAATTTCCAACACCAAGCACAAGAAATGACCCACAACCATTCTCAAGGGGATAAAATTTCCAACACTAAGAACAAGGGATAACCCACAACATAGAGCATAGATTTTCCAACATGATATCATATAGAACAGATGTGAACATATGCAATCAAGTCTCTTTCAATCATAACATGGTTAGATATGGGTATCTTGTTGAACATCAAGTCCAATGACGTCAAGGATGGGGAACCCATAGGATCTAGGGAAGGAGTATCATAAAAAATCTCAAAGGGATGGCTAAGTAGATTAGTTAGGTATAATTAAACTTTCCCACATGAGGAACCCAACTATCAATAGCAAGCACTCCCTAAGTGGGAATGCTTTTTATGCTCATACTAAGCATGTGCTAATGCTTTGGTTATGACATCTAGGTATCATGTTATCTTGGTTATTTTTAATTACCAAATTTCATTAGTTGTCACTTAATTAGAAAAATATACATTCATCATTTTCTCAAGCCCCTTTGTGTCCTAGCTGACATCAAGAGCCACTCCTTTCCTACACCCTACACCTCAAATCCTAGGCTCATCAGGCCAATTCACTTCTTCAACATGGCACAAATTTAATGCAAAATTTTAGGGAATAAAAATAAATTTTTCTCAACAATTTCTAAATAAAAAATAAATAAGGAGACTTTTATCCTACATTAAAATTCATCCAAACATTCAACAATTTAAATATTCTAAAATAAAATTTCGAAAATCACAATTGAAGAATGCTTAAAATTTTAAAATTCAAATTTCAATTTTCCAAAAATAATTGGTTCAAAAAATACACAACACCACAATTTGAACTCAATTTCACATTTTAGTGATTTTGGAAAAAAATTGCCAGAATGAGGGCACAAAATAGAGATTTTCAAAACTTTAAAATAATATTTCTATCTATAAAAAATGCATGGAAATTATTTAAAAATGAGTTTTTATGATTCCTTAAGGTTAAGAATGGAAAATATAAATCTAAGGAGCCTCTAGAAAGAGAAGAAGAAGAAGAAAACTTTCCTTGTGTTGTAGCTCACAAAATCCATAGTTTCTTTAGATTTTGAGAAGAAAAATCAAGGAAATGCATACACAACTTCATTCCTTCCCTTCCAAATCCACATCCCAACCAAAACCATGAGGGAAAACATAGACTCATCTCACACTCAATTGATTGTAATAGTGGCCACTAAACACGCAAGTCCAAAGTGAAATATTTGATTAAACACCATTGACGAATAACTCAAACTTGCATATCAGGTGGAGAAATAACCCTATACCTTTACCCACTCAATGCACATTTCAAGCATAGCTTATCCATATATGATAGTCAAAGAAAATTAAAATTATCCAACAAGGTTCAAGATCATATATCATATAATCATAAAAGTAATATAATCAAATAAATGATAGATGCTGAGATCATTAAATCACTTCTATGATTCTATCAAAAGAAGTAAATCACAAGTATCTCAATAAATATAGCAAAAAAAAAAACACATTAAGTCTTATCAAAGAACTCAACACACTACCATACATGCAACATAGTGCAATCAAAACACCATAAATAGAAATGTTGAGGAATACCATTTCAAAACATGTGGGTGATCCAACACACCATACAATCCTCAAGGAAACAAGTACAAGCAAGACCTATGCATCCCCTGATACAGTCATAAAATAATGTTGAATACAAGACATATCAAGTTAGTAAATGGGAGGGCATTACATCCTCCCTACTAGGATTAGGTTTACTCCTAGAAGACTAACACACAAAGGATAGGGTACACTTAGTAATCGTTCCTTCAAACATAGTAGATATCACAAGATCCATCATCTAGAGTCTCACCAAGTCCAAGCCTCAAACATACAATAGGAACACATCTCTAAAGGTGCACAAGCTATGTGAATAGAAACAAATAGATGTGAAACCACTTCAAAGGTCACAACACTCCATTCTCAAGTTTCCACTACAACTGATGGAAATGCCTAACCCCAGGGTCTGGGTATGTGCAGGATCATCATGGAAAAAACAGGCCCTTAAGTGGCAAAAAAATTAGAAAAATTAGTGTTAGGCAACTTGACGTAAAAATTTGAATAAGTTATCTATATTATTTCAAAAATATGTAAGAATAGAATCTGTAGAAAATTAAATTTAGTTTCTAAACTACTAGGTTTATTTAAAAATAAATAAAATCTATTTGGTGAAAATTTGAAATTTCAATGCGAGTACATAAATTTCGGGAAAAAATAAGAAGTGGTGTGTACCACCTAACCATAATAAAATGATAATATTTTTTATAATATTTTATATATAAGTAGAGGACTCATGTCGGATGTGATGCATATTTTTGTAATTTTTTTCCAAGTAAATAATTAATTATGAATTTTTTATTACAACTTTTAAAAAATATAAAAACTTGTATGTCTAACCACCTTAACTTGGTCAAAACTTCATGAAATTTAATTTTTCTTTTTTTAATCCTATAGTGTGTGAAGCATAGAATGTGTCGCATGTTTTGGATTTAAAAAATGTGATACCATTTGAAAGTTATAGATGTTTTTGAATCAGCCTATCAATCAAGACTTTAGTCATAATTCTAATAGAAAATAAATAATAATTATTGATTAAATTCAAATTAAAGAATAATTTATATTGGTGGAAAGCTAAGAATCTCCTCTAAAAACTCTTTTCGTTTCATCAATTTTGGGTAAAAAAAAAGTCGTTAGCCACATACCCTACAAATACCCATAATATTGCCACTTTTTGGCCCCTCATGATCCTGCACATACCCGTCTAGCTAACCACAAGAAAACCAAGGCTACTACTAGTACCAGGAACTCCATCTAGCCACCACTCAAACAAAGAAAGGAACACAAGCCCATAAACCTTATCTCACCTCCAAATGTTTATTAAAAATAATTTAATTTTCCAAAAATAAAATTTCCCCACCTCCCCCACACCAAACTCGACTGGACATTATATTTTTTCTTAATATATTTTGAATTTTGACATATTTAACTTTATCGGCAGATTTAAAAAAAAAAACACATTAAAATTTTATTAAAAGTGTTTAGGCAGTAAACTATTGGGTGGGTTGGACTTGTTGTCAGCCAACAATACCTAGCTATCGACTAACAACGTTGATGGTACTGTCAGTCTGTCAATATTGACCACAACAGTACTACAAGTCCTGGGAACAGGGGGTCTATGGACCCACAAAATTTTTGCTTTTTAAAAAAAAAAAATTATCAACAATTTCTAACCTTTTTATTTTTTTTGATTTTGTAGGGATTTTATAAATATTGTTCAAGCCTGACAATAATTTTCTCTATGGATTTTTTTCAAGGATGGACTATGAATTTTTTAATAATTTTTTTGCACATGGTGAAATTGGGCTGAGACTAAAAAGCTTTTGCATTTTTTTTCAACTTTTCCAAGATAGGTTGAAATTTATATCAATCTTTGTCTCTTGTCCAAACTGAATCCAACCATGAGGTCCATTTTGGATCAAGAGGTCATCCATGAATTTTTCCCTACAAAACCCTCAAATGCAAACTCAAACCAAGAAACCCTCTTTCACCCAAAATTGGAAAACTTTAGATTTGCAATAAACCCAACAAATCTTGACAACCCAAAAGCCCAAATCTGCATACAAAGACTTGCAACATGTGTTCATATCTTGTAATAGCTCAAACCATACATGCATGTACATGGCTTCAACTTTGCAAAAACTCTCAAAACTAGGGTTATAACAAAAATTCTTCAACCATGAAATCTCTAATACCAATTGTTAGGAAATATTGCATTCAACCCAAGATCTTAATCCATTTCCTACATAACCCATGAGAGATAAACATGCATACAAGTAAACAAAATGCATATATCAAATAGATAATCCACAAGATAACAAAAGATATACCCTGGGAAAACCCTCAAGAGGGAAAAACACAACCTCCAAAAGTTGGTCCATTCTCAGAAACCTAAGAGCCATTTAAAACCTACTTTACCCCTTGGGCACTAGACATCATGGTTGACCCCAACAACAAAAACAACAACATTAATAACAACAACAAAAACCATGATGCAAGAGAATTGGCCCACAACAACTCGATCACCTTTGAGTTCCCCATTACACACCCTGAAGAGGATGCTCCTATGAAAAATATTCCTCTCTGCTTTACCAGTTTTTCATGGTCTTTCTGTTAAGGATCCTAACATGTTCTTATTAGAGTTTGATGTGTTGTGCCACAACTATGATTATCAAAATTATGCATAGAAGCTCAAATTGTTCCCAGCCACATTAAAGGATGCAGCCTTGCATTGGTTCATGAACCTCGGGAATATCAAAACATGGGAAGTCATGAAGGAATTATTTTTGACCAAGTACTAGAATTATTGCAAAACAAAAGAGGTATGGGACAAAATCTTCCATATGACACAAAAAGAAGATGAGTTTGTGGAAGATTACCTCAAATGCTTCATGTTTAGTTTTCAATGATCATGACAACAAGGGATAACTCCTGATGCTGTTAAAATGTTGTTTCTTAGAGGCACAAGAGATGATACTATGGAAGCATTAAATTTAATAGGTAAAGGGAACATTTCTAAAATGGAATTTGATGATATTTGTGACATTTGTAGGAATTATTCAAGGTCTCAACATTTTGGAAGGAACTATCCAAGTAAGCCTTATGCTTTAGGTAATGCAATAGGTATAACAAGCATGAACTAGGCAATTTACTTGAGGATCTTAAAGCTAATTTATTAAACCATATGGGTAAACAAATAGAAACTCTTCATACCCATAGGAAACAAGAGGAAGCCAAAATGGCCTTGGCTATGTTTTTTTTGACTTGTCACAAGAGACATAGTAGTGAGGATTGCATGTAGAATAGGAAAAAAATTCCATCCTTAGAAGAATTCAGTAGAAGTTCTACCTTAAGGCCTCTTCCTATAGGTGTGTCTGATATATAATATTTTGAGGAACCTATCTACTACATGGCCCCTAGGCGACCTTTTCCACCTCAATTAATGCATCCTGGCATGAAAAATGATTATCTTGCTCCGGGACCCAGTCAATCCAATCAACTCAGATGGTATGGGGGTTGGAAACAACCCTCATCATACCCTCAATGGATGCCACAATATTAATATGCTTCATAGTTGTGGCAATAGGAATGAAGGCCACAATCGCCAAAACTCACAATGTACCAATAACCATATCCATCACAACCCCAATTTCCACCTCCTCCCATGATCAACCCATACCACCAGCCATAACAAATTCTTCCATCCATACCATCATCATCTACTCAACCATCGAAGCCTACATCAATGCCAACCCAACCAAACACAAATCCAAATAATAAGGCAACACAACCCATGTATAATAATGAGGAAACATGTTAGTCTACTTATCCTATGAATACAGTATAATTAGATGGAGTGCAATTAAGATCATGAAAGTTTCTTCAGGGGCCCACCATCACAGAGATCAATGAAGAACTTGAAGCAGAGCCAGTTAAAGAACCTCCCTTTCTTAATCGATTTTAGTCTGAACCAATACAAAGGGAAGTCTCTCAACCTAAATTTGATTAAATTGTTAATGAGTTACACAAGGGTAACATCAAGATTACTTTGTTACAGGCTATCAAGGACATTCCCATCTATACAAAAATAGTTCAGGATCTATGTACTTGGAAACAAAAGAAGAAGCAAGACCTGAAGACCATCCAAGTTATTGGATAGTTGGAAAACCTTATGCTCAAGAACATAACCATGAACCTAAGTACTCAGATCTAGGGAGTCCTATCATCAAGGTATCTATTGGAAAAGTAAGCATTCTTAATACCCTTGTTGATTTGGGTGTTGCAATTAATGTTATGACAAATGAAATGAAGGAAAGATTGTCACTAGAGGGACTTAGGCCTACTCCCAAATTTCTCCAAATGACAGACTGATCTTTGGTCAAACTAGAGGGTATGATTGAAGATGTAATCCTTTCTATTGATTCGTGGGAATACCCAATTGACTTTATGGTTTTGTAGCTAAACATTAAGTTGGGGGGATACCCCTTGATTTTGGGATGACCTTAGCTAGCAACTGCAGATGCATTCATCAATTGTCAGTTGGGAAACATGGTCATTTATAATGGTGAGCACAAGAAAAAGTTGACTTTATACCCACCAACACAACCCCTGTTGGAGACAGAGGATCCAATGTGGGTTGATAGTGACTTGGATGAGTCATTACCGATCTTGAAAATTGATCAAGCCTTAGACATGGGAGAACCTACCTAGGATAATATTCTTGTTAATTTTCTTCAGAATAGGTATGCATCTAATTAATCTTTTGAAAGCATGGTTCTCCATTCGGGTATAAATACTCCTTGTCCTTTTGGAAACTTTCAATTGGTAGGTAGCTCATGATATGTTCAACACTTTGTCACATCACATCAATTGCTACCTCATAATTTTTTGTATAGTTCATTTTTATCTTCTAGAAATTCTAGAAATATGCCATCCACCTCCCAAGTACTAGCCATTAATTCACCTGCACAATCAAAAGCTATGTAAATTTTTCCTAATCACAACTTAATATTAATCCACAATTAACCACTAAACAAATCCAAGATATTGTTTCCATGCTTAAAGCTAATATTTAGATGGATTTTCTTGGGAATACCAAGATATGTGTGGCATTCATCTTGACACCTAGACCCACCATATTTACATTGAAGAAGGTAGTCGTCCAATTAGGCAACCACATCGATGGCTCAACCCCATCTTGAGTGAGATAGTTAAAGAGGAGTTACAAAAATTGTTAAATGTTGGTTTTATATATCTAATTTTAGATAGCCAGTGGTTCTCTCCTCTAGTTGTGGTTCCCAAGAAAAATGGTAAGTGGAGAATTTGTGTTGATTATAGAGCACTAAATAAATCCACTAAGAAGGATTATTTTCCATTGCCATTTATTGATCAAGTGTTGGAAACTCTTGTAGGTAAAAAGTTCTTCTCTTTTCTGGATGGGTTCAATGGCTACAACTAGATTTACATAGCACTTGAAGACTAGGACAAGACTACTTTCACTTGTCCTTGGGGCACTTTTTCCTATAACGTGTTGCCATTTGGCTTATATAAAGCACCTGCTACTTTTCAAAGGGTATTTTTGAGCTTTTTTGTGGATCTTATAAATGATTGTGTTGAGGTATATATGGAAAATTTTACCATCCATGGTAATACTTATCAAGAGGCTAAAGAAAATTTAGAAAAGGTACTTAGAAATTGTATAGACACTAATTTATCATTAAGTCATGAAATGTGCCATGTGCTTATGATAGAAGGGATAGTAAGTTTGATCATTATATTTCTTCTAAGGGTATTCAAGTTTCTCCCAAAAAGATACTGATTATTCAGGACTTGCCTACACCCACTAGCCAAAAGGATGTGCGTAGCTTTCTAGGCCATGCAGGGTACTATAGGAGGTTTATCCAAAAGGATTTTGTTGGATCTATCAACCCACCATCTCATAACAAGGAATGTATCCTTGTGTGTATATATTATGTAACAAAATGGGTTGAAGTTGTTGCTTTGAAGCATGCCAAGGACACCAAGGTCGCCGAATTTCTCTATTATGATATTTTTACCTGATTTGGTGTCTATGTGAGATAGTTACAGATCAAGGTCCACAATTCACATCTAACCTCATTTTTGCTCTGGTTCATGAATATGAGATTCAACATTGCAATTCTTCACCTTACCATCCCCAGGATAATGGCCAGGTCAAAGTCACCAACCAAGAACTCGAGAACATTCTTACCAAGATAGTTTCCCTCCATAAGAAATACTGGGTTGTGCGACTTCCTAAAGTTGTGTGGGCCTACCGCACTACATGGAAACTACCACTAGTTTGAAACCTTATGAGCTTTTCTATAGTAAGAGGGTTTTTCTCCCTATCAAGTTTGAGGTAAAAACTCTTTGCACTATGCTCCAACTGGGGATGAACTTGTTTGATGAACAAAAAGAATGAATTGCACAACTTCACTCATTGGATGAACTATTTCAACAAGCATTCTTCCATGTGGAGATTATCAAGAACCAACATGCTCTCTATCATGATCATTTCATGCAACAACATTCATTTCAACCAGGTGATTGGGCACTCTTGTATGACTCCTTATTTCGGGATTTTAAGGGAAAGTTCCACACCTGATGGCTCAGGCCCTATGAAATTGAGGTAGTCTACAATAACAAGGCTATCAAGCTTTGCACGGTAGACTCCAATCGCATGGATTTAGTTTTCAATGGTCATTGGTTGAAATTGTACAAGAGGCCTCTCTTAAGGGAAGAATTTGTCTCAAATTTTCCTAAGGAACTCCATCTGCTTGATAGGGTTTTTGAGGCCTCTCCTAGTACCTTTTAAGTACTTTTCAAATTGTTTGATTGGAAAAAAATGCAATAAAAGATCCACCAATGAAAACCTTCAAGAATTGTTGGTTAGTTAACATTTGAAATCAAGGTTTCGGTGGGCATTAACTGCTAAATAAGTCTTAGAGGTGAAAACTAGGTTCTCAGGGATTCTAGGTGGTGATAGGATGAAAACCAAGTAATTAGTGGTCTATCATTGAGATTGAAAAAAAAAAAGGAAAAACATAAAAAATAAAAGGAGAAAAAAACTTCCTATCACTTATGTGTCAGGAGCAGAGGTCTAAGATGAGAATGAAGCTCTACAAAAGTAGGTCCAAGATGCAGAGGTCCTCAATTCTTCACAGGTAGTAGAAATTGATTAGCTTAAAGCCAGGGAAAAATTTAGTGGTGAATCTTTTCCAATTGGTGAATTCTAGAAATCAGCCAAGTCAAAATTGGCAAATTAATCGTAGCCAACAGGGTGCCCAAATCGCCCGGATTTTACGAACTATAGGTCCAATGCATGTCCATTCACCAAGAAATTTTTTTTATGAGACATATTTAAGCAACAAATTTTCCATAACAAACTACACGTTTCAAATGGACTAACTAATATTTTTTCCTGGAATCCTGGAAGCATTTAATAAAACACCTACATATTCGCCAATACTATTAAAACAACATTATATCAGGACTCATTTCACCAATTAAAATTTACAAATAGTTGCTTGTGAAGACCCATTTCACCACTTAAAACTTATAAATAGTTGCTTATGAGGACCTATTTTTCCAATAACATTAAAAAATAATTACATTTGAGGACACATTTCACCTTGAAAATTACAACGTATCGTTGTATAAGCACACGAGATTCACTAAATTTTTAATATACCATTTAAAAATCCCATGGAATTTTCCAAATATGGAATCATGGATTGATATAAATACAATCAAAGGTGTAATTTATTCTTACACATTTTGTTCAGTTCTGAGGTTCTACTTCTCGATTTGGAAGTCAGTGAAAGCCGAAAACATAGACTTAAAGGTGAGTGATCATTTCTTCATAGTGTTATTAGTTATAATAATAAGTTTTCTTTATCTCTTTTCCATTCTTGCTTCAGTCTTAAAGATGATATTAAGTAGGGAATGGTATCTATATTCTTTGTCCTTCTTAAACAAGAAGACATTTTTTTCCAGTTTTTATTCGAAGTGAGAGATCAATATGTTGAGTGACTCAAGCAACAAGGGTAAGGCTCTTGCAGCTCCTCAGGGTGGTGAAGAGACTCTTGCTGCTCCTCAAGGTGGTAAGGCTCTTGTCGCTCCTCAGGGTGCTGAAGAGATTCCTTCTACTCCTTAGGGTGGTAAGGCTCCTGCCGCTCCTCAAGGTGGTGAAGAGATTGGGAGGCCATCAAAATTCCCAAAACTTAGACCATACACTCTTACTTTGGAATTGCCAAAGCTTTTGATCCATCATGTCAAGATGGAGCTACATCATCAACTCTTCCACCAAATATTAATGAAGAAGGCATTCACAATACCTCACTGCAACCGGAAGGTCAAGTTGAGATTGTCATTGAAGTAAATCAAAATGTATCAAATGAGGATGGAACTACTGCAAAATATGTTCCAAGGGATACCCTAGTTAGCTAGAATGAGATAATTGACTTGGATGAGGCTGATGTTGGTAGCAAGAAAAGGAAAAACAAATAAAAAATGGGGTGCGAGTGGGAAATGACAAGCAATTTTCAACTTGGTTGGTTGTCAGAGTACCCATTCATTGTACCAGTGGGGAAAGCAAACGATATTGAAAGTGAAACATTGGAAAAATGTATGATTTGTAGTTGGAAATGTGGAAGAGACAAGATGTTGCAGCTAAATATTGACACTATAGAAAAGCATATCGGTAAAGTTTATGAAAAACATATCATAGATGGAAAGGAACAGTCAGTCGTACAATGGAAATCAAAGGAAGAATGTCTTCATGTTAGGTATGGCACAGATTATGAAGAGAACCAAAAAATGTCGAAGCTTACTGCATGTAAAGGTACACTTGAGGCTCAATTTGGAAAAGCAATGGAAGCAACAAATCTATCAAAAAATGTTCAGATGAGTGTTTTTTTTCATATTTTGTCCAGAGGGCGTCCTATGATAGAGTACCTAGAATATTTTGGTTTATTATCTTATTTGAATGTTTGTCACTATCCCTACTCACATTGGTTAGTAAACGTTGGATGGGAATGGGAAAACTATCTTGCTACAGAGGAAAAGGAAGATTTAAAGGATAAAGTAAAAGAGTCAAATTTCATTGCATTATCTTTAGATGAAGTTACTACGGTAGACAATACTTCTTGGGTTTGTATGCATTTGTATACTGTAGAATGACATGTTCACCAAGCGCATCTTCTCTGTGTTCATAAAATGAAGGATAGTTCAACATTGCAAATCTATTTGAACTAGTAAAGAAATCTTTGAATGAAATTGGAGGTATGGATGAGTTGACAATTGCAAAAAAGTTGGTGTGTGTAGGAGTTGATGGAACTACAGTGATGCAAGGTCAAAGGACTAGTGTTTGCACAAAGTTACAAACTACTTGTGAACCATACATGCTTGAAATTCATTGCATGACCTAGGGTGATCCCACAATAGTGGTTTACAATTTTTTGGCAAACTAGACACTAAAATTATTATTTTTAATTAAATCTTCACATTCGGGAAGCTATAGCGGCTAAACCGTGAGGAATTTGAAGATGATGCAAACTAGAGTCTCATCAAATTTTGTCTATAGATTCTAAAAATATTTTTTTCAAAATTTTTGGAATCAAATTGCACTTCTTTTTCCATCTCCCACGAAAACTGGTCTTTTTTAGAAAACAACATTTTTAAAAAGTGACTCACACCGTATAACACAACTTTTTTCCCATGAAGGATAAAATTCTAATTCTTTCGAATTTAGATTTGTAACTCCAATATCCAGTGCTTCCACTTGGTTAGATAGTTTTTTATTGAATATATATTTTTTTAATCAAGTTTTTAAGTTAAACCAATTACAATTCAGACATAGCACGACCATATAACGCATAACTTTTTTTGTATATATCAAAATTCACTTATTTTTTTGTTGGATCAAGGAATTCAATATTTGGCACAGTCATATTTTTCAATAAAAAAAATTATAATATGCTATTTTTCCACATGTGCAAAACAAAGACCTTCATTTTTGGTGAAGAACCTATGATTAATAAAACTAAAAAAACAAATACATAATAAAACCAAAACATATTAAAATTATATTCATTGGATAGCTTGTTTCGAGGACCGCCTAATTCCAGTTGGGTTTCTAAAGACTCCTCCATTTTCATCCTCAACCTAAGCTCCGAAGTGTAAAAAATTAGACTTTTTTTGTGTCTTAGGAAGTGGATGAGGGGCAAGGGGGGTTCGAGCGAACCCCCCTTCCATAAGGGGTTTTCCTTGAATTTTTGGGTGGAAAAGCATCAAAAGGGTTTGCTCAAACTAGTAGGTTCGTATGATCCCCTAAAATCAAGTTTTTTTCCATGGGTTCATTTTTTGTGAGTTTTCCTTCGTCACTTGAATTGTAAACCACTATTGTGGCTTCACCCCCCATAGAATGAATTTAGCATTCAAAATTGTAAGCAAGTTTCCTATAGTATCAAAATTCAAAAATATAGTTCACGAGATCCATGCATACTTCTTTTGAAGTCCCAAACGTTTCGCATAATTTCAAAATTTTGCTAAGGGAATAACACCAGGAAATAAGCTTCTCAAGGATGTCGATACCAGATGGATCTCCATGCATGGACTATCACAATGTTTTCTTTCAGAATATCAATCCTTGATTGGAGTGATGTATGAAAATCACAACACAGTAGACAAAGCTCCTGACCTCTTACATAGGTTAAGTGATATAGAGACACTCTTGACTTTACCTAGTCTTCTCCCCATGCTGGATGTTATGAAAAATATTGTGAAGAAATCCCAAGACAAAACTATGTATATTAATTAATATGCCAATCTATGTAAACATACATGCTTGAACCTCAATCATCTATATCTAGATCTAGTTCACAAGAAGGCCCAAATTATTTCATGTGATGGAAA
The DNA here is from genome assembly GCA_007258455.2 of Sequoia sempervirens. Classification (NCBI taxonomy): domain Eukaryota; kingdom Viridiplantae; phylum Streptophyta; class Pinopsida; order Cupressales; family Cupressaceae; genus Sequoia; species Sequoia sempervirens. The sequence goes on along the minus strand of VDFB02271358.1, from coordinate 328,505,325 downwards.
ATTATTGATTTGAAATATCCTGATAATTATTTATAGTTTAATGCAAGTGGGAACTTATGTATTTGTGTATGTGGATATGAGATACAAACGTACCAATGTAAGACATCTAGGCGCTCTAGAAGAGAAGTAGATGTTAATGAGGAATATTTTAAAAGAATTGTTAAATCTATTAGTGATAATTTGAAGGAAATTGCAAAATCTCTTTCCTCAGAGATTCGTGAAAGATTCCCTCGACATGAAATACTTGAAGCCATGGGTATTGTGTATCCTCAATTTTGGGAAAACTAAGATAAACTAAAATATTTTCATGATCAAGTAAAAATATTGATCAAACAATTTTTGAAAACTGTAACATACAATGAGTGGAAAATGGAAGGAATTTTAAATGACGCAAAGCTTAGAAAATAATCTAGGAGTTTTGAAATAGCTATGAGGGACCAATATAAATACATGGGCATGGACAAGGCCTTTCAACTGGGATCAATAAAAAAGGTTTGGAAAAACTTAGGTTAGAGTGAAATATTGTGTGATTCGATATTAGAATATTTCAAACTTGCTAATTTATGTCAAACAATGATATTGGGGTAATTGGAGGATGAGAGAGTTTTCAGTACATTGGGGTTTTTGAAATCAAAGTTAAGAAACAATCTAGACAAGAATTTGGAAAATTGCTTGAGGATGAAAGGAACTGTGTATAATGTCACAAATTTTCCTTTTGAAAGGGCACTCGCAATTTGGAGGTTCACATGTGAAAGAAGAGGGTCTCGGTTGTGCAACACTCCAATTCCAAAGGATGGTACTAGTGGCACTAGTAGTGGCAGTGGGACCGGGACATGACATTGACAAAAATCACACAATGAATGTTGAATTTGATACATAGGCCAAATAAAATGAAGAGAATACTTAGAATCAAGATGACTCTTTTACTTTATCTCAAGATGAACACCAATTTGAGGACCCTAACTCCATTTGGTAAATGGAAGAGAATTAAATTTTTTTAGTTATTTATACTACACTTTATGATTCATGAATCAGTTTCCATTGTTCCAAACTGTAGTTGATGATATTTTATATTGTATTCAATGAAAATTAAAATTGTGAATCATTGCACTTCATGATATTTTATTTTAAATTACACTTCATGAATCATATTCCAAACTATAGTTGATGATATTTTATATTGTATTCCACGAAATTGTGATATTTTATATTTTATATTGTATTCCATAGTATTGAATTTGATATGTGATTCTTGTTGGATGTTGTGGTTGTGTTTCTGATATGTGGTTCTCATTGATGTCAACACTATTAGCATTGATGTATTGTAGGTTGTATATGTTGAGGATATTGAAAAAATTGTTAAAGAATGAGTTGCAAGTTGATAGTGGAACAATGAAGGTCATGAAGGTGTCTTGCTTAGTACGTTGACAATTTATTGCTAAGTGTATCTAGTTTATCCATTGAAAGTTTTAGAGGTCTGCGTGAAGATTTAATCGTGTTATGAATAGTTGTGTTGTGTTCTGACAATTTTTTTGTGGCTTTAGTTAGTGTTCCTGATTGAAGTTGATGTGATTCTAGAAATTTTAGTTGTTGTGGATGCTTCTCTGATGATTCGTGATGCTTGTGGACGTCTCTACATAATGCTCTATCTTTGTTGCACATCTACATTGATCGGTGTGCTCGTGGTCGGTGATTTTTCTTATGTGTTCGGGTTTTTATGTTCTTGGTCGACATGGTGGTTGTAACGTATTGTGGATCCTTGGAGACTAAAATTTGAATGTTTGGTGTGCTTGAGGCTATTTGTTTAAGTCTTCATTATGTTGTGGCTAAGGGTGTTTGATTCGCATTGAAATTTTACTTATAATTTCAGCTGACATTGTGTATATGTTTTATATTTTATTTTGGCCAATGTTGATGTAATTCCATGTGATGGATATATAAGAGCAATTTTTTGTGCTAAGTTAAGTACCGAAGAAGTGACAGAGAAAGAGAAAGTGTGTGAATAGTGACCTAATAATTCGATTGCAAAGCAGAGTGTGAAGAAGTTTGAGCGAAGTGTAAAATGAGTGTTTCTGTGCTTAACCAGAACTGTAATCAGGCTTTTGTAGAAGCTATTTTCTTAGTTCATACCCTACAGATCTAATCCAAATTGTTGTAAGATAGTGTGTCTTATTTGGGCAGTGAGCCCTCTTGTATTTGAGTAGTGAGCTCCAGTCAATGTGCCTGAATGCATGTGCATTCCCATTAATCTTCATTATACTTTTAACAGGGTATAATATTGTGGACTAACATCCATTGTGGCTTTTCCCTTAATAGGGTTTCCACATAAAAAAATATTGGTGTTCTATGTGTTTTTGATGTGCTAATTGTTTTTGGTTTATTGTTCATTCATTAGATCTAAGATTAAGTTAAGTTTGAAAAGTTTAAATATTATGTGGCAATTGATTCACCCCCCCTCTTAGTTTATTGTCCTTTTTTTTTCCAACAATTGGTATCAAAGCAGGTTCCTCTGAAGAATTTTAAAAGCTTGAGGTGATCCAAGATGGCATCATACAAGAAGCATAGTCCTAGATACGATGGAACAAACTACTCTTTATGGAAAGCCAAAATGGAGTGTCATTTGAGGTGTATTGGTGAACCCTTCTAGAAAATTACAAAGAACAGATATGTTATTCCTAAAAATGGTCCTTCCACTCCTGATGAGATTAAAGAGGCTAAGATTAACGTCAGGGCTATTGAAGCTTTGTTGAGTGCTCTGACAGATTCATAAATGACAAATGTGATGGATCTAAAGATAGCTCATGAGATCTGGAAGAAGCTAGAGACTTTGTATGAAGGAGATGCACTTGTGAAGGTTGCTAAGCTACAAAGTTTGAAAGGAAAGTATGGAACTTTGAATATGGGTGAAGATGAAAATATTTCTTCTTTTATGCAAAGAGTAAATGAACTTGTGATGGGTATTAGATGTGTCGGTGGTACCCTGGATGAACAAGAAATTGTACCTAAAGTGCTTAGATCATTTCCTTCCTCTTACAAATTATCAAAGGCTCATGCTATTGAAGAGATTAGAACAGTAACAAATGTGACAAGAGATATGTTGATTGATAAACTTGATGCCTTTGAGTTGAGTGAATTTGGTGATTCTATCCCCAAGACTAAATTTGCATTTAAGGCCTTTGTATCCAAAAGAAAAAAGCAAAGATATGATTCAGGAGAGAGTTCTAGAAAGGAATTCAAGTATGAGGAAGAGATGGAACAACTTGAAGATGAAGAAAGAGAGGTAGAAGAGCCAGAAGCATTGATTGTGAAGAAAGAAGGTAGAGGACAAGGTAAGTATAAAGGAAAATTTCCTATTAAATGTTTCTATTGCAGTAAAATAGGTCATTTTTCTTCAAGGTGTCTTGAAAGAGTTTCGAGGTCTAAGCCTAACAAACCTAGATTTCAGAAGAAATGTCATTATGTTGAAGAAGGTGTGACTAATGAAGAATCTGATAAAGAAAATTTAAATGAAGATGAATGGGTTTTCATTGCTATCAAGGAAAATGGTCTGGTGGCTACTAAATCTGCTAAAGTTGAGAAAGCTATTGCAGCTTGAATTGAAGAAAAGGATGAGTGGGTTATTGATAGCGTATGCTCACATCATATGACTGGTGACAAAAGAAAATTTGTAAGTCTAGAGAAATATGATAGTGGGGTTGTAAGATTCGAAGATAACAATGCTAGTGTGATTCATGGTAGGGGATCTATTTGTCTTGGTGGTAAACATAACACTGATGATGTCCTTTATGTTGAAGGCTTGAAGCATAACCTGTTGTTTTTTGGACAGATGGTGGACAAGGGTTATAATAATTAGTTCAAAGATGGAAGATGTAGGATACTTGGAAGATCTGGAAATGTAATTTCTTTAGGTACAAAGACGAGGTAATATTTTTCACTTGAGTATTCCTAATGAAAATTGTTTAATTGCTCAAGTAGATGAAAGTTGGTTATGGAATAGGAGGTTGTGTCATGTGAATTTTGATAACATTGTCAAGGTAAGCTCCACTCAAGTAGTAAGAGATCTACCTAAGCAAGTGAATCCTAATAACAAAATATGCAAGGAATGTCAGATGGGAAAACATACTAGAGTTTCTTTTTAGAGAAAACAACATCATTCTAATGGAGTACTAGAGAGTTGGTGCATACTAATCTATGTGATCCCTCTAGAATCAAAAGTCTACAAGGAGAAAGGTACTTTATGCTGCTTATTGATGATTACTCTGGGATGATATGGGTTGCTTTCTTAAGAGAAAAATGTGAAGCATTAGAGAAGTTCAAAAGTTTCAAAGCTATGGCAGAGAATGAGAAAGGTCTGAAGATCAAATGCCAAAGGTCAGATAGAGGTGGTGAGTTCACCTCCTGGGACTTCAATTCTTTATGTGAACAACATGGAATCAAAAGACAATTATCTACTCCACGAACCCCTTAACAAAATGGAATTGTAGAGAGAAAAAAATAGAATAATTCTAGATGTTGCTAGAACAATGATGTTGGAAGGAAATGTGCCTCACATCTATTGGAGAAAAGTTGTAAACACTGTTGTGTACACTCTAAATTGGGTAAATGTCAATGGTATTTCTGGTAAGACTCCTTTTGAGTTGTGGTTTGGTTATAAGCCTACTGTTAAATATTTCAAGATCTTTGGAAGAAAGTGTTATATTAAGAGAGATGAGGACATAGGTAGGTTTGATGCAAGGAGCGATGAAGGAATCTTCCTAGGCTACTCTACTAAAAGCAAGGCTTATCGGTGCTATAATAGAAGATTGAGAAAATTAGTTGAAAGTACAAATGTAAGAGTTGATGAGGAATCTTCTAGATCATCTAGATACTATGGATATGATTCAGATGACCAACAAGATAGTATAGACAAAACAAAGAATGCTCGGACACAGAATCAAGTTCAAATTATTTCGGTAAATTAAGAAAGTCGGGAAGGAGAGACAAGTGGAAGTGCAGAAGAAAGAACAAAAGAACCAAAAGTGTGAGAGAATCCTAAAATTTTGAGGTATATAAAGCTAAATCATTCTAAAAATAAAATTATAGACCTCCAGATATGAATAAAGGTGTGCAAACTAGAAGAAGGATTGCAAAAGAGTATTGTCTGATTTTCAAGACTAAGCCTAACAATGTCAATGAAGCTTGTAAAGATGAACATTAGATGGAAGCTATGAAGGAAGAACTAATGCAGATTGATAAGAATGATACATGGATTATTGTTCCCAGACCTAAAGATAAAAATGTGATTTGTACTAAATGGGTCTGTTAGAATAAGCTGAATGAACAAGGTGAAGTAGTTTAGAATAAAGCAAGATTGTTATGTAAAGGGTATTCACAAATGGAAGGTATTGTTTTTGAAGAAACCTTTTCCCTTGTTTCTAGAATTGAAGTTGTAAGATTATTTCTTGCTTGTGCCACATATAAGAACTACAAAGTCTATCAAATGGATGTGAAGTTAGCCTTTCTGAATCGTGAGTTAGAAGAAGAGGTATATGTTGAATAGTCAGCTGGATTTCAACTGACTGATAAGGAATACATGGTAACTTTTCAATTGAAGAAAGCTCTGTATGGACTCAAGCAAGCCCCCAGAGCCTGGTATGCTAGACTAGATAAATACTTACTAAAACTTGGATTCAATAAAGGTACTATTGACAACAACTTGTATTTTAAGTTGGATCATGATAAAGAGTTGATTATTGAAGTCTTTGTTGATGAAATTATTTTTGGAGGTGATGATGATCTATGTATGAAGTTTGCTGATGAAATGAAAATTGAATTTGAAATGAGTATGATTGGAGAGATGAAGTTATTTCTGGGATTGGAAGTCACTCAGTTATACAATGGGATTTTCCTATCTCAGTCCAAATGTGTGAGAGAGTTGTTGAAGAAGTTTGGCATGGAAGACTCAAAGCCTGTTGGTACACCCATGGTAACCAAATGAAAGTTAACAAAGTGTTGAAAAATGAGGTGTTTTCTTAGCTTAATACTCTGTAAAACTTTAATATTGCTGTTCTAAGTAAGTCTTTTCTTTGTTACATAAATTCTTTGTGGATGATTATCTTGATTAATCCATTTTACTGTTGTAGAATGTAGAGAGAATTATTTAGAAGAACTAGGCAGGATAATAGAAGGATCACACAAGATATACCGTGGAGAAACCCTTTAGGAAAAAACTCCACCAAGAATTATTCTATTATTCAAAATCTGAATTACAATAGCTCCAATTCTTGCTTGAGAATGCTTCTTCTTCTTTACCAATCTTCTTCACACCTGCAATAACCAATCTCTCAACTCTATTCAACTTGAATGAGATATATAGACAATATGCAACCTTGTAATCTCCAAATGGTGATAATTACAATGCATAATCTCAAGCCCTTGAAAAGGTATGCCATATTCCTTCAAGTAGAGTTATTCAGTGAAGACTAAAGCTTACAATATGTGCTTCATGCATTTGGGTGTCCCAAACTGAAGCTACAACTTCTCCTTCACTTTAGTGATAATTCCAAAGCTATTCCTCAAAGATGGCACCCACAATTAAAGCTACTTAACTGAGCCATCATAAATATCTTATAATGCATTGGAGTTAATTCCAATAAAGCACATCTTGGGCGCCCAAGTTAGCTTCAAGTGCTTTATTGTTAACTGAAACATTTACTCAACACCATTCCCAAAGAATGGTCATCCCTTGTTAACTGGAGGTAGTCCCTGTTATCTGTCATACAACTCAATGTTATTAGCCATGCATTCCAAGTTAACTGAAGCTAACTACATGCAACTCAAAATAACTAACATGCATGCAACATGCACTTGCATGCAAGCGAGAGAACTACTTTGAAGGTATCGGTGGAACTGAAAAGGCTAAATGAACTAAAGTGAATTCTAAACTGGTAACTGAACCGAATGAACTGAACTGAACTAAACTTAACTGAACTTCAAGCATGCAAACATCAAATCCTATCTCCTAGGATCTTTACATGCATTCAAAAGTGTTAACTGTTACTCCGTATAGTTAACTGAACACAAGGTGAGTTTCACCTTACCATGTGAGTGTCCCATGTGTCCCTATTATTTAGGAACTCAATATGGACGCCCTCACATGCTTCTTACATTTAGAATTAATTACAAATGTCAATATTCATGATTATTTCATCAAATATTAATCTCACAATAATCTTAGTGTTGTTGAACACATTCCAAGAAACAAGGAGATACATGAAATAATTAATGTTTAGGATTTGCAATTAAATGGCATCCTATTTCCAACACAAAGAATGATGATTCTCCTAAGGAAAATCAAACAAGATATAGGTCAATGATTGGTGGATTGCTCTACTTAACTCAAACCAGACTAGACATCATGAATCTTGTGTGTATGGTTTCTAGATATCAAGCTGATTTGAAAGAATCCCATGTGACTGTTGTAAAGAGAATTTTTAGATACTTGAAAGGAATAATTGATTTTGGGCTTTGGTATCCTAAAGATGATGATCTTACCTTGAGTTTCTATACTAATGCAAATTGGCTAGGAGATGTAGATGATAGGAAAATCACTAGTGGTGGTACCTCCTTCCTAGGGAAGAAGCTGGTGTCTTGGTTGAGTAAAAAGCATAATTTTATTTCCCTATCTTCTACTGAGGCAGAGTACATTGCTATTGCAAATAATTGTAATCAAGTGTTGTGGATGAAACAGATGCTGAAAGATATCAAAGTAGTATATGATGAGCCTATTTCCATAAACATATCGAAGAATCTAGTTCTACACTCTAAGACCAAGCATATAATAATCAAGTTTCACTTCTTGAGGGAGAAAGTGAGTGAGAAAGAAGCCATACTGGAGTATGTGCCTACCAAAGAATAGATTGTAGACATTTTCACCGAGCCATTGCCAAATGATACTTTTGACTATCACAGCTCAGAATGCTAGGGGTGATTACCCTTCTTGATAAGAACTAGAGATGTATTTACTTACATCAATCTGTGTGCTTCATAGCTATAGGGTATGTGCAGGATCATGATGGGCCAAAAAGTGGCAATATGATGGGTATGTGGTTGACGACTTTTTTTTTACCCAAAATTGATGAAACGAAATGGGTTTTTAAAGAATATTCTCGAATTTTCACCAATATAAATTATGCTTTACTTTGAATTTAATAAGTAATTATTATTCATTTTCTATTCAAATTATGACTAAAGTCTTGATTGATAGGCTGATTGAAAAAAATCTATAACTTTCAAACACTATCACATTTTTTGAATCCAAAACATGTATCACATTCTATGCTTCACATAATAAAGGATTAAAAAAATAAAAAATTGAATTTCATGAAGTTTTGACCAAGTTAAGGTGGTCAGACATACGGGTTTTTTATATTCTTTAAAATTTGTATTAAAAAAATCATAATTAATTATTTACTTGGAAAAAATTACAAAAAAATATGCATCATCGGGACATGAGTCCTCTACTTATATCTAAAATATTATAAAAAATATTATCATTTTATTGTGGTTAGGGTGGTCAGACAAACACCTACTTCTAATTTTTCCCAAATTTAAGTACTACGCATTGAAATTTCAAATTTTCACCAAATAGATTTATTTAAAAAAAAAAAAAAAACCTAGTATTTTAGAAACTACATTGAATTTTCTATAGATTCTATTCTTACATATTTTTGAAATCATATAGATAACTTATTCAAATTTTTACGTCAAGTTGCCTAACTCTTATTTTTTTGAATTTTTTGCCACTTAAGGGGCTATTTTTTCCATGATGGTCCTGCACATACCCTATATTCTGATCCAGATTGATTTTTTTGTGGCTGCTACTTAGGGGGAGTATTCAGATGTGTAGATATGTATTTTAGAGCTTATATGTGGAAAGATAATGCTTATCTTTGCCATTGATGTCAAAGAGGGAGAAGAACAATGTGAAAAACAACATGAGAAGAAGAGTCAGAATCTAAGGGGGAGTAAGTGTTGATTGAGAGTTGCATTGATCATGTTTTTCACATCATGTGTTGCCATCAATGCCAAAGGGAGAGATTGTTGGATGCTATGGTTGTGTTGCTGATATGTGGTTTTCATTGATGTCAACACTATTAACATTGATGTATTGTAAGCTATATATGTCAAGGATATTGAGAAAATTGTTAAAGAATGAGTTGTAGGTTGATAGTGGAATAGTGAAGGTCATGAAGGTGTCTTGCTCAGTGCATTGATGATCAGTCATTGTGGACTAAAGGGCTTATTGCTAAGTGTATCTAGTTTATCCATCAAATTTTTTAGAGGTCCGCATGAAGATTTAATCGTGTTATGAACAATTATGTTCTGACAGTTTTTATGTGGCTTCAGTTTGTGTTCTTGATTGAAGTTGATGTGATTCTAGTAATTTTAGTTGTTGTGGATGCTTCTCTGATGATTTTTGATGCTTGTGGATTTCTCTAGATCATGCTCTATCTTTGTTGCATGTCCGTGTTGATCAGTGTGCTCATGGTCGGTGATTTTTCTCTTGTGTGTTCAGGTTTTTATGTTCTTGGCCGACATGGTGGTTGTAACGTATTGCGGATCCTTGGAGATTAAAATTTGAATGTTTTTCACACTCGAGGATACTTTTTTAAGTATTCATTATGTTGTGGCCGACGATGTTTGATTCGCATTGAAAATTTACTTATAAATTTGGGCTGACATTGTGTATATGTTTTATATTTTATTTTGGCCAACAAAGTTGTTGATGTAATTCCATGTTGTGGATATATAAGAGCGACTATTTGTGCTAAGTTAAGTAGTGAGAAAGAGAAAGTGTGTGAATAGTGACTTAATCATTCGATTGTAGAGTAGTGTGAAGAAGTTTGAGCAAAGTGTAAAGGAGTGTTTTTGTGCTTAACCGAAACTGTAATCAGGTTTTTGTAGAAGCTATTTTCTTAGTTCATACCCTATGGATCTAATCTGAATTGATGTAAGATAGTGTGTCTTCTTTGGGCAATGAGCCCTCTTGTATTTGAGTAGTGATCTCTAGGTAGTGTGCCTGAATGCATGTGCATTCTCATTATTCTTCATTATACTTTTAACAGGGTATAATATTGTGGACTGACAACCACCATGGTTTTTCCCTTAATAGGGTTTCCACGTAAAAATTTCTTGGTGTTCTCTATGTTTTTGATGTGTTGATTATTTGTGGTTTATTGTTCATTCATCAAATCTGAGATTAAGTTAAGTTTGAAAAGTTTAAATATTATGTGGCAACTCATTCACCCCCCCTCTATGTTGTCTGTCCTTATTTTGCCAACAATTCAGCATCATTTTTAAAGAATAATACTTATCACACTACCTATAAATTCCTATTGCATTACCATTCACACAATCTTTGATAAATAATTGAAAGGAATATTAATCCATTCCTTGAACAAAAGCTAATAGTTCAACATCCATAACTTATAAGCTAACAAAAGCTAACAGTTCAACATAAATAACTTATAAAGGTATCCACACAACTTAAAAAATAAAAGCTTAAACTATCAAATCACCCAAATTATATTGAGAAATCCTTACACATCTATCACCATAAAATATTTATTCAAAAATATGTTAGAGTGAAGAAGAAACTAAGAGGGGGGTTGAATCAATTTCTTAAACAAATTTTAACTTTTTCATTAAAAAGAATTGAATAATTTATGCTTTTAATATTTCAATGATAAATGCATTCATGAATTGAATGCAATCATTAAAGAACTAAAATAAGAAATATTAAAGCAAACCAAAGATCAACATAGTCTTGGAACATTATCACATCAAAGCAATGAGACTATAAGACAAAGAATTTGATGAGTGGAAAACCCTCTAGGGGTAGAAAAACCACTTCAAAAATGATGCCTCACTGGCAATGATAACTTTTCCCTCACTGGCATATTTTAATCATAAACAATAAAGAAAGTACAATATACAGAGGGTTACTCTATTTCGTTGTATAACCATCACTTACATAAAATCAATACATTAATATCTTGAAAACTCATAATGGGAGTCTTCAAAATATTAAATGTATTTTACAACTTTTACAAGACAAATTTATGCATTTTGTCTAGGAATGACAACTCTGTCATAGTATATGATATTGCAATAAAATCATCAATCTCATAACAATGCCAAATCATTGTTTTTATAAGACCCAGAAAATGAAATTGACTTCTGTCGTCTGTCAACAAAATAATTGAAAATTCCATAACTATTTTTGACACCGTGTTCTTATGTTTTACCAAACATAAACTGTTTTCTATTAAATGAACATTATGCATTGTAGGCTTTTGTAATATGCTCTTATAGACAAGGTCAACATTGTTCCCTAGCAATGGAGTTTTGTAGACACAAAACAATAAACCCGCAAATATAAATAATAAGAGAGTCTATGCGAAACCATAATGAACACGAAGACCACAAAAATAAAAAACTTTGTGCTTCAAAGTAAGAATACCTGGTTGAGCAACAATGTTACTAGAATGAAACATGAAAGTCGACCAACTAAACTTTTTGTGCCTGAAACCCATTTTTCTTCCACTGTTAAACCACCTGCTGCTGAGCATTGTCTTTTCAAGCTCCATCGACACATCATTCTTCAACTGCTTGCAAACCCTAACCTTCCTCATGCTCTTTGTCAAAAGTGTGTTCAAGAAGCTTCAC